>JAYKKI010000001.1:91887500-92487500 GCA_039881145.1 Druceiella hillmani
ATTAACATCTATTTAGTTTTTGACGTTTCAAGTAGACGAAGAAAAGGTTTTGAATGAGATTTAAACATAAAAAGTTGTAAGTGCCCAATAAATTAATTTAAAGAAATTAAATAAATATTTTGTAAATCTTTCATATATAAAAAATCGTCAAATCACTGGCAATATATACAACAAAAAAAACAAAATTCTATTGGTAACTTATATCTGTTTGGTTCTCATTGTGGTTTCTCGTCTGAGCCCTCTAATCAATCGAATTGATATGGTTAGTTAGACGTCTACAACCATTACATTTCACTCACCATGTCAATTGGGATATATGGTATTCCAAAATATTTAAAATATGTAATATAATGTCGTTTCATTGATGTTTCGACCATTAAATGTAAAATAATTATATTCATAACCCATATCTTGGGCTCGGTAAAGCTTTACCCTCTTAGGTTTCATAAGAGAACGAAGTCATGGTTTATTTCACCAGCCTCTGAAGTGCGTACGAACACCCTGCAGCGCTCATTAAACTACTCAGATCACTTTAGTGTGTTCAGTTTTAACTGTCAGAGTGGTGTGTGTGTGATACGATGTATTGCCCATGAAGTCAGTTTGGTGTGCTCGTTATAGTGTGATTATTTCACAATATGGTGTACTTATTTTACTACCTACCCTTTTATTTGTGCTAATTAGACAAAAATATAATACTTCAAAAGTAAAAAAATGCAAAAAAGAACGTGACCTTTTTTAAATAAATCAAGTATCCGTTTGTTTACAACAGCCGTTTTATTAGAAGCCGTTTAAAGTTGAAATTTTCAATTTGGTGGTGTGATGGTGTTAAAGAATATTAACTAGCATTTATATTAATAGTTTTTATTTCAGTTATTTAGTTTTTTTAAGAACTTACAAAGATTCCATAACTATTTAAAGTACAATATTACCTAAGGTAGTTATAAAAAATTATTAAAAATATCGACAAAATATTTCCCAGAAACTCTTTGAGGAAAAAACTTGAACTTTTGGTGAAGACAAAGTGTATTAACCTAAATATATGTTAATAGCTAACATTTAAATATATTCATAAGGAAATTTTTGAGAAAACAAATGAAGTATCCCAAATATTTGATTTTCATTTCATGTATCATGACGGATATCAACTGAAAAAGCAAATTATACGAATTCCGAAACTATTTTTCAGAATTTCTATTCAGAATGATACTTAAGGCAGTTATTGCTGAAAATGCTCACAAAAAGTATTTTACCCCATCTAATTGTGATAAAAATAGCGTTATGAGAAATTTACCTAAAGTTTACAGGAAAATTGACCATGATTTTACAGTCTATAATTTTTGTATTACTCACGAAATTTTTAGGCCTGTGAGAACTTTACTACGATTTACTAAGATTTGAATCCTTTTTCTTACACTATTATTTTAAAATAACCGCATAGGAAATAATTAACGGGTTCTGGTGAACGTGATTGTCATCGGTTGGTGCCTCCTCGGCAGCATTTACTTTCCATCAGCCTTCTACTTTTAAGAATAAAAATTGTAGCAAAATTTTTTTGAACCATGGTTTAATTTTCATGACAGAATTACGACCTAAGTAATTTATAATTAAAAAAAAAGAAATCACACGAACACAAATACAAAAAAACAAATTATGCTATTTAAAATAAAAATATGAAGAAAAAAGGCAACAACATTTACTGAGTTTTTCTATATTTTTAACTATAATTAAAATTAATTCTAACCTTAAATTACTTTTATTGCTTTGATGTCGTACGTACACTAAAGTCGGAAGTGTGAACCTTTATTATAACGAATAATAAAAATTAGATTTTTTGAAGAAATTGCTAAAATTGTTTAATCTTAAATTGCTCTTATGGTTTTTCAGAAATCTTTAATAGTTTCCATGAAAAAGAATTTGAAAAAATATTTTTACATGAAAATTCAAATATGTGGTAATTACCTCATTTGGGTGCCTTTTATTGTTAAGTGTGAATATCTTTTTTTACAGTCAAAGGCAACAAGATTTTTATTACTAAGTTTTCTTAAATACATATTATAATTTTTTAATTGGTTTACCAGTTCTAAGTGGTATTTTTTTTTCAGCACAAACAGTTAAAGTTAGATGACAAAAATTACGAAATCCTAAAAAAGTATTTTTATTCATTTTTTTGGAGAAATGTTTCAATTAATCCAAAAGGTGTTATTCAAGTATATTTAACTGCATAAAAATACTTAAATGTTTATATTTACACTTAAAATTTTATGTACGCATAAAAGTATACGAAATCCCCCTAGTGAAAGTTTTACTCCTACTTAACAAATTCATTCTAGGTGTACGTACAGTGCTTAGTTTCAAGTTTTCAAGTTTCAAGTAGCTCAACTAAAAGCACCCAATGATCTGATTAAATAATCACGCAACACGTCCCCGTAACGTTAACTACAAAATGAACACCCACTATAGATTACCACTATGTTATTAGGTGATATTTCTGCATTCATTTTAAATCATTCTTTCCTACTCATGGTTAGTTTGTGTAGTAGCTTTTGCAATGATTAAAATGTTGGTGCATAAGGCACTCTAGTCCTATATTTTGACGTGAAAATGTCTATTTGCTCGTTAAGTAAAGTGATAGCAAGTCGAATTTTCTAGTGTCATAAAATATGTTGTGGTTTCAGTAGATAATAACCACGAGACTAGCGATGCGTTAAAAATGGTTGAGTCTAAAGCGTATAGAACTTGTCTGTACATATTTGTCGTGCAGTATATGTTTTACCTGTAACGTCAACGGACTAGTATAGGTATAAGCGCGTGAGTTTTGCAAATTAGCTTTGTGTAAAGTTATAAATTAGTGTAGTGCAAAAACGGGTTAAGTACAATGCTAATTTGGGTTTCATTGTAAATAGGTTGCAGAGTATTACTAGGACGCAGAGTGAGACAAAAAAAATATTCGCTGGAATATAAGTAAAAATCTATATGAAACAGAAAATTACAAAAAAACTTTAAGATATCATTTCATATGAATCTTAAATATATTCGGAATTTTACAAAACGTAATTTAGAGGAAATATCGCGTCAAAATAAATTCAAAAAACCTAAAAAGTCTAAAGTAGAGCAAATGCGAGGGCTACGACAGTTTCGACAAAAAGAAAAAATGTCGCAAAGCAATAGTCCAAATGTCTACGGATCATATGCAGGTGCCGGAAAGCAATACAGAAGACAGTGATAATATGGAGATCAAAGGCAACATGACAGCGCCTGACGAGTATGTACTGCGATCACCAAATATCGTCGGTTATCATGAGGACATTGAAACACGTACGTCAATAAAGGGTGCTACGATAGACTATGATGTCATTAAGGACGAAACTGTAAGTGCAATCGAGGCTCGTTGTACTCCAGCTCTGTTAGACTCCCATTTGAAAGACGCACTACAAACATATCTATTGGGCGTGGCAACCCCGAGTATATACTTTCCCTTAATGATGCAGAAGATTTCGTTGAATTTGGTTCGCACACTGTATTTATTTTTTGTTCAAATAATCCTGATTTGAGTCGCTTGAGCTACTATTTCCACTAATTTACATTGCTTCAAACATATCGGTGCGGCTACCTATAAACATTGCGAAATCGCTTAAAAAACACTATAGGTATCTAAAGTTTAATATAATGCAGCAATATTGGTACGTGAAAAAAGTTGAACCTAATTCCATTGATTAATGGAATTTTTTAATGCATGAGGTTCAGTAATTAAAAAATAATTATTTTTTTAAATCGTAAAAAGCAACATATTAAGAAAAACTAATGTTAAAACAAATATGAAACACAAAGAATAAATGTCTTGAAATATTACTCGACTAAAATAAAAAACAGGAACTGTCATACAACAATACAACAACGACAATAATTTTTCTGTTGGATACATGCAGTTTAAATATTCTTTCTTGCTAAACCTACCAGTATTTTCTGGAACACTTTACGTCCCTGAATGCAAATACAGATAATATTCTCAAAGATCCGAGGTCTGTAATATTTCGCCAATAGTACTTTTTGCGTAATACATATTTTTAGATGAAACAATTAACAGTTTAGATCAATAACTATTCACGAAACATACGGTTTTTCTATCATTATAAGGGTAATATTTATTCAGTTTTCGAATAGTTAGTAATATTTCTAAAGCCTCTAAAGAAAAGTGTTATTACATGTTAATGAATATAAAATTGGTATAAAAATCTGAATGACTTGACTCCAAAGTGTTTACATAAATAAAATTGTTCTTATTTTTTATTTCTTATCAAAGTATACAAAAATATTTTGAAATATTCAGAGATGCGTTAAATATGAAATAAATTTAATAAAATTTAATTTATGTTGTCCCATTGCCATTCAGGTTATATAATTTTCTTCCCATTTTCGATCTGTCTAAATTTTTTAGTGTATTTCGAGAAATTTCTGGAAATTTTCTAATAAACTGGCAACATCGAATGCCGTTTACTTTCCAGAGGCTGCTGAAAGTGTTACCTAGAGGGGAATTCCACACTCAGCATGAAGTCAATATCTATAATCAGTTGCTGCGCTCACATAGAAAATACTCTATGGATTTCACCATCATTGGCTGACATAGAAAAGATTTTCTCGAGTCCGACATTATTGGTGCGTCATGCAACCTGCGTTTCTATTACAGGTTCATCAAGCATCGTAACCGAAATCTGGCCTTAACATCAAAATCTATTATTATCTGACTTTAAGAATTCGCAGAAAATTTTGTACTTGGACCTACTAGATGACAAAGAGGCTGTCAACACTAGCGTTTACAACTTCATTAGATGGCTGATGTTATTTTGCAGTTTCACTTCTACGTGATTATTCAAAACCGCATTCGATAAACGTGATCTGCGAAACTAGAACAGCAGACGGTGCCTCACCTGCCTTATAACCCCGATCCATTATCACCTCACCTTTTCTGAGTTCTTAAGCAGAATTTAAGCAAGAAATATTCGAAAATTACGACAAACGATTTAATTGTCACAGCAACTTTCTTTCTGGAGAAAAGCAATTGAAATCTTCCTAACAAAATTATTTGTGTGCATAATAATGATGGGCAGTACGCTGTTAACTGAATAATTGTTTTAAGAAAAAAATATTACAATTTTGTAAGAGGTGGGAAATAAATTATGTTGAAAACTCCAAAATTTCACTCGGCTCTATTGAATATTAATAATTTCAGCATCACTTTTCGTCCTCTAAATTCCAGTCCTCTAATACTTTACTTGCCACCGCACCGCCTACAGGCGGGTGCGTTATTCCATACGCAAGTATTATGTTGTAATATGTGTACGTCGCTTTGACACTTAGCCAATTTCATAATTGCTAAAGCGAAGACTTAACAACTTATACTTTTAGCATTAACTTAACAAATCCCGACTAAATTTAATTTCAGTACCTATCTTCGGTTTTAACGTTGTTCCTTTTATAATTCGGTTACTTCTTTTTATTCAGGGAAGCGGCTCTCAGAAAAAAGTTGAGTATAATACGAAGAAACTGAATTATCTATGGTTTGTAGTCTTGTTTCGCCTGTTTGTTTAGTTGTTTACTTAAGTACGAATGATTTACGTTTCTGTTTGAAAAATTCTTTAGATATTTAAGAATCTAGAAAGAGAAAGATATTGTTAGTTTTTCTAAATCTCGCATATCCTCATAAAGTTAAAATTAAAAGTGAGGGGTAGCAATGGAAGGGAGTAATCGCAGAAGTTATACATGTACTCCTAACTGATAGAAAAATATTTTTTAATTGTTGTATATTAAGTATATAGGCGTTACTTATGATAGTTATTTTCGAGATGCATGAAAATAATTTTGTCTTTCATATTTGTTTCGGACCTTCCTAGCAAGTTTTAATTTTAGGGTCTCCATTATTTTGATGTGAAACGAATGCATGTGGAAGGTTTTAAAAAAGGAGACATTACCGTAAGGAAAAAAAAATTATAAGACACAAGATAATTATTATCGTTATTAATAATTTGCCACTCTTCAGTCTTCCATTAAAAAAAATATAAGTTTATTGAATGTATTACAAAATGAATATTAATAGGAATTAAAAATAAAAATATATCAAAATAATTTCACATTTAAGCCATTTATCGTATCTTGATGAAACTTAAATAATGATAAGTGAAATTTAAACTATTAACATATTCGATAAGTACTTTTTTCAGAGTATCGACCACCATTCAAATTTTGCATTGTAAAATTTTGTTTCTAATGAAATGTTGCCATCTTAGGATTTTAAACCATAAATTACTTCCTGGTGTAGTTGTTTTTTCCTAAGTTGGATTTATGCGCTCTGTCATTTATTATAACTTGGATATTCTTTACTTACTATTATGTCGATTTGTATGAAAAGTTATAAGACGTGTGAGCAAAACGGAACATAATGCGCTATCAATCACATTCACAGGTCTTATGGCAAAACCTAGTGATGCGTAACGCTCGTGTCGTAATGTTGTCTATAAGCCACGTACAAAATTAATCTCAAACAATATAATTTAAATAACTTTAATTCTCGAGTACATATAAAACAGAGTTATAATAGGCATTATAATATACATTTCAAAACAAGATTATAAATATTTGAATTAACATTAGGCTAAGTTATAACTAACTCATTAACAAATTAAGTGATAAATATTATTATTAACTAATTAATTACTAATTATTACTCCCAATACAACCCTTGATGCGGGTGCAAGTAAAGGGAGAAATGAATTTACTCCATTAGGCCATTATTAACATCACAAAAGCCCACAAGACGAAGATTTGAGAAAGCCACATAACCAATCAATTAATAACTTTTTATTTCGATTATATCAAAATCGTCATCAGAATTATCATCATCGGAATCGTTATTTAAATTAATAATGAAAGGCTGTGGGATGTGTGACTTTCTCAAGTCTTTGTGTTGTAGGGCTTCTGCATGTCAAAGCCGATTACGAGAGCCGAGCAACTTTATTAACGTTATTTGTTAACTGAGTATTGTTATTATTACTCCAAGAAGACAGACATCTGGCAAACGTGATGCCTCTATGTTTAATTGTATTGGTGGACAAGTAAATAATAGAAAGTGCGTGACTTACTGACTAAGTCTTCTTTTTGTCGATAGCGCGTTGCAGATGTGCAAATTACTATACGAAACGGGTTTTACTGCTTCGCATGCAAGGAGACTGCGTCCGTAGTGTAACGACTCCATTATTTAATACATAAAATGATAAGAGAAATGGGACAATTAAGTTGAAAATATCGGCTAGTAGTAGCTAGAGTTCCTAAGAGTCACTTTTTTCCAAGCATTTTTTTTAATTTCAGTTTTATGTATTTTGCATAAGAATTATTGAAAATAGCACCGAATCAAAATTTTTGAATTATAAATTTACATTTTACCTTTACGGCAATTACAAAAGTCTATAAACTTTGAAAAAAAGAAATAGATGGGTGGACCATTCCTTAGTAATGCGCCCAGAGACCCGAAATTTATGTACGTTGGTATGTTTTATCACTACGCCAAATTTTAATTTTCTGAATCCAATGGTTCCTGGAAAAAGGACGTATGGATATGTGGATGATTTTATGAGGGTTTGGTTTTGTTTTCTTGAGAGGTACAGAACTCTTAAAATTTGTATCCCAATAAACCTCCAAGGCTTTGCCAATCTTTGATACCAATATAGGATACGATAATTTTTCTATTCCGAACTTTTGACTAAGAGTTCCTTCCACACTGGTTTAAAACACCCTGAGGTCTTCTCCATTGGAAGTAATTTTATCCCTCTGGATTTTTATGGGTATCATTAAGAGATAGTCTACTCATACATTTATTTTTCATACAGACCAATGAAATTCAACGTATAAATTTATAATCGGAAAATTTAAATCAAAATTATTTTAAATAAAGAGTAAAAATAAAATAAAAAGCAATATCTCCTTTTACCTTTTTTTATAAAGCATTACTAGGAATTCATTAGCGTGAAGAGAAAATAACAAGTAATATGGAGAAAAGAATATAATAACATAAGAAAGGTCCTTTCAGATTAAACTTCGCCATGAAGAATAATTTTATAAGCAAACCTTATTACGTAAGTCCAGAGTGTTTAAAAAAAATTAATTTAATTTTTAAAATTATCCTATATATAATTTATAGAAGGCATTCCTTTTTTTATGTAAAAATATCCAAGGTAAAATATAAGGGCGCATTAATTAAGCCTAGGGACAGGTAATTACAGCGGGAAGTAACGCGAAGCTTAAATTCAAGGACATTAACCTTTAATTTCTGTAGTTTATCAAAAAGATAATCATAAGTAAAACTTAATACATATTGTTTGTAATAAAACGCTTTCCAAAAAATTACTAATAAGCATTTATTTTGCTATCGGTTAGGGGTACATATATAGTCTAAGGAATCACTCTCTGTCATCGCTATCCCGCCTTTAATCTTGACATTATGAGAGTATGCTAGATTTAGAGAAAATATTACATGACTTTAACAATATTTTACCCTTTCATTCTAAAACAAATCAAAGGATCTTTCAAATATAAATATTAACTATTCTTAAGTAAATAAATAAACAAAAGGCCTAACGGAGGAATAAATCATAGGTAATCCAATCACATCACTTAATATTCAAGTTTTCTCTATAGCCCGCTTCCCTGTATACGATGAAGTAACCGAGTTATATTTGTTAAAGTTGTCTGTCGTACAACTTTTACAACTGAGACAGGTACTTAAATTTAACTTAGTCAGAAAAAATTTTTAAGTTAACGTTTTGACTAAAGTTGTTAAGTCCTCGCTTTAACAATTATGAAATTTGCTAAGTGCCAAAGCGACTTGTGAATATTCACGCACATGAATTGCAACATAATATTTGTGTAAGAAAGAACACTTCACCCGAAGGCATTGCGGTGACAGGTAAAGTATTTAACTTTGAAGTTACTTCGAAATTATTAATATTCAGGGGAGTCTAGTGGAACTTCGAGCGTGAGGTGTGAATTGGTCTCGCCGAGCTTCGATAGCGCACATAAATTAGCATTAGCTTTATTACAGTTTCAACGTGCCATTCGTCGAATACTTCTTTTGGTTTCATTTTTGGGAAATCGCAGAGATATTTGAGTGAAATGAAATTTGATCTAGTAATCGTAATGAATAATGGCTTCCTTTTGATATGAACTTTGTCGCGCCGAGTTTTTCATTTTCGCTATTCAAGCTTCACGAATAAAGTGTGAGTTTAATTTTGTTTGTTTAAGCAACAAAGTTCGTTTCAACCGCGTGCTATTTGTGCAAACATATTAACGTTTAAAATATGTTTGCACAAACTGGCACGCCATTGAAACGAACTTTGTTGATTAAAATTTTCCGACAAAAATTTTATTCGAGAATCGCCACACAGTGAATTAATTAAAATGTAGATTTAATATAGCAATATCGAATTAATAATTCTATATTTTTCATTATCAGATCTCTGAAACTGTTAGATGTACAGACTTGGAATTTGGCACGTATATTTCTTATGCGAAAGGGGTACCCACTAAAAACAGATTTTACTGAAATCTACCACTAAGGAGGTGAGTAGGGGTGGATTGATAGACCCTTATGCGACGTCCATACTTACTAAAAATAGATTTTACCGATATCAAATCGTAAGGGGGTAAGTGGGGGTGGATTAGTGAAAAAAATGTGTGACTCTGTCTCTTTACCTATAAGACATACAGACTTGAAATGTGGCATATATGTTTCTTACGCGACATAGGTACTACTAAGAACGGATTTTACTTAAATATACCCCTAAGGGGATGTGTGGAGATGAGTTGATTGAATAAGTCCATGGTATTATTTCCAGACTTGTAAGACTTACAAACTTGAAATTTGGCCTTTACGCTTCTTACATAACATAGACACCCACTAAAAATGATTTTAACAAAATCAACCGCTAAGAGAGTGGTGGGTGTGGGTATTGGAATGAGTTCGTAGAACTATTTCTTTACCTTTAAGATTACAAACTTGAAATTTGGTATGCATGTTTCTTATGTGACATCAGCCTGTTAAGAACAAATTTTAACGAAATTCACTCCTAAGAGGTTCAGCGGGGGTGGTTGCCGGAATAAATCGCTGGTACTATCTATTGGACTTATTGGATCTGTAAACTTCAAAATTGGCATGTATTTTCCTTACGTGACGTAGACCCTCACTAAGAAGAGAATGTTCTTGAAATCAACGCCTGTGGGGATGGGTTAGTGGAATGGGTCGCTGGCACTATTTCTTTACCTATAAGACGTAAAAACTTGAAATTTGGCACGTATGTTCCTTACGCGTCATTGATTAGGAATGGATTTGGACCGAAACCAATCTCTAGGAGGGTTAGTGGGAATGGGTTAGTGGAAGAAGTCAATGGCACTAAATCTGGACCTATAAGATCAACGAACTTGAATTTTGGCATGTAGGTCCCAACATATAATAACGTTTACGACGGACTTTACCAGAACGTATTTTACCAGAATCAACCCCTAAGGGTATGAGTATAGATGGGTTGGTGGAATGACTTGGCTATAAGACCTACAAATTTGAAATATGGCATGTATGTTCCTTATGCGACGACGACTCCTATTAAAATGGATTTTATAGAAATTAACCCCTAAGGAGGTTAGTGGAAGTGGGTTAATGGAACAAGTTAACGGCATTATCTCCGGACCTATATGACTATAAATTTGAAATTTGGAATATGCGGGCTTCTTTACACGTCATCGACACCTACTAATGACGAATTTTACCAATAAAACTAGAGGGATGTGCTGCGTTACCGGTAAAGTCTAGCTCTCTGCTATTGTACCATATCCTGAGTCATTACACAGTCTCCTAATCTGTCAACATCCAGTGGCTGAACATTTTCTCTCAATTGTTCCGAAGTATAATGGATGCAAATATATGCTGACCTTTAAAGTGTCAGGTCTACCATGGAATAGTGAATCTTATGGGTAGACTTCATCAACAGCGTTTATTCCTTCAGATATATTATGTTGACTATGAGCCATAGCTATGAGCCAGAATTTGTCATATAACTGCAGAATATGTGGCACAACACATTTATATTTTTCATTTTAAGGCTGCTTTTGATTCAGTTTCTAAGGGTCAGAAAAACATCCAGGTAGTAATTGATACTTATAAAGAGTCCTCCAGAGAATATAAGGTGGTTATAATGTTTCTAAGATTAAAGAAGTAACAGTCCTCATTATCGGACAGAATTAAAAATAGAGATGTCGTTCTGTACAGCAGAGATAAAAAATTAGTACGAATTAGTAATTTTTGTTTGAATTGACACTATGCGTATGACGCTCTACAATATCTTCTCATATTTTGACATTGAAAGTCTATCACGTAAGCGACGTATCTCCACTCGGCAAAACCGTATTTGCTGTAGAATTTTACAACTATAACATATTGAAGAATGCTGTCTATTATCGTTCACAGCCTTTTAAATCAATTTTTAGTGGATTAAGTATTTTTTTTTGTTAAGATAATTGTTTTTGTAAAGGCAGAGCGAGCGCTCTGCGATACAACGTCCCCTTCCGAAATCCCTTAGGCGACTGAATTGAGAACGTCATTGGGAATAAGGAGTCGTAGTAGACGCGAAAATATGGAAAATACATTTTTTTTAAAATATCGATAACAAATAAATTGTGAAAAACGGCTATTGGAGCCGCTGCATATTATTAAAGTCCTTATTTTAGTGTAGATTCGAATCATATAGATCTTGAAATGGCGCCAAATTTCAAAATATGTTTTGAAAACAGAGGTTATGTCAAAAATAAACTCTATCGAGAAAAGTTTTACTTACCATGTTTCTTACATTGGGGTTTATTTGTCATATAGTCTACTTTCCGTGTGATTTTTTTTCAGGAAGAAAATGTAGATAGTACGTTAAATTTAAAATCAAAAATATTCAATTTTATTATGGTATTTTGGTTCTTAAAGGTTGTGTTGAGTCAGTGAACAGGGTGTCCATCTGGGTAACACATTGCGGCATTAAATGTATTTGATAGAACTATATGAACATTCGAAAATATGCCATAGTTTATTCGAACCTTTCCAGACATTTTCAGTATAACGCTAGAAAAATTTATTATAAATTGAAAGAAATTATGTTATCTTGCAATAAATTATATTTTATCATATTTAACATCATGTTGAAGAAATATCTCAATATTTTGAAATATTTAGCTAATAAATTTTGTAAATTTACGAGTGAAAAGTATGAGAATAACTTTATTTCAATGAATAAGATTTTAGTAGAGCCAATCAGATCTTTTATACCAGTAATAACTTATCCTATAATATGCATGAGTATCATCCATTTAAGGTTTTTTGAGATTGAAAATTATATAAATTTTGCCATTAATTTGCACTAAAATGTATATATATAAATATATATATGTGTATATATATATATATATATATATATATATATATATATATATATATATAATCACACACAAACACACACACATATATATATATATATGTATATATCCACTGGCGACTAATTACCTAATTACAGGTCTGAAATCTGTGAAATTCTTTGATTTTTTATTCATTGACACATTACGCATGCATTGTTCTAGAAAATACTTGCAGGCTCAGTAGCAAAGATTATATAAACCTCGTGCATTCAATAGATAAGTTGTTGTCGTTATTATGTTTTTATATTTTTGTATAATTTTAGGCTAGTAATTTGTGACACTTTTAACGAGTCTCATGCCACTTCATACTAAAAGACGATTTAGTGTGCTAAAAAAACGTACATGCATTTCGGCTCCATCTTTTTATCACAGTCATGGATCTTGCAGATCTATGTTCACAGTCAACAGACGTGGCTTGTACAATAATAATCGGAACACATAAAGCTTATTAAGCTATATTGTGTAACATTAACTTCTGTTTGCGTTTTCGTTTGCATGCACTACGGCAATGATTCCTATGAGTCAACCAAAGCTAGAATTCATCAGTTCATTTTTTTTTAAATTCAGTGTTCAGTTGTAACGTCCTAATCTAGTTATAAAAGAGTGAATATTATTCATGTTTCCCCATGGAAACCAAGCACGGATGTGGGAACATGGAATTTTATAAACATTTTCTTACACTGGAAATATTACGTGATCAAGCGGTTCCTAAAATATGGATGCTGTCATCCAGGATCTACATGAAATTTTGGAATAAAAGTAGTCAGTGCTACATATCAATTTAGATTATTATATATAAAATTATGCCCAATTTTCTATAGAACCGTTCAGAAACTACGGAGTTGTAGAGAAACAAACATGCCTCCATTCATCCATCCAAACTTTCACATTTATATTAGTTATGATTTAATTGCGTTCATTTGACGTTTGAAAACTTATGTGTTTACCACGTAACTTTAAATCGATACTGGTAGCTACACTGTTTTTAATTTCCCTCGTGTTTATTTTCTCTGGAACTTCGTGGTTGTGGAACTTCGTGTTTGTTTTTCCTCACTATCAACGCCGAGGAAAAACAAATACGAAGTTTCCGTACAAACTTTGGTTCATATTAGAGTTTGAAATTTTATTTTATTACCTTTAATAATAAACTTTTTACAAATACTAATATTATTTTTCACTGCGCTAATGTATTGCCCAGTTTATCTTTCATGGACATAAACTATAGTGAATTTTTCGAAAAAAAAATGTTAAATACCATCGTTTTAATTTCTTTGCAAACTTTAGGCAAAAATACTTTTTCCCATAATTAAAACTTTCGAATTTTGGAAAAACGAAGTAGGCATGTGTTTTTGTTGATATTTTCGACAACATTTACTCTATATCTCCATAAATGTCTTAAAAGAAAATTAAAAACAAAGGTTTTCCCATCTTCAACTCAGTTTTCAATTGAAACCTGTATGACCGAAAGTAGTTTTTTATGCCAAATTTGCTCGTTCCAAATTTGTTAGGCAAATATTTTGTGACTGACAGACGTACAGACTCGTAAATGACTCCTTCAAAGATTCCGCGTTTCCTTTCCAGGTACGCATTTGAAAAGGCCATGATGTACAAGCACTTTAATTACAACTTCGTTGCACGTCTGATGCCCTTGTCATTTTATAAACACAGATTTTTAAAACATGCTGTATATTGCCAATACTAATCGGGACTAGAAATTGTAGTTAATATGCGGGTAGACTTTAATTTTTTTGAACCTTATATTGAAATTAGATATTGTAATGAACATAGATGTCGAAGAGAATTTGATTGTAATGGTAAAAAAATTAAAGTTGATGTTGTCCAATTAAGATAGCCCTAGGAATACTTACAAAATATAGTTATATATTTCGAAGCGATTAATAAGAAAAGAAAAGATGACCAAACAAGATATGGGTGACACAATTTGAAGAATTTTCGAAATATGATAATGCAAGGAGCAAAATGTATAGAAGAATATATCTGAAAATAAGAGTATATCAGAATAGAAGCAGTATTCATTATCATAGTTTGTAGACAATATAAAGGTATTCAGGTAGATTGTTCAGACACAGTGACAACCCTTAGTAATAATTGTCATATCTAAAGAGATTACAATTATTACTAAGGGTTATCACAGTTAATAAATTTAATTATAAAATAATGTGTACGCGAAGAGTATTATTTGGTACCAAATGTCAGTTCAATTGAATCGTAAAGAATTTTGGAAATATTTGGGTTCAGTAAAAAATATGTTTAATGTATTCGAAAGTACTAGCAAATTCATTGGTCAAAAGGTTAATAAACAGCATGCAGGCAGCAGAAAAGTTATGAAAAAGGATTGTCATTCTTTGACAGGTCGAGTTTAGGCTTATTTTTGTTTTAGTGATTTTTTAAGACAATATTTACGTTATAATTTATTGTTTATTTAGAATTAATATTCTATAAAAAATATTTATTGTAAAAAGGGCAGTCACTATATTACAGAGCGTGATATGGGATAATTAGTTAAAATCCCTACTAATATAACAAATGTGAAACGTTGCTTGTTTGTCTTTCTTTCACCCTAAAGTAACTTTTATTTTGAAGATTTTAATGAAATGTTCTTTATAGATATTGCATATCCCATATTAAAAGATAGTCTCTATATAATTACGTTTATCATGCGTAATTACATATAGACTTTCGTTATGCATAATATAAAAACAACAAGCAAGGGCTAGAATATATATATATATATATATATATATATATATATATATATATATATATATATATATATATATATATATATACATATATATATATATAACGCGTCAGTTGGGCAAATACGTTGTATATTGCTACTGAAATTATTATTTCGAACTAATGTAACATTACAAAAACAATTCACTGAAATCAAATCAACACAAAATGTGACATTAGATGCCATGACATGCTGTGTACAATTACTTTTCAATCGCAAGACAAAGTATATTAAGCTCGACAGGACGCGATAGATGGATCGAAAAAAAAATTTTATTTTCAATCAACAATTTTTCGTAAATCTAAAAATGACACGAAATTATTGAACATTCCCTTACAAAAGGAAAATTATCTTATTTTGAATGTAAATTAACTTTTAAAATGACTAAAATAAGATTTCAACGAAGTGAGTTGTTTATATTAATATGTATATTTTAGGGTGGCTTAGTGAAATAAGTATAAACTATATGAGTTTATCATGTCTATTCGTAATTCTTCCGTCTGTCCGTCCGTCACAGTCAAACAGTTTCTAAAATTTTAGACATAGTTTCTCAGAAATTATATGCCCTCTATGGTTTACTTTTAAAAATAAATTCTGTTATAACTTTACAGAAACTAATATCACCTTCAAATCATGCTGACAATTCCAAACTCTATAGCTAAATGAAAGAATGTATTCAGAAATTTCCTCATTATATGAAATTTGAAACTTGTAAATATTTGAAGTTTTTACCAAACTTGAAAAAAAAATTTGATATTCAAAGATAGAGAAAAAAATATGTTCAATATTACGCATACATATATGTATCTAAAATATATAATATCGTAACAAGGCTTCGATAGCCTATTTCACTGAATCGCCGTGAGATATTTCTAAATTTTCTTTGTTTAGAATTCAGGAGATAATTACGTGTAGAAATAAGGGTGAAGCGTAGAATAATGTAAGGTACGATGAATACTACACAAATCAATACCTTTATATCTGAACGGCTTTTTACCCAACTACTTTAATTGCATTTTGGAAAATGCTGTAGTAACTTTATTTGGCTGATCAATACAAACCTAACATTTGCAGGAAATAACAGCTTTAGTTAAATTTTCTTGTTAGGTCTAGATAAATCCACAATTAGATTTTTACTTTTAAAGATGAAAACAAATAATGGGTATTCCAATATTTTACAATAAAACAATTCTTAAGAAATTATTACAATTTTTTGAATGCAGTAATGTTGAGTAGACTAATAAGTTTTGCCTAGAAACTCGGAACGTTTGAAGAAAAGTTGTTGAAAATTACAGAATATTTTATTATGAGGTGTAAATAGATCGAAGTGTTCTAGGATATGATAGATAGCTCCAAAGAGATTGGATTTTAATTGATATCAAGTACAGGATCGATTATTTTGTCACCATGCGATAGATGTGTCAACGGTGTCTTACAGGATGATAAAAATTTAGTTGGGAAAGTTCAATAACGAAACCTATGGTGTTGAAGACGAACTCCGTTGCGGACGCCTATTGAATGATATATATATGACACCTAATCTTAACTGAAGACCCTCGACAAATAATTTATCATGATTTGGCGTTTGGTAACAGAGGTAGCAGACGTAAAGTAATGTAGTCAATTTCATACGTTTTCAACAAACGCGATATCAACTTATTAAGATAATAAATCTCAGACGAATTGAAGATGCACTTGCCTATTCTGAAGACTTATAAAATCCATATTCCTGTCATCTTTCGTACACCCTCTTACTTTAAAGTCACATAAAAAATACGGCGCGCGTAAGACATTACTTTTTACGGTCCATTAAAGTGAGTAGGGAATTATTTTATTTAAGCTTCGTACTCCCAAACAGATGCTCGTCTCTAAATTGTCATTGTATTCTTTTTGTAACTATTTCATAATCTCACTTGATATATCTTTTTGTTAATCGTTTCATAGACAGTTTTAAAGTTTCTTTCTTATCCTTGAGCGAAAGTTATGTTTATTCTGAACTAGCTGTGTTCACGACTTTTGTATATGTTCAAATGGTGAAATAAAAAAAAATGAAATAAATTATGATCATATATATTTAATCAAGGGCTTTACTACGGCACCATAGATTGCGCTCTGAACAATTTCATCACAACAGCTTTTGATGATCAATGAGTTTGATACTACACCTCACACACTATGGAAATTATTTTACTATTGTCCCGTAGGTGGCATCCTGTGAAACATAATCGAAAATGTAAATATCGTATATATATATATATATATATATATATATATATATATATATATATATATATATATATATATATATATATATATATATATATATATATTAGGTATTGATTAAAGAATAAAATAATGATATAGTTCCATACTGGAAGATATAGTATTTTAATGAATATTAGACCTGCATCAGTTTTACAGTATGTGCTATGCAACACATCCGTGTAAGTACGACAACCTCAAAAAGTAAACAAGTGTAAACATGATTTATACCCCGGATGTAATACCACGTTATATATAATTTAGGAATAATTTGAGATATCACAAGGACATAAAAATTAAGTCGATCCCAGTGTTATTATCAATAACCTGTATACAATTCATGTCAGTAGTTTCAGTACTTTTTCGGTTTCGATAGACGAGAAAACACATGGACAATTTTTTTTTATATCAGTTATTTTTTTATTACTTTTTTTAATATTAGTTATTTTTTTGTAATCGGATATACAAAAAGAAAAGTAAAATATAAATGCTGGAAATTCGAAAATCATAGATGCTTAAATTTTATTAATATTGATTTCAATTTTTATGTTGAATTTATGTCATTCACCTATTTTAGGTAAAGGGCTCTGCTGGCCGTACATGTGTTGGATTTTGTACTTAAATATTACTACAGATCACGATATTTTTGTAGAATTATAATGTTCTTAACGATGCAATACATATTAAAGTTTAAAGTATTTTAGCAATGGTAGTCTATTACTACCCAAGAATTATTTTTAGGCAAAGTTTGAAAACGATTATTTAAAATTGTGATCTCTGTAGTCGTCAGAAATTTTGTCTGTAGATATATATACCTCGGTAGCGTATTTCCTTAGACGAACTTCTTTCAAATCAGCGACATACAATACACAGACCGATGGTCTTACAAGGATTCCGTTTCATCCCATCGTATTCTCAACAAATGAAGTCATACATCGAAGTAAAATTCTGTTTAATAGTAACCATTGGAAAGTACAAACTTGCCTACACTTGAGTATGTAAAATTTGTCATTGGAAAACAATTTTCCTCACAATTTGTTTGGTTACTAAGAGTACTAAAGGGCGAGTGAACGCGGGAGATAACACGAGTCACGTGCCAATTTTTTGGTTATGGACAGCCGACGCCCAACCCTTACACTTTGAGTGACAACCAAACGACCGAAAATAATATAAACAACGTATCTACGAAATTTTGGGTTCAAATCTATTTGTCAGTTTTTCCCCGGAACTCAGTTTACATGTAATTCTCTGTTAATTGTCCATATTAGTGACCGTGATAAATTGTTAATCAAGTGAAGATAGTTCCAATGTATGATAGGGATATTCGTAGGTTTTGATATTTCAAAACAAAAAAAAATTATAGAATCATTGATATCCGTCACGTTTGTGTTTCTCAATAACGGTTTAACATAGAAACTAGTACTCATTGATATTAACTTTAATATATTTGTTAGTTAATATTCAAAAATATTTTGTAAACATTTTAGAGGCAACGAATAAAATAAAAAAAAACTTGTCATGCACGAGTAGACCTTGCACTAAAAGGATTTCATATTTGCGCACTTGTCAACATACAAATATTAATTTTGCACAACGTAAATATATTGCCTATTATATCATTCACAGGCGTTTAAGCAAGTTAATTATATAAATGTTTAATTCCATATAGAATTAGAAATCTTTAATTTTTAGATTACTTTTTCCTTTGCTTGTGCTATAACATCTCCCATTACACCGACTTTAGAGATTATATGTCGACTGAAAGTATCCTACAAGTTTTGATGATCAGTCAGTAAGATCATTGTATGATTAAAAAAATACCCTTTAAAGGCCCGTATATTTTTGTTGCGTGAACCAAAATATGTGATTTTTTTACAACAATGAGAGATTGTAGGCCTTAGTATACGATAATAATTCTATTAATCAACTTTCTACCTCAAGCCGTTTCTGAGAAAAAGGGCTTTAACAGATGGATGAAAAGACGGATGGTTGTCCGTCCTAGATGCTCCTGTAAGGTTTCCTTTTTTTGGCGTTTTGAGGAAAAGGATAAAAAATCAATTTTTTACAGCAATCTAAAATTGTACGCCTTAGTGTACGATAATAATTCGATTAATCAACTTTATATCTCCAGTCGTTTCTGAGAAAAAGCGTTTTGACAGATGGATGAAAAAATAGATGGATAACCAGGTCATACTATAAGATTTCCTTTCTTGGTATTTTGAGGAAGAGAAAAAAAAATCAATCCTTAAACGTTACGTGTGATATAATACGGAAAGCATTTGAGGACTTCAAACCTATTTTTCCTGAATCCTACATGTATAAGATGGTCCTAGATATATTACTGAAAACCACGTCGTTATTCTAAGAAACCGCTTGACTTAAAGACTTCAAATTTGACGTAATGATTAAGCATATTAATCCACACATACTTCAATATCTAATACTTAAAAATATTATATATAAATTTTAGAGGGACCTTATAAAATTAAAAAAAAAAATTAAAAATTCATTCTCTTGTGTATAAAATGATGGAGCAAGTTTTAAGGATTCTGAAACTATTTTTTCAAAATTTTATGTACAATCGAATATTGTTTAAAATATCCATGAAAGTAAATCTGTCAAATACACAAATTTAAAAAAATTCTACCTTCTATACCTTTATATACAGGCTGATTACTTCATACCTGTTTATACAGGAGATTACGTCAAATGAATATGCAATAATCCAGTCATCGTATTGTGTCGAGTTAATCACAGGCTTACAGCCTTTGACGGCACGGCGCGCCGCGGTACTTATCGTTCAATTCCCGGCCGCTTATATCGAGGGGTGCTGGACTGATGTACTGGTTGCTGTAAGAGATTGCTTTCATAGCACTAAGTACGCCATATGTATCAATTGTGCACATTAATGTTTATAAACAAGTAAATAAATTTTATATCTTCCTTCCGCCATCTATGGCGAAACTGTCAATACCAAAATGATGAAAAAACAGAGTAAAAACAGACTTTGGAAATTTCCCTGAAGTTCACCGAAAATCTATAAACAGTGATTCCAAATGTGATAGCTTTTGAGAAATTCACTACTATTTACGCCTGTGACAGATGTACCAGGCAATATGGTCAGAAGTTGAAAAATAACATTAATTAACTGAACATAATGTATTAGCAGAAGTATTGTATGCTTGTTTACTTTGCAATGATTATTCTACATACTAAACAGGTTGTATTTTCTTATTTTTTTACATTTTAATGTTATATTAATATGTAATAAATAAAACATATCAGTTGCAGTTTCTTTTCTATACTTCATATAATGCAACAGTAAAAGAACAATTTAAATTGAATTATTAGTTTTTATACAATATTGAATATAAGTAAACAAAAACAGTCATTATTCTAAACCTCTCAATATCAGGTCGTATCACCAGGATATATCCCTTATGAAAATATTAGTAACTAGGCAACAGGCCTTCAAACCTATTTTGAGATTTCCTGACATATAACGAAGTGATTCTATATGGCTTTAAAAGTGAAGCGGATAGAATCTAAAAACCATTTCAAAAAATTTATTGTCATTATATTAGAAAGGTGGTTATTAAAAATTAAAGATTTGAGAGGGATTTCTCATTGAAAAATTTTAAGGTTTACGTATTTTTCTCTACGTTAGAAAAGGGTACCTTTTCCATTAATATATTGAACATACTAATACATTAGTTTAATTCATATTTTCATCACTTTCTTTAGTTTCTTCACTTTTTAGGGTTGCGCCGCCTCAGCCAGGAACTTTTGTAGTTTCATTATGTCTGTCCGTCTATATGTCGTCCCTAGATTACTCTCTCAACTTTGCACTTATAAGGCGGAAATCGTGTAGTGTTAATGACGCAAAATCAAATATAAAGCAAAATTTTAAAAATATTATTTTTTGACATGCCCATTATACAATGAAATGGATGAAAATTAAAAAACTCCACACCCCCATCAAACGGAGTGTCGTTGGATATTTAAAAAATCAATAAAGATTTCAATGTGAGATATTTCCTTGCAAATTCGTCGTCGCTCTGCGTTTCTTTTTCATTTTTAGTACATAAAAAGAAGAAATTAAGAATGTAATTATGTATCTCAATATTAGCACAGAGATAAATTGTAAATAAAAAATACTTTTTCGCTAGTAATTGATCACTAAATTATTAGTGTTCGATCATTTTTGATCTAGTAGTTGATCATATTCTTTTACCACATACTACTTGGAGGAAAGTACAAATTGAATACATTCAATTAAAAGTAAAAAAGTTTTAGTAAAATAGTAAAAACAATAATAGTAATACTTAGTGATTAGTACAAAACTGATTAAAACGATTCAAAATTCTTCTCTAGAACTCCGATATTTCTATACCAACTTTGTACAAAGATATGACGATCATGCTATCAGTATTTCCTTCCCAATCGTCATACTCAGATGTACAAATCACAACTTCTTCTAGGGTTCCGTACTTCAGAAGTGATACATAAACATTTTGAGATCATTGAATATATTTGGTGTTAATTTTGTAGAAATTTATTATTTACAAATGAATGCAACTACGTGATGCAGTATTATTTCTATTTTCTTTAAGTTCTTTACCACGACCTAGGTTAGAGCAAAAAAGTTGGTAGCAAAGATCTTTCCTAATAGCCCACCTGAAGATGTTGCAATACAACGAAACCTAGGTCAAATTATAATAATAATTTAGAAATAATACTACATCACGTAGTTTCATTTAATTATATTTACATGTAATCTTAGGGTTAAATTAAGCACTCGAATTTTTTTTTACAATTTCATATATATTCCATAAATGCAATTTCGTAATTTTAGGTAGGTTTAAGAAAACTATACAATAAAATATGTCCCCTCCTCATTTCAGGAGTTACTGAACTTAAAATTATGAAAAAACCGTGCTTTTAAAGGCTTACGCAAAGGATCCTTGAAAACTATAAAGATGATTCTGGATGCAGCAGTTTTTGAGATATCCACATATATTAAATGATATACAGATCCCCTTACTTAATTCCAAAAAATAAAGAATTTGAGTATGTACATATATTCATCAATTTCTCACTCTACTCGAAAATATGCGTAATTAATAGGTTATTCATATTTTGACAAATGTTATATTATGGTTGTTTCAAAATAAATAATAATAAATAATAGTAACAGTAATGCTATGAGTATCTATTTATCTCCTAATTACATTTTTAATAATTGTTAAAAGTTTTTTTAATTAATTTCATAGATGGAAAAATAAGAGCACGTCTTAAGTTACGAGAAAATCGATGAAATTTTAAATATTTTTTTAAACCAATATTTAGCTGAAAATTAATATAACTTACATACGTATATTGTGAATTAACTACAATTTCTAGCAATTCATTAAGCGGATTCACAATCACAGCCCTACACTCAAACTCAAAAACTCTACAAAGTTTGCGGAATACGCACCACTACGTCCACCACCCGTGCTCCCCATTGCCCTGTGCGAGTACATTTGTCGGGTGTTTATATGCTCGTTAAACTTGACGTACCCCAATTGTAGCAGTTCATGACAAAATATAATTTGGTCTCGGAAAAAGTTATTTCTTTTTCAAAATATTTTTTAATCTATCTACCAATTTTATTTTTTTATACTCGTCTTTTTGTACATATGCGAAGATATAAATTTAAAAATTTATGTTTAGTTTTTTTACACTATGAATTTAAAAAAACAATCAGTTTCGTGGATAGCTTCAAATATTTTATATTAAAAGAAAATTAGTATTTTATATAGTATTCTCGAAAAAATGACAAATTTATTCAGCTGCGTCAGTCTGATTTCCTATCCTATATATATATATATATATATATATATATATATATATATACATACATGTATATATATATATATATACATACATATGTGTGTGTGTCCCTTTATGTCTCCCTATATATAGGTCCTCTTATATCGTCCCCTTGTTTCCCCTAAATACTAATTCTCTTACATAATCGTTAGGTATTGAAGTTCATGTCAGTGATGACGTATGATAAATAATTTCACTTCAAACAAGAAACAGAAGCAACTAGTACTTCGCCAGTTTTTTTCTTGTTCCTTGCTCTAATTTTGGTCTAGCTGTTCTAATTCCCCAATTACCTTCATTTTTATTATGTTTATTCTCTCTTTTTTGCTTTTATCTCTTTGAACTGTTCCTTATTTAAACGTTTCCTTCGTTAAAATTTAACCATGCTTTAAATACATCAAAAAAGCATTAAAATTATCTTTTATTTCAATGATTTATAGTTTAAAAGGACCATAGAGGATAGAGTTTATGAAGGACTTATTTCATTGATTCTAAATAGTTGCAAGTTGTCCATTATTTAAAAGTGGGGGACTATTTAAAGAAGGTACACTCAAGAATGTTTCACCACCATCTAGAAATATTGAAGACAAACTTATGGATTTACATGTCTTACATAGTCTCAGTTTCTCCATTCTTTATCAGGTTAGAACTACCGGAAGAACACGCAATACCTAATTCACTATCCGCGTTTCTTTGGATAGATTTTTTTGTGGTAAGTTGCATCGATTCTTTAGAGACACAAAACCTATTTTTTTCACGGTTTTATACAGTTGGATCACCGCTCCATCTAGACTTTTCTACTGGTCTGAGGTTCTGAGGCCTGCTTTTATTCATTAGGCATGCATTTGTCCATCTATAAGTAACAGCAATGAGTGAAAAACCTTTATTATATATTGGTAATAATGTCAGCCAAACATCCGTCCACACTTTTTTCTTTCAATTATCAAATGAGATGATAAAATTTAAGCAAGTTTTCCTTGAAATTCGTTGCAGTAGTAAAAGTATTATTGGTGGTACCATTCTACCATCAACAGGGAAAGTACCTAACACGGTAAATTGTTCCTTTTCTTTTCTGTTTTTTAATGCCCAATAATATAAAAATGAAAATTGCATCGGAATTTATTGATTTTTAGGAAGTATCAATTTAGGAAAGAAAGGTCAATGTGACACTATATCAGTGATTTTTTATCATCATAAAGCCATTTTATATCGAAACAGATTGGAGTTATATTTTTCTTTAGTAAAATACCATAATAACTCATATGATCAAAGTACCCCGAATTATAACTATCGAAATATTGAAAACGTTAAAAGAGAAACAAGGATATAAGGAGATAGTGAGCTTCACCTTTGAAATCATCACGTAAGTTTCACTTTGCCATCATTTCAAATTTTTGTTTATGCGCGCAATAGTCTTTGAAGGAAAATTCATCCACCTCTCGATTTCCACTCAATTAACGAGGTTGGAAGTCGTAACGATCCGATAAAATCCCTATGCAAATATAATATTTAATTTTTTTCAAAATTTTTGGACTACAAACTGACTATATACATTACGACATGTTCCGAGTATTCGCCTAAGGTGTTATTTTTGAATAAATGTAATAAATTATGTGCTTAAAAGTCGTATTCTACATTATTCTCGCTGGATTAAGGCAGAACCAGTTTTTTTCAAATTAATTTAATACTCAGAATGTATTAAAATATCTACTTATTAAAGTGTAATGTTGTTCCTTATATGCTGCTTTGCTTATGCTCATAACAATAACCTTTTGTACGTATCCTTAAACTGTAACGCAACTGGATTGTTATTATATCCACGTCTGGCCTAGGTCTAAGGATAAAAAAATTCGAAGTGGTTTTGACTAATTTTATAAACGTTAGAGCTCAGGCATTTCATACTAATAAGAAATTCAATAAATTCGGTTTTGTTATATGACTCTATTACAGATTCCCCTGTAGAAAGTTTTAAATTTTTAAATAATTTGAAGCTTCTTAGAAACTAAATTCATTTTTTCAACGAAATTTTTGATCTAATCGGTGGTATTTTCCTTTAAGTGAACTCTCAGTTGAGGTAGAAGGTGATGAAGGCCTCGAAGATGCTGAAGGTCCCGGAGGAGTCAAAGCACCGTATAACAATTACCAAGTGTTACGATTCTTTTCCATTTTTGGAGAAAATTTATTTAATTTCAATATATTTTACATTGGTTGATTTGCGGTTAAAGGTAAATTACGTATTTTTATTAGTGTAGATTTTTCTTCAAAAGATTATGATAAATTAACTGTGAGCCATGAATAAGAGTAAAGGCTTAATATTGAACATGATCACTAAACCAATATTGATAAAATTATATAGATAGTCATCCGTAACATAAGTTTTACTAAGGACCGCGATACTGTGCCTAGTATTGCCTACGCAAAATATAGCTTAAATTAGAAAAAAAGTAATTATTTTTGTGTACACAGATACAATTTCATTATTTCTTTCTGTTTACTTCTTGTTAAAGAGAGAGTGACACTAATTTCAAATAATATTATACATTAACTACATATATTTATTATAGAGTTATGCGTTTCGTAACTAGTACTATTAGTGGCTAATGATATAATAATGAAATAATTCTCAAATGACTGATTCATCATATATAGAGACATCAAGATATATGGATTTATTAAATACATGTTTTTTTAGTAATTCTTCATTTCAGTCAATTGACGGTGTGATAATTATGGAATAAAATGAAGGTGAAAATTTTTTAAATGTGTTTTATACACTATCAGTTTTTTAAAAGATATGAATAAGCCGTTGAAAATGTGTATAAATGCCTAAACAAAAAAATGAAGCTCATAATTTATCCGGGAACCCTAACTGAACTCTGACTCGGGAAAATAAACGAAACTTTGCTCGTTAAATTTCTTATCAAAAGGAAGCCATTTTTCATTACGATTACGCAATAAAATTTCAATTTACTCGAATATCGTTGCGTCTTTCCAGAACAGAAATCAAAAGAAGTATTCGACGAGCGGCGCATTGAGATTGCAATGAAGCTAACGCCGATTTATGTGCGCCGCCGTCACACGAAGTTCGCAACCCTCACCCGAAGCACCACTCGGCTCCCCTGAATATTAATAATTTCAACGTCACTTTTCTCGCAGTAAACTTCAGGTAAAATAATTTACCAGCCACCGCACAGCCTTCAGACGGGGATGTTATTTCTTAAACAAATATTATGTCGCAATGCGTATTCGTGAATTTTCGCAAGTCGCTTTGGTACATTGCAAATTTCATAATCGCCAAAGCGAGGACTTAACAACTTTTACTTACAACGTTAACTTAACAAAATTTCTTGACTAAATTTAATTTAAATGCTTGTCTCCGTTGTTAACTTTGTACCTCGTATAATTCGGTTATTTCTTTGTACTCAGGGAAGCGAGCTAAAGAGAAAACTTGTACATTAAATGAAGAAACAGATTTATTTACGATTTGTTCCTTTGTTCGGCCTTTTCTTTAGTTATTTATTTAAGCATGAAAAGTTAATGTTTTTGTTTGAAAGTTCTTTTGGTTTGTTTTAAAATTCAGACGTAAAATGTCATCAATGTGATTTGACTTTTTCTCTAAATCTCGCAGATTGACATAATGTCAAAATTCAAGGGAGGGATAGCGATGAAAGATAATGCTCCTCTAGACTTGGAGCATATGTGTGTACTCCCAAACTACAGCAAAATACATGCTTAATAACAATTTTTTAAAAATCATATTTTATTATAAATGCAATTACTACTCATAATTAATTAGTATCGAGATGCATGAAAATGTTTTTCAATTGTTTTTTTTTTTACTTTAACAGCTGGAAGTAGCTAAACTTACTTTTCAGAGTTCGTATTATTTTGATGGACGATGAATGGATGTGAAAAGTTAGAAAAAAATGAAAAATATCGTAATAATGTCTTGAAAACAAATTTAAAATGTTGGTTTCAAAAATTTAGGAAATCTTATTTTTCCTCACTTGCTGTGCTTTACTTCTCCATTTAAAAATAAATTGAAAAACATTTTTAACACATTGTAAAAGAAGTATTCCTAGAGAGTTAAAAATAAAGATCTGCTCGAACGCTTTCGTAAATTTATAAATCATTTATCGCATCTCAATTATATGTAGCTTGATAGCTACTTTTATGTTTTTAATATACTTGGTACGTTATTTTACGGAAACTAGAATAGTGATTGACATTCTAGTTAATGCAAAGTTCAATTTCAACTTTTTTATCATTTTCGTTAACACGCGTGACATGTTGGTGTACTTGAATTTTAAACTGTAGATTACTTCTTACTGTAGATATATTTTAAAAGATTGTATTTATAAGCTCTCACATTTATTACACATTGTTAGTTTTTAAATTAAAACAAAATATTCGGCAATTCGGATTAAAAATTAAAAAAAAATGAAATTGATTTTGTGAATATGCAGAAAGTAAGTAACAAATGTTGCTTATAATATCATTGATCATTGCAAAGTTTAATGTTAGAATTTTTTTTTTTGATATTATGCTTATCCTTTTTCCAAATTACTTAACATTTTCTTTCCACGAAAGCGGTTGTGATATAGAAAAAGGTTAGACCATTTAGTACAAATAAAATAGTTAAGTGAATGAGGCAATTAAACAGTTGAAAAGATATCCTAAGTAATTTAATTCTAGGAGTAATTTAACGTCGCAACAGGGCCGTTTCTCAGAAACCGTTACCGACATAGAAACTAGAAATTAAGCGTGATGATAAAATATGTTAACACACATTTTTTTAATACTTGACACTCAAAAAGGTTTACATGAAAACTGTTTTGAGGATATAAAATTAATATATATATATATATATATATATATATATATATATATATATATATATATATATATACATACATATATATATATATATATATATATATATATATACACACACACATATATATATATATATATATATATATATATATAAATATATGTATGAAATATTCTCTTTAATTGCTGCCCCACCCTTGAATTTTGATATTACATGATTATGCGAGAGTTAGTGAAAAAATCACATCACTTTAATAACATCGTACACTTAGATTCTAAAACAAATCAAAGAATCTTTCAAACATAAACATTAACAATTTCTTCTTAAGTAAATAATAAACAAAAGCCGAACAAAGGAAAAATCATAGATAATCCTGTTTTTTTCATTTAATGACCAAGTTTTCTCTGTAGCCCGCTTCCATGAATACAAGAAAATGACCGAATTACACGATGGACAAAGTTAACAACAGAAATAGTAACTTAAACTAAATTGATGGAAAAATTGTTAAGTTAACGTTACAAGTTAAAGTTGTTAAGTCCTCGCTTCAATGATTGTGATTATCGCTAAGCGCTAAGGCGACTTATGAACATTCGCGAACAAGCTTTGGGTCATAATATTTGACAAGAAATAACATCCCCGCCCGAAGGCGGTGCAATGGCAGGTAAAGTATTTAACCTGGAATTTGGAGAGAGGAAAGTAGCGCTGAAATGATTAATATTCAGTGGAGAAGAGTCAAGTTTCCGGCGAGGGGTGCTAACTTCGTATCGCCCAACTCCGACGGTGTACATAAATCGGCATTAGCTCTATTGCAGTTTCACTGCGCTGCTCATCGAATATTTCCTTTGATTTCTGTTCCTGAAAGACGCAGCGATGTTAGAGTGAATTGAAATTTGATCTTGTTATCGTGATGGCTTCCTATTGATATGAACTTTGGCGAGTCACGTTTTCCATTTTCACGAGTCAGGGATGACTAAAAAAGTATGAGTTTCATTTTATTTGTTTAGGCAACGGGATTTATACACATTTTCAATAGCATTTTGTCATCATAAAGCCATTTTATATCGAAACAAATTTGAATTATATTTTTCTTTAGTAAAATACCATAATAACTTATGGTCAAGGTATAATCCGGGGGTTATAACTACCGAAATATTGAAAACATTAAAAGAGAAATAAGGATATAAGCAGATAGTGTGCTCCACCATTGAAATCATCACTTAAGTTTCGCTTTACCATCATTTCAGACTTTTTTGTTATGCGCGCAACTGTCTTTGAAGAAAAATTGATCCAACTCTAGACTTCCACTTAATTAAGTCACAAGGGGTAACGGGTATCCGATACCCGTTGTGACTTAATTAAGTGGAAATCCAAGGGCAGTCGTAACGGGTATCCGATATTAGCCCTATGAAAATCTAACATTTAATTTTCTTAACAATTTTTGGACCACAAACTGGCTATATACATTACGACCTATTGCGAGTATTCGCCTAAGGTGTATGTTCGAAATATAATAAATTATATGGGTAAAAGTCGTATTCTACATTGTTCCCGCTACCTACTAAGGCAGAATCAGTTTTTTTTTTAAATTAATTTAACCCTCGGAATGTATTAAAATATGTACCTAATAAAGTGTAATGTTGTTCCCTATACCATGATGCTTTACTTGTGCTCATAATAATAACATTTTGTACGTATCCTTAAACTGTAACGCAACTGGATTGTTATTATATCCAGGTCTGGCCTAGGCCTAAGGACGCAAAAATTCGAGGTGGTCTTGACTAATTTTATAAACGTTAGAGCTCAGGGTTTTCTTACTAATAAGAAATTCAATGCATTCGGTTTTCTTATATCTATTACAAACTCTCCTGTCGATAAAATTTTATATTTTTAAATTATTTGAAGCTTCTTCAAAACTAAATTCATCTTTTCAACGACACTTTCGATCCAATCGGTGGTATATTCCTTTAAGTGAACTCTCAGTTGAGGTAGAAGGTGATGAAGGCCTCGAAGACGCTGAAGGTTCTGAAGGAGTCGAAGCACCGTTTAACAATTACCAAGTGTTACGATTCTTTTCATTTTTTGGAGAAAAGTTATTTAATTTCAATATATTTTACATTGGTTGACTTGCAGTTAAAGGTAAATTATGTATTTTTATAATTATATATTTTTCTTGGGAAGATTATGATAAATGAATTGTGGGCCACGAATAAACGAGTAAAGGCTTGATATTGAACATGATCAGTAAACCAATATTGTTAAATTATATAGATAGTCATCAGTAACACAAGTTTTATTACCGACCGTGATATTGTACCTACTTTTGCCTACGCAAAATAGAGCTTAAACTAGAAAAAAGTAATGATTTTTGTGTACATGGATGCAATTTCATTATTTCTTTCCGTTTACTTCTTTTTAAGGAGAGAGTGCCACTAATTTTGCTTATTAATATTTTAGGATCTTTTGTATTAACCAACGTAGAGATGTGAATACTTTTTGGGTAAAAAAATTATATTTGAAAAATATGTAGGGATTGTCATACATTAATAAAAATAATATTAATTATCCCAAAAATACACGACTTTTGTAATATTATAATGGCCACATTTGTAAAATTTTCAAATTATTTGTATTTTTTTCCAAAATCTTACTTCATATTAAGGAACAAACAAATGATGTAAAAAATCAGAAAAACTCGGCACAAATCGTATTCACTTATCTAAAATTATCCTGATTTTATTATTCATTACTGAAGCTTTCGATAATCGTTTTTTAAAACTTTCAAAATATTAAATAAATATAATTTATGAAATAGTGGCATAATTTCTTCTCCACTTAGGATCGACTAAATTTTTGTAAGTTGAAAAGTTCTGATAAAAGAATATTTCGAACGTTTACTATAACACCATCGAACGTTATTTGTAGTTCCTATGTTGCTGTAAATTGTTTGCAGAAGAACGTGCGATGTTGCTGTAAATTGTTTGCAGAAGGACGTCCCATGCACTGACTTAATACAACCCAGAAGTCTGTGTTGTCACATTTAATCTGTTGTTGCGCTCACAGCGGAAAGATTTTCCGAAGCCTATAATAGCGATGAGATGTAGGTTTTATACGACAATTATAAGCGGTAAGTCTCTTGCAGGCCCAGCTGTCAGCGTAACCGAAACCTGGTCTTGATCATCACAATCTTTTAGTGTCTGATTTTTAAAATCCGCAGTACGTCTTGTTCTTGGAATTGTCAGATGACAAACTATCAACGCATAGGTATACGTAGAAAAACTTTGCTAGATGACTAAAGTTACATGAGAGAAACGACAAAACATCTCATAATTTTATTCCAGCGTGATAATGCAAAACCGCCCACGACAAACTCCATAGTAACTCTCAGGAGACATGTCTCAACCGCCTTATAGCCGGGTTCTCTTATCATCTTAGCTTTTCTTGTGTTCTTAATGATGATGGGCATTATATCGTTAATTGATTATTTGTTTTAATTAAAAATTAATTAAAATTTTGTTAGAGGTCGGAAACAAATTATGCAAAAACCAAATAATATTATACATTAATTACATATATTTATTATAAAGTTATGCGTTCCGTAACTTGTACTATTAGTGGCTAATGCTATAATAATGCAATAATTCTTAAATGACTGATCATATATAGATACATCGAGAAATATGGATTTATTAAATACATGGTTCTGTAGTAATTCTCCATTTCAGCCAATTGATGGTGTGATAATTATGGAACAAAATTGAGGTGAACATTTTTTCAATGTGTATCATACGCTATAAGTTTTTTAAAAGTTATGGATAAGCTGTTGAAAATATGTATAAATGCCTAAACTCATAATTTATCCGTGAACTCTAACGGAACTCTGACTCGTGAAAATAAAAGAAACTTAAAAAAATAAAAGAAGCTCGTCAAAGTGCTTACTAAAAGAAAGCCATTTTTCATTACGATTACGTAATATAATTTCAATATCCTCGAATAGCGTCTTTCTAGAATAGAAATCAAAAGAAATATTAGACGAGCGGCGCATTGAGATTGCAATGAAGCTAATGCCGATTTATGTGCGCCGACCTCACGCGAAGTTCGCAACCCTCACCCAAAACACCACTCGGCTCCCCTGAATATTAATAATTTCAACGCCACTTTTCTCTGAGTAAACTTCAGGTAAACTAATTACCAGCCACCGCACCGCCTTCAGGCAGTGATGTTATTTCTTAAACAAATATTATGTCGCAATGCGTATTCGCGAATTTTCGCAAGTCGCTTTGGTACATTGCGAATTTCATAATCGCCAAAGCGAGGACTTAACAACGTTTACTTACAACGTTAACTTAATAAAATTTCTTGACTAAATTTAATTTAAATGCTTGTCTCCGTTGTTAACTTTGTACCTCGTATAATTCGGTTATTTCTTTGTACTCGGGGAAGCGAGCTACAGAGAAAACTTGGACATTAAATGAAGAAACAGATTTATTTACGATTTGTTCTTTTGTTCAACCTTTTCTTTAGTTATTTACTTAAGCATGAAATGTTAATGTTTTTGTTTGAAAGTTCCTATGGTTTGTTTTAGAATTCAGTCGTAAAATCTCATTAATGTGATTTGGTTTTTTCTCTAAATCTCGCACATTGACATAATGTCAAAATTCAAGGGAGGGATAGCGATGAAAGGGAAGCATAGAGACTAGACTAGGAGCATATATGTTTACTCCCAACCGACAGAAAAGTACATGCTTAATAAACAATTTTTAAAAATCATATTTTATTATAAATGAAATTAGTACTGTAATGTGAAAATGTTTTTCAATTGTTTTTTTTTTTACTTTAACAGCTGGAAGTAGCTAAACTTACTTTTCAGAGTGCGTATTATTTTGATGGACGATGAACGGATGTGGAAAGTTAGAATAAAATGAAAAATATCGTAATCATGTCTTGAAAACAAATTTAAAATGTTGCTTTCAAAAATTTAGGAAATCTTATTTTTCCTCACTTGCTCTGCTTTACTTCTCCATTTAAAAATAAATTGAAAATCATTTTCAACACATTGTAAAAGAAGTATTCCTAGAGAGTTAAAAATAAAGATCTCCTCGAACGCTTTCGTAAATTTATAAATCATTTATCGTATCTCAATTATATGTAGCTTGATAGCAATTTTTAAGTTTTGAATATACTTGGTACGTTATTTTCCAGAAACTAGAATGGTGATTGACATTCTAGTTAAAGCAAAATTCAATTTCCCCTTTTTTATCATTTTCGTTAACACGCGTGACATGTTGGTGTACTTGAATTTTAAACTGTAGATTACTTCTTACTGTAGATGTATTACACATTGGAAGTTTTTAAATTAAAACAAAACTCTCACATTTATTACACATTGGAAGTTTTTAGATTAAAACAAAATATTCGGCAATTCGGATTAAAAATTTAAAAAAATGAAATTGATTTTGTGAATATGCAGAAAGTAAGTAACAAATGTTGCTTATAATATCATTGATCATTGCAAAGTTTAATGTTAGAATTTTTTTTTGATATTATGCTTATCCTTTTTCCAAATTACTTAATATTTTCTTTCCACGAAAGCGGTTGTGATATAGAAAAAGATTAGACCAGTTATTTGTACTAAATAAAATATTTAAGTGAGTGAGGCAATAAAACAGTTGAAAGATATTCTAAATAAATTAATTCTAGGAGTAATTTAACTTCGCAACACGGCCTTTTCTCAGAAACCGTCACCGATATAGAAACTTGAAATTTAGCGTGATGATAAAATACGTTAACACACGTTTTTTGAACACGTGAAACTCAAAAACGTTTACATGAACACTTTTTGAGGATATAAAATTAATATATATATATATATATATATATATATATATATATATACATATATATATATATATATATATATATATATATATGTATATATTTATTTATACATATATATATATATATATATATATATATATATATATATGTGTGTGTGTAACATTCTCTTTAATTGCTGCCCCTCCCTTGAATTGTGATATTACACGATTATGCGAGAGTTAGAGAAAAAAAAACATCACATCAAAGAGTCTTTCAAACATAAACATTAACAATTTCTTCTTAAGTAAATAATAAACAAAAGCCGAACAAAGGAAAAATTATAGATAATCCTGTTTTTTCATTTAATGCCTAAGTTTTCTTTGTAGCCCGCTTCCATGAATACAAAAAAATGACCGAATTACACGAGGGACAAAGTTAACAACGGAAATTGAAACTTAAACTGAATTTATCCAGGAAATTTTTTTAAGTTAGCGTTACAAGTTAAAGTTGTTCAGATCTCGATTCAATGATTGTGATTATCGCTAAGTGCTAAGGCGATTTGTGAACATTAGAGGACAAGCATTGGGTCATAATATTTGACAAGAAATAACATCCCCGCCCGAAGGCGGTGCAATGGCAGGTAAAGTATTTAACCTGGAATTTGCAGAGAGGAAAGTAGCGCTGAAATGATTAATATTCAGTGGAGAAGAGTCAAGTTTCGGGCGAGGGGTGCTAACTTCGTATCGCCGAACTCCGACGGTGTATATAAATCGGCATTAGCCTTATTGCAGTTTCACTGCGCTGCTCATCGAATATTTCCTTTGATTTCTGTTCCGGAAAGACGCAGCGATGTTAGAGTGAATTGAAATTTGATCTTGTTATCGTGATGGCTTCCTATTGATATGAACTTTGGCGAGTCACGTTTTCCATTTTCACGAGTCAGGGATAACTAATAAAGTACGCGTTTCATTTTATTTGTTTAGGCAACGGGATTTATACACATTTTCAATAGCATTTTGTCATCATAAAGCCATTTTATATCGAAACAAATTTGAATCATATTTTTTTTTAGTAAAATACCATAATAACTCTTATGATCAATGGGGGTTATAACTATCGAAATATTGAAAACATTAAAAGAGAAACAAGAATATAAGCAGCTAGTGTGATCCACCTTTGAAATCATCACTTAAGTGTCGCTTTACCATCATTTCAGACTTTTTTGTTATGCGCGCAACTGTCTTTGAAGAAAAATTGATCCAACTCTAGATTTCCACTTAATTAAGTCACAAGGGGTAACGGGTATCCGATACCCGTTGTGACTTAATTAAGTGGAAATCCAAGGGCAGTCGTAACGGGTATCCGATATTAGCCCTATGTAAATCTAACATTTAATTTTCTTAACAATTTTTGGACCACAAACTGGCTATATACATTACGACCTATTGCGAGTATTCGCCTAAGGTGTATGTTCGAAATATAATAAATTATATGGGTAAAAGTCGTATTCTACATTATTCCCGCTACCTACTAAGGCAGAATCAGTTTTTTTTTAAATTAATTTAATCCTCGGAATGTATTAAAATATGTACCTAATAAAGTGTAATGTTGTTTCCTATACCATGATGCTTTACTTGTTCTCATAATAATAACCTTTTGTACGTGTCCTTAAACATTGTTATTATATCTACGTCTGGCCTAGGCCTAAGGATACAAAAATTCGAGGTGGTCTTGACTAATTTTATAAACGTTAGAGCTCAGGGTTTTCTTACTAATAAGAAATTCAATGAATTCGGTTTTCTTATATCTATTACCAACTATCCTGTCGAAAATTTTATATTTTTAAATATTTTGAAGCTTCTTCAAAACTAAATTCATCTTTTAAACGACTCTTTCGATCTAATCGGTTGTATTTTCCTTTAAGAGAACTCTCAGTTGAGGTAGAAGGTAATGAATGCCACGAAGACGCTGAAGGTCCTGGAGGAGTCGAAGCACCTTGTAACAATTGCCAAGTGTTACGATTCTTTTAATTTTTTGGAGAAAAGTTATTTAATATCAATATATTTTACATTGGTTGACTTGCAGTTAAAGGTAAATTACGTATTTTTATTAGTGTAGATTTTTCTTGGAAAGATTATGATAAATTAATTGTGGGCCATGCATAAACGAGTAAAGGCTTGATATTGAACATGATCAGTAAACCAATATTGTTAACGTCATCCGTAATACACGTTTTACTAACGACCGCGATATTCTACCTACTATTGCCTACGCAAAATGCAGCTTAAACTAGAAAGAAGTAATTATGTTTGTGTACGCGGAGACAATTTCATTATTTCTTTCCGTTTACTTCTTTTTAAAGATAGAGCGCCACTAATTTCGTTTTTTAACATTCTAGGATCTTTTGTGTTAACCAACATAGAGATGATACAATAAACAATAAAATAAACGATATAGTTTTATTAACTATCATTTCTCATTATTAAAAACTGTTTCAACCTTCCTGCCCGACTTTTGCTACTTTGCCAAACTTATGTACCAAAGTGTGTACGGAAATCTCATGTATGTTCTTTTATCGGCTTTGATCTCGAAAGAATAAGTTACAAGTATATAAAAATTAGTTAATTTCCTCAGTAAAACAGTATTGACGCCAGTATAGATTTAAAGTTATGTGGTAAATAATTTTTTTTTATAAAATTGGTAGGATAAAAGCAATTAAATCTAATTATATTATTTTTACAACTATCTTGCTGTTTAAGGTTTAGTTCATCATAAAATATATTTTTTTAAATAATTAAATTGAAAATGCCTCAACAATTACTCGCCTACGAATCCACATTCGCACTGCCAAACAACAATATAATAACGACAGTAACTTTTTTTTAATTGGATGCACGAGGTTTATATAGTCTTGGATGCTGAGCCTGCCAGTATTTTCTAGAACAATGCTCGTATGTATAACTAAACGGAAATATAGACGACATTCTTCAATATTCAGGACCTGTAATCTGTTGCCAGTGAATACTTTTTGCGTAAAAAAAAATTATATTTGAAAAATATGTAGGGCTTGGCATACATTAACAAAAATAATATTAATTATCCCAAAAATACACGACTTTTGTAATATTATAATGGCTACATTTGTACAATTTTCAAATTATTTGTATTTTTTTCCAAAACCTCTTAGAAATGGTACTACTTCATATTAAGGAATAAACGACGTAAAAAAATGTGAAAAACTCGGTACAAATCGTATTCACTTATCTAAACTTATCCTGATTTTATTATTCATTACTGCAGCTTTGGAGAATTGTTTATTAAAACTTCCTAAATATTCAGAAATTCATTTGATATGAAATAAATATTTATGGCGTAGTGGGATAATTTCGTCCCCACTTACACTCGGTTAAATTTTTCTACTTGGTTTCGAAAATTTTCTGGAAATGTTCTGGTAAAAAAATATTTCGAACGTTTACTATAAGAGTAGCACCATCGAATGTTATTTATATTTCCTGTGTTGCCGTAAATTGTTTACAGATGGACGCCTCATGCACTGACCGAATACGATCCAGAAGTCTATGTCGGCCTGTAATCTGTTGCTGTGTACACAGGGAAAACATTCCTCAACTCTATAATCTTTGGTGATGAGCGGTGTCTCTTGTAGGCCCAGTTTCCAGCGCAACCGAAACCTGGTCTTGACCGTCACAATATGTCAATGTCTGATTTTTGAAATTCACAATACATGGTATTCTCGGACCTGCCAGATGACAAACAAACTGTCAACATAGAAGTATAACGTTGAGAAACTTTAATAGATAGCTGAAGTTATATGAGAGAAACGTCAAAATATTTTATAACTTAACTCCAGCGTGATAATGCAAAACCGCCCACGAAAAACGTAACTCGCGAACTTCCATAGTAACTTTCAGGCGACGATGTCTCAGCTGCGTTATAGTCCCGATCCTTTATCATCTTACCTTTTTTGTGTTCTTAATGATGATGTGCATTATATTGTTAATTGAGTATTTGTTTTAATTAAAATTAATTAAAATTTTGTTAGAAATCGGAAAAGAATTATGCAAAAACCAAATAATATTATATATTATTTACATATATTTATTATAGAGTTATGCGTTCCGTAACTGAATACTATTAGTGGCTAATGCTATAATAATGACGTAATTCTTAAATAACTGACTCATATACAGATACATTAAGATAATGTAATTAATAAATCCATATGTCTCTATATACTTATATATATATAGAGACACATGGATTTATTAATTACATATTTCTATAGTATTTCTCTATTTCAGTCGATTGACGGTGTGATAATTATGGAATGAAATTTAGGATGAAAATTTTTAAATGTGTTTCATACACTATCAGGTTTTTAAAAGTGATGAATATGCATTTGAAAATGTGTACAAATCTTGTTGTCTAAAGAAAGAAAATTAAGCTCATACTTTATCCGTGAATTCGAACTGAACTCTGACTCGTGAAACTGTGCTCGTCAAAGTGCTTATTAAAAGGAGGCCATCTTTCACTAAGATTACGCAATAAAATTTCAATTTATCGAATATTGTTGCATCTTTCCAGAACAGAAATCAAAAGAAGTTTTCGACGTGCTGCGCATTGAGATTGCAATGAAGCTAATGCCGATTTATATGCGCCAACCCTCACACGAAATTCGCAACCCTCACCCGAAACACCACTCGGTTCCCCTGAATATTAATAATTTCAACGCCACTTTTCTCGCAGTAAACTTCAGGTAAAATAATTAACCAGCCACCACACAGCCTTCAGATGGGGATATTATTTCTTAAACAAATATTATGTCGCAATGCGTATTCGTGAATTTTCGCAAGTCGCTTTGGTACATTGCAAATTTCATAATCGCTAAAGCGAGGACTTAACAACTTTTACTTCCAACGTTAACTTAACAAAATTTCTTGACTAAATTTAATTTAAATGCTTGTCTCCGTTGTTAACTTTGTACCTCGTATAATTCGGTTATTTCTTTGTACTCAGGGAAGTGAGCTAAAGAGAAAACTTGGACATTAAATGAAGAAACAGATTTATTTACGATTTGTTCTTTTGTTCGGCCTTTTCTTTAGTTATTTACTTAAGTAGGAAATGTTAATGTTTTTGTTTGAAAGTTCCTTTGGATTGTTTTAGAATTCAGACGTAAAATGTCATTAATGTGATTTGGTTTTTTCTCTAAATCTCGCACATTGACATAATGTCACAATTCAAGGGAGGGATAGCGATGAAAGGGAAGCATAGAGACTAGACTAGAAGCATACATGTTTACAATTTTTTAAAAATCATATTTTATTATAAATGAAATTAGTACTGTATGGTGAAAATGTTTTTCAATTCTTTTTTTTTTTACTTTAACAGCTGGAAGTAGCTAAACTTACTTTTCAGAGTTCGTATTATTCTGATGGACGATGAATGGATGTGTAAAGTTAGAAAAAAATGAAAAATATCGTAATAATGTCTTGAAAACAAATTTAAAATATTGCTTTCAAAAATTTAGAAAAATCTTATTTTTCATCATTGCTGTGCTTTACTTCTCCATTTCAAAATAAATTGAAAAACATTTTCAACACATTGTAAAAGAAGTATTCCTAGAGAGTTAAAAATAAAGATCTGCTCGAACGCTTTCGTTAATTTATAAATCATTTATCGTATCTCAATTATATGTAGCTTGATAGCTACTTTTATGTTTTTAATATATTTGGTACATTATTTTCCGGAAACTAGAATGATGATTGACATTTTAGTTAATGCAAAAATCAATTTCCCCTTTTTTATCATTTTCGTTAACACGCGTGACATGTTGGCGTACTTGAATTTTAAACTGTAGATTACTTCTTACTGTAGATGTATTTTAAAGGATTGTATTTGTACGCTCTCACATTTATTACACATTGTTAGTTTTTAAATTAAAACAAAATATTTTGCAAACTATTGATTAAAAAATTTTAAAAAATTTAATTTATTATTTGAGTATTCAGGAAGTACGTAACAAACGTTCCTTATAATATCATTTTATGTTAGAACATTTTTTTTATATTTAGGTTATCATTTTTTCCCAATTATTCAATATGTTCTTTCCACGTTGTGATATAGAAAAAAGTTAGACCATTTAGACAAATAAATTAGTTAAGTGAATGAGGCAATAAAACAGTTGATATTCTAAATAATTTATTTCTAGGAGTAATTTAATTTCGCAATCGGTTGTATTGCTTGTTGCGAGGTTAAATTACTGAGAAACCGTTACCGATCTAGAAACTTAAAATTTAACGTGGTAATAAAATATATTAACTAACATTTTTTCAATACTTGACATTCAAAAGGGTTTACATGAAATTTTTTTGAGGATATAAATGAAGTAACAGATAATATTTTTAATTACCTTTTCAAATTTCATATATATATACATATATATATATATATATATATATATATATATATATATATATATATGTATGTAACCAAATTACACGAAGGACAAAGTTAACAACAGAAATAGAAACTTAAACTAAATTTAGCCAGGAAAAATTGTTAAGTTAACGTTGCAAGTTAAAGTTGTTAAGTCCTTGCTTCAATGATTATAATTATCGCTAAGTGCTAAGGCAACTTGTGAACATTCGCGAACAAGCATTGGGTCATAATATTTGACAAGAAATAACATTCCCGTGCGGTAGCAGGTAAAGTATTTAACCTGGAATTTGGAGAAAGGAAAGTGGCGCTGAAATGATTAATATTCAGTGGAGAAGAGTCAAGTTTCGGGCGAGGGGTGCTAACTTCGTATCGCTGAGCTTCGACAGTGTACATAAATCGGCACTAGCTTTATTGCAGTTTCACTGCGCTGCTCGTCGAATATTTCCTTTGATTTCTGTTCCGGAAAGACGCAGCGATATTAGAGTGAATTTAAATTTGATCTTGTTATTGTGATGAATATTGGCTTCCTTTGCTTGAACTGCGGCGAGCCAAGTTTTTCATTTTCACAAGTCACAGATGACGAATAAGATATGAGTTTAATTTTATTTGTTTAGGCAACACATTGTATACATTTTCAATAGCATTTCGTCACATTTAAAAAACTGATAGCGTATGAAACATATTTAAATTTTTTCCACTTTAATTTTATTGCAGAATTATCACGCTGTAAATAGATTGGAAAAGAGAATTAATATAGAAGAATTTAATTAATAATTCTGTATTTTTGATATATCAATTATCTTATGTGAATCCATTAATTAAGAAGTACTTCATTACTATAATATTACCCATTAACAGTATACTAAATACTGTATCCTTTCAACAGTAGAGTACAGTATTACTGTAAGGGAACACATAATTTTAATATGTGTAATAAACGCATCATATTGTTAGTTTGTTGCATAATTTGTTTTCCACCTTTTACAAAATTTAAATTAATTTTTAATTAAAACAACTACTTACTGCGTCCACCTGGATACACTTGGTGGCAGCCCATAAACTGGAAATATCACTTGACGGTGCTATAGTAAACGTTCCAAATATTATTTTACCAGAACTTTTCCAGAAATTTCTCGAAAGGCACTAGAAAAACTTAGACAATCGAAAGAAATTATGCAACTATTTCATAAATGATATTTTGATCATATTTATTTCATATGAAATTAATCTTTGAATAATTTGAAAAGTTTAAGAAATAATTCTTGTAAGCTTTAATAATGGTAAGTAAAATCTATTTTCACTCATTAAGCTAAACATTATTGCCCAGAATTATTAAAATGAAACCGAATTTCCAATCGTAATTTTACATTTTGAATTTTCTTTTTCCAAACATTGAACTTCAGAATTATATGCAACTAATATCCGTTTCCAATTATATGCAATATGTCCCACACGGATATTTATTATAAATAGTTATTACAACATTTTTTTTGTATTATACTTATTTTAATATAATCGATAAGACAAAACAATTTTAATTATGCCATTTATTTTGTAATCGGAAGCACAACACATTCCAACATACGAATACCTGTTGTTTATAAACTTAAGTACATAAAAAATTTTAAACACCTAAGGTGAGTAGCGTTTTTATTAAACTATTTGCAAATACTTATATGGTTTTGATTATACATATAAATATATTGTTTATTACGTCTTTCATATGAGCAAAAATATCGCCAATTTTCCGAAAAATACCTTGATTTTCTTAAGATTTTTACTGTTTTAAATTTTGTTTTTTTTCAGTAGTTGTAACCATATTCATCAAACAGGGTATGATAAATATTAGGACCCGAATGCAGCCTCCTTTAAAATGATGTTTTTGAGATAGTCTATGGTAACAAAAAAAAGGTCCAAAATAACTAATTCGAATCGTTATTTCTCAGTGAAAAAAATATTACGATATCCTACATGTACTGAAGGTGATAAAAACAGGTTCGTAGGCGAAAACTCATAGAAGCTCTTTATTCCCATAGGAAATAAAGGACGAAACTGACTAATTCCCAATACACTTAATAGCTTTGGACCACTGAACCACAAGCTGTGTGTAAATGTTAAGCTGTACTTTTCTTGATTTTGAAGTTAGAAGCTATAAATAGACAGATACTTTAAAGTTTTTATGAAAAAATTTTAAAACTAAGATTATTTAAACGTATATTTGTCAGAATAAAAGCATATTACTTCAAGAAAACAAGATATTTTGGTGAATAAATGAAAAGGAATATAGTTCCAGAGGTTAAAATTATATACCGTCTATGGTCTACTTCTAAACATTAAAAATGTTGTAATTCGTCGGAAACGTATGTAACCTCCAAGTAATTCTAAACTCAAGCAAACGATTCTAAACTCTGTAGCCATAAGATGAAATGTATCAAGAGATTCTCTCATTATATGAAGTCTGTGACTTGGAAATATTTTAAACCTTTAAAGTATATAAGAAACTTTAAAAAAACATTAGTATTTAATGACAAAGAAAAAAACGTGTAATATTACGTGTACACATATAAATATACATATATATATATATATATATATATATATGTGTGTGTGTGTGTGTGTGTGTGTGTGCGTGTGTGTATACAAGTACCTAAAAAGTATACAATAGTAACAACATTCGCCTATTGCCTATTTCATCTATTCGTCACGGTAAGTTTCCTTTATCTAAAATTCAGAATGTAAGTGCGTATAAGAATAACTGTGAAGCCAACAGTAATATAAGGTATCAATAACTGATAAATACTACACAAACCAATACCTATATGGCTGAAGTGTTTTTACCGAACTATATCAACTATATAAAGGCTGTGCAAGTACGTAAAGACTGTAGTAATGTTTTTAACAGAGCAACTTGTATCAAAAATTTATAAATAATGACAGCCTTAGTCAAATCTGCTTGCTAGGATCTGAATAAATCCGTAATTACATTCTCAAATTTCGGAATGTAACCATGTAATGATCAGTTCAATTTTTTGGGAAAAATCTGTAGAAAATACATTATCTGAATGTATCTATGTTGGGATGGTTAATAAGTGTTTAGCCACGAGTTCGTGTCTTTTCTTCAAAGGTTATTTAAAGTTAGGAAATATTTTATTATAAGGTGAAAATAAGCCGAAGTGTGCTCCAATAGGTAGTTAGCGCTAAAGAAAATGAATCTAAATCTACATCATATACAAAATCTATTACTTTGTGATTTTCATCTTTGACACAACGCGAAGACTATCACGAATGTTGCATGCAATTAAAGGTATCTTACAGGTGATGAAAATTAATTTTCTTCAAAAACGAGGCCTATGCTGCCGAAGCAAACTCCGTTTGGGATGCTCTGTTGAGGGAGATGTACAACGACTATGGTGCTTAAAAATAAAAAAGATCCTCGACTGACTACTCGCCAATAGGCCGAGGGGCTCAGTTGCATTTCCAGTAATACAGATAAATAATTTACAATCAACTCGTATTTATATGATATCAACTGTAGTACGTACTTAGCAGACACAATGTACAGCAGGCAGTTTTATTTCTTCTTGCAAATGTGACTTAACGTATTAAGTTAATAAATCTCAGACGAATTTAAGACGCACTTCTTTATTTCGAAGAGTTACAATGTCCATATTTCCTGTCATCTTTTATACGCCATCTTTTTTTAAAGTTGCAAAAAATACGGCGCGCACAAGACATAACTTTACGATCCATTAAATTGAGTCCGAAATTATTTTATTTAAGTATAGGACTCACAAACAGGCGCTCGTCTTTAAACTGGCATTGTTTTCTTTTTTTATTGTTTCACGATCGAACTTAATACAATATTTTTTTCATATCTATACAAACAATTTTTAAGTTACCTCGTTACAATATTTTTCACGAGCAAAGTCATATTTATTCTGGACTTTTGGCCTTCTTCCGACAGATTATTTTTAAAAAATACCAATATATGGACATGTATAATTAATCAGGGGTTTTGCTACTGCACCACAGATTGTGACCTATGGAATTTCATAAAAAGTCTTTTGAAAGGTGTACTGCTACACCGTACATAGCACCTTATGGAGTTAATTTTGCTATTACACTTTAGATAGTGCCCTGTGGACTATAACCAAAAATGTAGATGTTGTCTCTAAAATTACATTAGGTTCTGATCAAAGAAGTGATTACATGATTTCTTTCAAGATGATTTCTCGATATCACTGTATTTGAATGCATATTTGACTTCCATTTAGTACACGCTATGAGCTATGCGACGCATACGTGTACACATCATAGCCTTAAGTAGTAAAAGTATGTGAACATGCTTCACGGAACACAAAACGTTCATCATTATAACTTCGAAAGGTTTGCGATATCGTTATAAAATAAAAATTAAGTACTGGGGCTATCTATAATAAAATTGATTTCGGCAGCTTCAGTATTTGATTAGTTAAACCGTCAATTAAATGATAGAGATGACACTAATCGGTGTTTGCAATATTTAAAAAGTAAATGTGGCCCCTGTACAATTAGAAATTCTAATTACTTTTTCGAATCGTACGTCCGTATTTTAAGATGAACCGACCGGGTGATCCTACAAATTGGTGATCGAAATTTCATAGAAAAGTTAACAATTCATTATTGAATGATCAAAAAACGAATTGTAAATTTGAATAAACTTGCTCTTAACCCAATCAATCAACTTTTACACCATAACAGTGTCTAGTTAAATGGTAATCTTGCTGAGTATGTATGTGACAGTCCAGACCTCTTGATTTCTCGTCATACAAAGTATTAGATTAGCTTGGCGAATTTCTCGTCGCCAAATTTAGGCCTGTGACTGTTACGGGTGACCGTATAAAATTAATTTAATACAGAAGCTCAAGTGAAAATCACCGACGGTTTTACCGTGTATTTGGTGTAGCTCAAATTTCATCCGAATTTCTGTTGCTTTTGTAGCTGATGGTTTTTTAAAGAACAAAATTTCCTCACAGCGTCAAAAGATAATTCATAAAAAATCTGAAATTGCAAACGGAAAAAGTCACTTTTAGCGCAGATTTTTGGGTTAAGTTTTATTTTAACATTTGCGTAGTCATTTGTGTATAACAATGATTGAATATATTTAGCGTTAATTTTGTAGAAATTCATTATTCACAATTAAATGAAACTGCGTGATGTAGTATTATTTCTACTATCTTTAATTTCTTTACCACGACCTAGGTTTCGTTGTATTACTAATATCCCACCATGAAGATGTTGAAATACAACGAAACCTAGGTCGTGGTAAAGAAATTAAAGATAGTAGAAATAATACTACATCACGTAGTTTCATTTAATTGTGTATAACAATGATTTTAAATATTTTGGATTCAAACTCATTTAAAAATCTCAAAATCCCATTCTCAAGAATGCCAATCAAGAGGAGGAAAATATTAAATTCCGTTTGAAATATTGAATATATTTGGCGTTAATTTTGTAGAAATTCATTATTCGCAATTAAATGAAACTACGTGATGTAGTATTATTTCTACTATCTATAATTTCTTTACCACGGCCTAGGTTTCGTTGTATTACAACATCTTCAGGTGGGATATTAGCAAAGATTAACTCTTAGGAACAACCAACAGCATTTATATGTTTCAAACACAATAGCGGAAGACTACTTTGTGCGGATTTTTCCATTGTTTATGTTAGTGAGTTTATTGCAGGGGCGCAGACTAGGTTTTATTATATTACAGAGAGTTATACAATATACCAGTATTCTAGTTGGGGTAATAAATTCAATTGTTGTTATTATGTGAAATTATACAATGCAAACTTTAGGGTGTATGTAATAAAATTAAATGGAAGTTATTGTCGGTAATATATTGCAAAGGCAAGGGTATTTGAAAGTAAGGCCAAGGTAATATACTAATTCTACATATCTTATTATCGGTAATATATTTATACAAAAGCAAGGGTATTTGAAAGTAAGGACAAGGTAATACACTAATTCTACATATCTCCGGTTTTGTATATTCATATATTTATTTATTTATTTCTTTTAATTTTTTTTTTTGTTTTTATTATATATACGTATATTTATATGTGTATTAATGCTGAAACAATTTCCAGGGTACTGTAGTGTCAATGTTTTATATTTATATTATATCTAGAAGATATTAAGAATGGGTGATGATATTATATTTAGTTGTTCATTTAATATATTGACCTTGATATCTTTTTTATGTCTGTTTATTTCTAATGTTTCTAGGATATTAAGTTTATTGCCTTTTGTATTTATTTGTAATATATATGGGGCATTATCAGTATGGGGGTGATGGTTATTTTCAATGAGATGTTTAGCAAAGTGAGATGTGTCTGGTTTATTATTACGCCAGCTGGCGATGTGTTCTTTATATCTTGTATTAAAATCTCTTCCTGTTTGACCTATGTATACACTATTACAATCGTTACATTTAAGTTTATAGATACCACTCTTTTTAAGTTTATCTATTTTTTCTTTATTATTAATAAGGGTTTTACCCAAGTTATTTAAGGTACTATACGTACATGTTACATTATTTATATTTTTATTATTAGTTAAGAGTTTTCCTAATTTGAGTGATACATTACCTATGTATGGGATAGATTTATAGTAAATATTATTCTTATTTGGTGCGACCGGGTATATTTCTTGTATTAGTATTTTTCTTAATTTATTATGGTACAGTTTTGTGACAATTGATGGGTCATAATTATTATTTGTTGCGATTAGTTTCATAGTTTTTATTTCTTTACGTAGGTTAGGTTTTTCAAGAGGGATGGTTAAAGCTCTGTGAATCATGGAATGAAATGCTGCTAACTTATGGGGCCAAGGGTGTTGAGATTGACCATTAATTATGGAGTCTGTAAATGTGTCTTTTCTAAATATACTAAATTTATGTTCATTATTTTTGCGTTCTATTGTTATATCTAAAAAATTAAGTTTATTATCAGACTCTACTTCTAAAGTGAATTTGATATTATTGTGTAGGGAGTTAGCAAAGTTAACAAACTGGTCTAACTGTCGCTGTGTACCTTTCCAGCAGATAAGGATGTCGTCAACGTATCTATAATAGTATAATATATTGATCGCTAATTTACTGTTTAAGAGGCTGGTTTCTAGATGATTCATAAATAACTCGGCTAAAAGGGGACTGAGGGGGGAGCCCATTGCAAGGCCATTAACTTGTTGAAAAAAATTGTTATCGAATAGAAAATAATTTTGGTCTGTGCATAGTTTAAAGAGATCTCTAATTTCCGATGCTTCAATGGGATTTAATTTTTTCCTTTCTAGGATATCTGAAATGATATTTAGGCAATCTTTTGGTGGTATATTAGAAAATAAGTTTACTACGTCGAGTGATACTAGTTTACAATTGGGTGTTAGATGTATATTTTTAATTTTATTACAGATATCAACAGAGTTTTTAATGGTATGTTTAGGTGCAAATCCGGTTTTATTACGGAAGATCTTATTCAGGTGAAAAGCTAATTTTTTTGTGGGTGCGTTTGTGTATGAGACAACAGGTCGTATGGGTATATTTGGTTTATGAATTTTAGGTTGTCCATATAGTATTGGGGGTCTAGGGTTCATTTCTATAACTTTATGTTTCGCGAATTCGTTAGGAAATATGATGTTACAGGTTTTAATTAATTGTTTTACGTTATCTGCAAATGTCGTGGTGGGGTCCCTTTGTAGTTTTGTGAAGTCATCTGGTTGGTGGTGGTTGTCTTCCGTAATAAAACCGGATTTGCACCTAAACATACCATTAAAAACTCTGTTGATCTCTGTAATAAAATTAAAAATATACATCTAACACCCAATTGTAAACTAGTATCACTCGACGTAGTAAACTTATTTTCTAATATACCACCAAAAGATTGCCTAAATATCATTTCAGATATCCTAGAAAGGAAAAAATTAAATCCTATTGAAGCATCGGAAATTAAAGATCTCTTTAAACTATGCACAGACCAAAATTATTTTCTATTCGATAACAATTTTTTTCAACAAGTTAATGGCCTTGCAATGGGCTCCCCCCTCAGTCCCCTTTTAGCCGAGTTATTTATGAATCATCTAAAAACCAGCCTCTTAAACAGTAAATTAGCGATCAATATATTATACTATTATAGATACGTTGACGACATCCTTATCTGCTGGAAAGGTACACAGCGACAGTTAGACCAGTTTGTTAACTTTGCTAACTCCCTACACAATAATATCAAATTCACTTTAGAAGTAGAGTCTGATAATAAACTTAATTTTTTAGATATAACAATAGAACGCAAAAATAATGAACATAAATTTAGTATATTTAGAAAAGACACATTTACAGACTCCATAATTAATGGTCAATCTCAACACCCTTGGCCCCATAAGTTAGCAGCATTTCATTCCATGATTCACAGAGCTTTAACCATCCCTCTTGAAAAACCTAACCTACGTAAAGAAATAAAAACTATGAAACTAATCGCAACAAATAATAATTATGACCCATCAATTGTCACAAAACTGTACCATAATAAATTAAGAAAAATACTAATACAAGAAATATACCCGGTCGCACCAAATAAGAATAATATTTACTATAAATCTATCCCATACATAGGTAATGTATCACTCAAATTAGGAAAACTCTTAACTAATAATAAAAATATAAATAATATAACATGTACGTATAGTACCTTAAATAACTTGGGTAAAACCCTTATTAATAATAAAGAAAAAATAGATAAACTTAAAAAGAGTGGTATCTATAAACTTAAATGTAACGATTGTAATAGTGTATACATAGGTCAAACAGGAAGAGATTTTAATACAAGATATAAAGAATACATCGCCAGCTGGCGTAATAATAAACCAGACACATCTCACTTTGCTAAACATCTCATTGAAAATAACCATCACCCCCATACTGATAATGCCCCAGATATATTACAAATAAATACAAAAGGCAATAAACTTAATATCCTAGAAACATTAGAAATAAACAGACATAAAAAAGATATCAAGGTCAATATATTAAATGAACAACTAAATATAATATCATCACCCATTCTTAATATCTTCTAGATATAATATAAATATAAAACATTGTCACTACAGTACCCTGGAAATTGTTTCAGCATTAATACACATATAAATATACGTATATATAATAAAAACAAAAAAAAAAAAATTAAAAGAAATAAATAAATAAATATATGAATATACAAAACCGGAGATATGTAGAATTAGTGTATTACCTTGTCCTTACTTTCAAATACCCTTGCTTTTGTATAAATATATTACCGATAATAAGATATGTAGAATTAGTATATTACCTTGGCCTTACTTTCAAATACCCTTGCCTTTGCAATATATTACCGACAATAACTTCCATTTAATTTTATTACATACACCCTAAAGTTTGCATTGTATAATTTCACATAATAACAACAATTGAATTTATTACCCCAACTAGAATACTGGTATATTGTATAACTCTCTGTAATATAATAAAACCTAGTCTGCGCCCCTGCAATAAACTCACTAACATAAACAATGGAAAAATCCGCACAAAGTAGTCTTCCGCTATTGTGTTTGAAACATATAAATGCTGTTGGTTGTTCCTAAGAGTTAATCTTTGCTAATATCCCACCTGAAGATGTTGTAATACAACGAAACCTAGGTCGTGGTAAAGAAATTAAAGATAGTAGAAATAATACTACATCACGTAGTTTCATTTAATTGCGATTAAATTCCGTGATAGTGAGTATTGCTTGTTTGAGAGGCAACAGGAGATCCACAGCTATTGCAAAAAAAAATACAAATATTCATCCATGTTGAAATAAATATTCCTCTTGAAAAAAAAACATGTTAAGTATGAATAGAACTCTGTGAGGGTTTCATACACACTAAGACACATTTCAATATTTAAGAATACGTAGTATTTTTATTAAAGTATTTAGAAATATTAGTATAATTTTTCACCATGTTAATGTTTTACTTATTCTTGAATTTCTCAAAAATTTCTAATTTTGTAGAATTTTCAGTGATAATGGGGGGGGGGGTTGTTATGGTTTTGTAGATATTTTTATAAATATCTATGTCTTCTAATGTATTACAACCAGAAAATGCGAATAGTTAGACAAATATTTCCTTTGTAATCTGAATACCTTTAAACCCAATTTTGTTTCAACGTTTTTCGAAATTTTGGTTGGCCCTTTTATGTATGACGTTAAACACATTATTGAGCTAAAGGTAAATAACCACTTTACTACAGTAGTTTCATAAATCTTAGTGTCGAACGATAAGACTTTGGCAGTAGTTCGGACACATGTAGGCACATTTTTTTACATTAAGTGAACTCTGTAATCAGTGGGGAAGATCAGATCCATTGGCTTTGGAGGTAAGTATTTTTATTTAAAAAAATAAGACAAAAAAACTAAGTAATTATTTAATTATATATATTTCACTTTAAAAATAATTTATATAGCTGGGATAGCCAATAGAATTAATGTACAATGTATTGCGAATAATATCTGATAACAGGGATAGTTCTATAGTTTTATGGATACTTTCAATAACGTTTCTAGAACGACGTTCTATAAATTTCTGAAAAATTGTTTTGGAACATTTATAACTTTTTCTTTGTGGTGATATCCCAAACGAAGTTTGAAATTAATAATAAATGAAGTGTACCCCTATACGTTCCCACACACTGGAAGTCATGATAATTATTTGTCTATATAATTTACACCATATTAATATAAAACCATTTCTATTTATCATCATCATTTCTATTTAAGATATTTTTCAAATAATATACCAAGATACTCATGTCTTGGAATTCCCACTTATTATAGACTTGTCTATGTATAAAACTAACAATCATCTAAAGAGCGTCCTGAAAGTTGAAAAAACTATAGGAATACCTTTGTAGTTCTTTTTAGAACTGAAACTACGGATATTGATCTTTGGAATTTAATGAATGTATGGCTTAAAAACAATCATAAATTGCAGGAACTATTTAACAAACTGTCTTGAAATTTAAAGGATGCTACTATATTTTGTCAAGACCCTACTAATAGTAGTACCCTGGACCGTTTATTCTATTTACTTGTGGTCGGCCTTCCCTGCTCTTTCCTTCCATTGACCACGGTTTTAAGCTGTGTTGATATCAAGTGGTTGGGGTTGGATGGGTTTCTTTCAGGTCTTCTTCGGCTAATATCAATCTAGTGGAAGATGGCGTTCCACGTTGGCCTTACTTGCTTCGTTGTTGGCAAGTTTGGGACAAGCTTCATTATGTGATCATCGGGGCGTCTTTGAATATGTTCAAACCATCGGGCGTTTTTCTTTCACTATGTCTATTATTGGAGCGACTTTCAATTTCCAAATTACGAATTGGTTTTTAAATTTATCCAGTAGAACTATATCCGCTGACCAAGCTAACATGCTTATTTATGTCATGTACAGTATGTCATTTGCTGGTTGCTCGCCTTTCTGAACCATATAAAACTGTAGATTTTATGACTGTTTTACATATTTTCCTTTAACCTTATGCGGTATACTTCCGTCACAAATAACGCCTGTAAATTTATTCAATTTGAACTAGCCTGGTGTAGTGCTATGAGCCACTCCACGATTAATTTTACCATCAACTACCGAGGATTAAGGTTGAATATTTAAATTGTGTTATCATGGAAAATTGGATAGTTTTTATGGAAATCTTCGAGTTATCAGAATTTGTTGTGCTACTACACTAATGTTTAAGCCATTTTTACCAACGCCTATCCAGGAGTGAACATTTTGTTAGAGGTTATCTGTGTTGTCGGAGATCAATAAAATATCGTCTACATATAGAGAATTCCACGGAAATGACAATTGGTATTATTTAGTCAGATGGCTCATGATAGTAATAAATAGCATTGGGCTGGGTGTAGATCCTTATTGGACGCCACCTTTAATTTAAAATGTTTTATATTAAAAAAATTGGATTTATTTACATAGGGTAATGTAATATTCAAGTACTAGTTGCCGTTTGAGCGGGGATCAGAATGGGTCAGATCAGAATTAAAAAGGCATTTGATCAGAGACTGATCAAATGCCTTTTTCAAATCTATAAAAACCATGTGAAAATGATGGTTTGTTGTCGATGTTAGCAGCTATAGCTTTATTCGAACCGTTTAAATTCAACCTTCAGTGTGTTTTCCTTAGCTACAAAAGAATATTGGTTTGGAGTTAGAGTTATAATGTGCTTCAATCTATTGTTTTGGATTCGTTTCTAAATTTCAAGGGTGTGTGACATCAGTTTAATAGCCCTATAATTGCTACAAACTTTGTTAATATTTTTCTCATGAAATGGTATCAGGAAACTGTTTTGCCATGCGATTGGTATCCTGTGGTAGTTTATATATATACATATATATATATATATATATATATATAAATATATATATATATATATATATATATATATATATATATATATATATATATATATATGTATTACATTGTTACATATTTAGTATTGTTATGGCGTTTTTTTGCTATTTTATGTATATATAAATCTGAATTGACTGCATCTAATTTATCGATAAAAATGCTGTTTGATTTTGCTATCGATGATACTACCTGTCTTTTAGTTTGCCTCTTTTTCTTTCTTATTTTCAAAATCCTTGTCATCTTTTGCCGTTGCTTGAAAACGTTTTTTTAGGGTTCCATATTTTAAAACAAAAAATGAAGCCCCTATAATATCACTGGCGTGTCTGTCCATTTATCCGTTACAGCCCTTTTTTTCAGAAACCGTATTACTAGGAACTTGATAATTTTGCACATTAATAAAATTTATTAATCCGCATATAACTCAGTAGCTAAAATTACAAAATATTGATTTATTCAGACGTTATATATTTATTAGTATGTCAAAATCACCACAGAATGACTCATTTGCCAAGACCCAAGCAGTAATAATTTACAATCGCCACGTAAAGGAACCACATTTAGATCAATTGATATTAAGTAAATGAATCCTTCAGTAATGAAGAGTGTCACCTGGGCTATTTATGTTGGTTTCAGCACAAAAATGGAAGCCAATGGTAGAGTTTCGATCTCAATGCATCTTTGGAAAGAAGTTCAAATCAATCACATCTAAAATCGCACTTGGCTACGCCTGAATTTTAAACGCAGTTAAAATTCACAAAGTTTTAGAAAAAAGAAGGTGAAACTGTGATCAGGTCTTCGGGGCTAGAAAACTTTATCACGCATTTAGTTTGACGATAAAACTAATATCATTTTTTCAAAATACAAAAATAAAACAATTCTAAAACACTTTTTTATTGTTGGTATTTAATTGTAGAATCAGTAATTTTAATGCAAACTCAACAATACACACTCAAAACAAGTATTTATGGGATTACACAAAATGTAAACCTAAAATACCGCACGGTAAATATTAGCTGCCATTTTGTAAAATATTGGTTTGCCATATTTTTATGAATATAACTAATAATTTTTTATTATTTGAAAAATGTTGAAAGAGATACTAGAAGTAGTTCCATATATGTAGTTCTCACAAAAATATACCAGCAAAACCTAAATTTTGTGTTCACAACTAAATTCCGGGCAATAAGGATAAGATATATTACAGAAAGATCACACAAACAAAACTTAACAAATTTGAACTCTCAAATCCATCATTTAATTTACACATATTGTTTCCATACTTATTTGACTGGAACCGGTCAATGGTATTCAAGTATACGGAAAAATTCAATTTTTTGAAAAATCTCTGAAATTGCTTCTCTGACTTTAATAAAAAAAAATTAGTGTAGTCTATGTGTCAAGATAAAAAGCTTTAAAGCTTGTTCGGACTCAATAAGCTTTTCCTAAATGTGGTAAAATATAGATTTAAACTTTGAGGGCTTAAATATCGTAAACCTTACCCTTTTCTGAAATTAGAAATATATTGCTGAATATGTGCCATCAGGCACTTAGAAACAAAATAATTATTTGAAAGTGCTCGAAGAATACGTATATACACACATAGGTGCCTCCATAGGTAGAAACGTATCCATATTCCATATTGCCCTAAAGTGCATGTAACTAAGTAGAAAGTAAAAAGCAAGAGCAATTGCCCATAATGGCACATTAATACCAAAAATTGTACGCGGAAATGGTTCTTGTATAATGGATGAAAAGTGTACATTGAAAGCAGGTACAATGAGGTTATTGCAAAAAACATGCGGAAAATTAACATACTGGAAACACACACGTAAATTTGACGAGAATTATGGAAGAAAAATGTGATTGTGGAGATAAAATGCATATTGAGATGATTTAACCATGTGGATCCAATGGACAGAGAAAACTGAAAGAAAAAGAGGAGAAACCTTAGAGAAAGTAAACGTGGATTATCCAGAAAGGTGTGGTTATATCAAGTTGAAGAATACCCTTACAACATTATTATAAGGAGTTATAATGGAACTTGGGACCACCAGGTCCGCCAGGTTACTCAAAACTGGGACAGTGAGGTAGATATCATAACTCGTATTGAAATTACCCTCAGTTGGAAAAAAACAAAAAATTAGTATGAAAAAAGTTAGTCTTAGCCTTAAAATCGTACTTCGAATTTATGTTTTCCAGTGCTGTATTTGGCCAATGCTTCTATATGAATGCGAGGCCTGGACTGTTAAGGAAGATTTTGGGAAACGTTTAGAAATATTTAAAAAAATTGGGTTTAAGGACACATGATGTCTACATCTTGGATTAAGAGAGTCACCAATGAGGAGATTCTGTGATGTGTCAGCCAGAAGACAAGCTTTTGCAAACCATTAAACAGCGTAAAGTTGCATATATCATATATGTGATGCTCAAGCATGATAGATACGAACTCTTGCGACTAGTAATAATGAAAAAAAAATGCTGGGGGAAGGAAAGCCGGTTGTAGAAGGAAGTCAGGATTGCGTAACATCCGGGGATGGACAGGGATTACGAGTGAGTTAGGATGAGAAGAAGGAGTCATAGAAAACAGTAAAGGTTTCTGAAAACACATAAAAGAATTGACTATTAGTGAAACGGAAGTTAGTAAAGACGTAATTGAGATGCACGATACGCCACTTCATATAAAAACTATGAATGTGAACTGACTGTTTCAGTAAAGGTAATGCTCAGTCACTAATTCTGGAGCTGATTCAACGGATCATATAAAAGCTACGACATTACTGTATTTAGCTGGTATTATTAGTTATGCTATGGTGCATAACCATTATTGTAAGACATTACATTTGAAAATGTTTACGAAGTTTGAAAAAAATTACATTAAATATGTAAAAGTTCCCTAGTTTTTTTTTAAAATATACGATTATATGATTTACAATACTGTGATTCTCAATATTCCAGATTCTGACAAAAATTGAACCAGGTGCAAATCCATAAAAGCTTTGATCATAATTTTTTTTCCGTAGAACTTATGCTTTAATTTATAAATCAATTTTTTGATAATTGCTGTATGTGCATCCTTTCCAATAGTTTCAGTCTATATTTTGGACTAAGTGCTGTAAGTTTGTCAAACAATTTATAAACTAACAAAAGATAACATGAGAAAATAATTTAGAATAGGGAATACGAAATTGACAACCAACGTGCCAACAAATATTTGTTAATCTTAAAAATCTGACTAGATCTTTTGAATGAATTACTTTGGCTTTGTATATAAACCAAGTAAATTCTACTTATTATCTTTTCAAATCTAACTTTGAAATCAAAACATTTATAATTACATAAAATCCTTCAAGCTTGATATTTTTGGAAAATGTTATGTCAGGAGCGTGTTTGAATTCATGTGGCTGCCAAGAAGAAAAGCAACAAACTAAAAATACTGAATGAATTTTTATAAAATTTTCATGATTATATAGTCTAGAGTTCCTTAAGTAAAATGAGATGAAATATCATATCGTTTCAGTACAATGTGTACAAATAAAGAAAAGTTTATTAATCTGCAGACAAAATCAGTTGTTTCAAATTAATTTTTGTCTAAGAGAAAATGTGTAAATTTGTCGTTTCCATATTTTTATTTTTTTCACTAAGAATACAATTCACAAATAATAATGTTAAAAGAGATACTAAAAGTATGTCCATATTTGTAATTCCATATATCTAGTTCTCACTCAAATATACCAGCAATATGTGAATTCTGTGTTCACAATACAAGAAAATTAATTAACATCTGACATAAAATTACACTTTTAAAATATCGATTATTTTATTAAAGTAACTAAGTTGCGGGCAATAAACAGATACACAACCATCACGCAACCAAAACTTAACATATCTGAACTCTGAAATATGCGACAGCCATCATTTCACTTTATTTACTCATTTGGCTGCCAACCAAATAATGTAAAGTTATGAAAAGTTTATTAATCTGCAGACAAAATCAGTTGTTTTAAATTAGTTTTGTTTAAGAAAAAATTTGTAAATTTGGCGTTTCCATATTCTTATTCCCTTCAATTTATTTTTTTCCCTAAGAAAGTTGAAAAATACCAATAATAATGTTAAAAACTATTATTGCAATCATATATTCCTACCGCTTCTGACTCACACTAACAGAGGCCTAAATTATGCCACACTGTCGAATTTGGTCATTATATTGTCCTTGCGAAAATGAGTCGCGTACAAAAGTTACTTTCTTCCATTTGGTGGTATGGTTTTTTTTAACAAAACAAGTATTACTACCCTTTAAAAGCACTTAATTAATTATTAGCACCCTTTTTAAATTTGTTTTCACCCTTTTAACGACATACCTTTGTACTCATTCATTCGTACTCTATCGCATGGCCCCTGTCCAGGATGAACTTCCGACCGCCTACTCCAATCCGTCCGGTCCTTGTCACTAAACAGGAACCAACATAATATATAATGCAAGCATGTAATTGTGAATTCAAATCTGCGTAATAGGAGACGAGACTCGCCTAGTAATTATGTTGGACCTCACTCATGCATAAGCGATGAGACGGGGAAACAAAAAACCGACTCGTAAAGTCGGAGCGAATTGTTTTCGCAGAGTGTCGGCGGCCAGAGAGCTCCCTTGTTTACGATTGCACAGCCCGGCCTATTGCGAAGCGAGAGTACGCCCCTGGGCGCGTTTAAAATAAATGGTCTCCTCAATTTTGGGGCCCACACGAGCGGAGGCCCTCTTGAAACGAATCCTCTAAGCCTGTGTTGTATAGCAATATTAATAGCATACAGTATCCTGAAAAGAAAAACAGAATGTATTACCAATTCCGATTTCTATTTAGATTTCAGTTCAAAAGTAACCATACAGAAATACTCTAGTAAGAAATTTAGAAAATTCAGTAGTCTTAGACACCAGACGATTTATCAGACCTAAAAGATATTAGCCGTATCTGGAACCAAAATGCCAGTTGTAAAAATAAACAGAATAATTTAATAGTATCATCTTTGTTAAAACTTATTATCATGAACAATTCTTTTTAATAAAAATCATATTATGAAAATTTAAAATTTGAACTAATAAAATTACGTCCGTTGACTTTTCTACTTTCAGTTTTCAATTTTTTACTGACATCAAGTGCAAAACTTTTTGTAAATTAAAAATATCACACAGTGATTAAAAAGACATGTCACGTGTATACGTTTCGTTTCATTGAAGGTTTTATTAATTCAGTATTTAAAATTAAACAGTTAACAATAAATACTGTTAATTCATAGGCCATACTCTCGACACAATAGAGGCGATATCTTAGAAAAATTAGCTAATTGCATTTTATTCTTAACCGTTTGTGGTCATTGAAGTTTTTTAAGTAAGTGTTTCGTATAACGCATAGTGCATATTGCAGTCGTCCACAATATTAAATTCCCTGCTTCTTGTGTTTGACTGGAAGTGATTGCTCATGTAGCAATAAGTTTGTTAAACATATAAATTGGTTTAAATCTAAAAAAATAAATGAGAAATTATAGTTTAGTCATTTTAGTTAATACATGTGAAAATACGTTTGTAAAGATAATACCGCAATAAAGATTATGTAAGAACCTAATAATTACTACTGTATGGGTTACATTAATTCAGTTACATCCAGTCTGGCTATTTGTTAATCGTGACGATTAAAAACTAATAACTAAACCCTTTAATCATGACTGATAATTAATGATTGAAAATTTCAATAATTAGTCATGAGTAATAAATAAGTTAGTTTTATTCGTAATCACTAGTTATAACTTAATTTAAATTTATTTTAAGAAGATTTCAGTAAACTCATTTATAGGCATAAAAAATCATTAAAATTTGCGATTTAATATAAAGAAAAACTAAAATATTATTAATAAACCGTTTATTTATTAGTGGCAATAAAAGACATTAACAAAGTATTTAGGTAAAATTACTATCTTATTTTATTTTTAATTTTTTTTCATGAAGCTTAAATTGTTCTTCATAATAACCTTTTCTTTAACATAATTCGACAGATAATCTCTCGCGCTTTGAATTTCAAAAGTGAAAGCATTTTTTGTCAGGTGCAGTTGATGGCACGGGTTGCATTTAGAAATACACTTTTTATCATGGAATACCGTTGATAAAAAAGGTGCACAACTAGTAGGCTATCATAATTTTGACTAAAAACGTATTACTACTTTATGACTTACAAAAATTAGTCTTAGTGATAACTCGATGACTGAAAAATATAGCCACGAATGAAATTTTTTTAATCTTGAATAATATCTTCATGAATAATTTGATCGACTGAAAGTTTCGCTTGATTCATCAATCAATTAAAAAAGGTAGTCGATTATGGCCATCACAGGTTATTGAAACAAAATGAACAAATTGTGTGGCCCGCAAAGCAAAGACTTTTTGATGTGAATCAGCCTATGGAGCATTTGTATGGGAGTTAAAACGTTCTGATGGCACTTCGCGACGTAAAATTCGGCCAGATTTGTATCTTGTCGGCTGTTTCCGACTTAATTCAGCCAGCTTCGTGTCTTGTCGGCTGTTTCCGACTTAATTCAGCCAGCTTCGCGTCTTATCGGTATTATAAAATTAAAAATATATTTTCAATAGATAGTTAAGAAACATTTACGTGTTAAATTATTTCATAAAAATAACATTTAAAAAATAAAATATAATTTTGTTATTAATAAAATATTAATCTGAATATCTAAATATATTTTTTATTTTCAATTCCTTCAAATAAACATGTTTTTATTTAAGAATACAAAAAATTTAGATGTCTCACATCCCATAACGGATTACAAGTTTTAATTTTATGCGATAAGGCTGACAACGGATTAGAAAACAGAAAAATGATTTGATTGTTCGTTGTTCCTTCCTAAAACTTGTTTTAAAAAACTCAAAAGCAACGTTCCGTAAAATTATTAAAATAAATATGCTGCGGATATTTTTTTTATATAAATACCTGATATTTTTATATAATACCTGATATTTTTTTTATATAAATATTACGCACATTCCTAATTTTTATTCCTTCTATTGTTGATGTATATAAATCGTTGCTAAAATCATAAGTGCATGCTGTGTTTTGTTATTGTGAAAAAAATTAACACTGTTGGAAATAACAGGCTGCAGAAAGAAGGAAAAGAAGATCTAAACATAACGGAGGCTGCAAAAGCGCCGGAACACGAGAAAAGGACGTTTTTGTAGAAAATTGTTCAAACTGACGAATCATTGCGAAAATTAATAGAATTAGAAACTATTTTGATATTTAACCAATCTATAGGAAAAGAATCACCAGAATCTGCCAAGAATTGTTAGCTTTAGTGTATCTTCACACATACACACGTACTAATCATCTGATGGAAACACATGTCATTTTTCAAAGGCAAATACATTATGATCTACATAATGTATATTAAAAAAAAATTAAAAGATAGAATAATTTTTCGAAGGAAGATCTCCGCTTTCCACAGATCTATATTAAACGTGGGTTATTTATATATACATCCGATGCCTCTATCTTCAAAATATTAAATTTATGCCTCTATCATCAAAGTTCGTAGCTGGCGCGACATTCGATTATAGAGCACACACGGCGAGGTGTACAATAAATGTTATATTTTTAAATTGCTCCTCTTGTGCAGGTTTCCTTTCATATCCCTATACGATAGAGTTGAAAACCAAAACAATGGTGTTACATTTAACCCATTCACTTCACAAAATATAACAATATTAATATTCAATTCTGCACGTTAGTCTCATGGTCTTTGAGAAAATAAATGGTAGCAAATGAGGGATGAATAAACAGACACCCCAACAAGCCAGTGTTTCATCATGGCGTCGGTGTGTTAATAAATTGGGACGAATAAAGTTACATTAATTTTTCGTCATTTTCATCTTTACTATCTTAAGACTTTTTTAAGCAATACTTTCTCGAAACGTGTTTGCCATAGTTTCAAAATTGCAACTTTGTGGATAAACAAATTTGATAATACGTGGATTTATTCATAAAGCATAAGGAAGTTTTAAGTCCATCAAAGGAACTTAGAAATTATAAAAAGTATATGTTACAAAAATTCCCATCTGTGGATATTCAGTTCCATGGTTCGCTGCTCAAGATCCTGCAATGAATCCGCGCCTGTGCATATCATCTTCTCGACCCATATCGACTGTCGCACTTTCCACTCCGCCTCCTTGGAATGTCGATCTCAAATGACGGTAAATACACAAATATTTTTATATATACGAAACGGGATGATGTTTCTAATAACATCAACCCGTCGCCTCCCATATACGAATTTTGTTGGCATTTTTTTTATTTTTTTATAAAACTATTAAAGTGCGTAATGCGTAATGCATAAGTACTGATTTACGTAATAGATAAGTATTACATAAGTATTGATTAACTTACAACAGGTATAATTATTGTACGATGTTCATTCGTCATGTAAAATACGAACATTTTTTGGAGTCAAAATCATGTTTCCGCTCGTAACGTCATCTTTTCAATATTTGAACTGAATTATTATCTTCATAAAATTCAGAAATTTATTGGAGAAACCAAATTTTACAATTTTAGCTGCTCATGCTACTGGACTACGTAATACTTCTTTAAAGGCCATTACGAATTTACATTATACCTCTCTTTTTCTTTCTCTGTTATTTACAACATTCTATGGATACTAAGCTAGGCTATAGCCTAATAATAGTATTTAGAAAATGATGTATAAGTTATAGGCTTAAAATTAAATTATGTTTATTTATATATATATATATATATATATATATATATATATATATATATATATATACATATATATTACCTAAATGTAAAAAGGGCTATTCTACCACAGCCTGGCAGTGCGGGCAATCAGTTCCGAGGTAGAGTGCAAACAATTATATCTGTTATAATACCGACAATTATTTTGTTAAATAAATTGAAAAAAAAATGTATAGAAAAACAACTGTTTACAAAAAATGTCCTAAATTGATATCCAAGAAAAAAAAGGAAATTGACCAAGCATGAAGAAAAGAGTACGTGAACGGAACAAAATTAGCGCGAGTGATATATAGAGAGGTAACATTTTTTAAGATAAACTATAAAAAGGTTTATAGATGACAAATTTCTGATACTGGGAACCAACGAATTCCATACTTTAGCAGTGAGACACAGAATGGATATTCATAAAACGAGGAATCCTGTTCATGAATGAAAAGCATGTGTAAGTTTTCTTAACGTAATCACAAGCCATGGGAGAAAAGTTCGTCAACCTGGCACCGATACCAAAAAGTTTGTATGGATGAAATTGTATATTTCGCGAATCGCTACCCGTTTGAGCAATTATTTAAAGGACACCCAAATTTTGAAAGCTTTCAATTTTAGTAAGTCTGGATCGGTAAGAACAAGCTAGCACATAACACCATAGGCAAGTAAAGGTGATATGATTTTTGACAGGGATAGCTTTTAGTTTCAAAGAGGATATATCCTTGAAGATGTTCCAGTGAGATTAGAAAACAGAAAAATGTCTGACATCGCTACAGACGACAATAGTCTGGAGCTTAATTTAATTTATTAATAATCCTATAATTGACCGATTAGATAGAGATCTAAATATAAAGTCACTTACGGTGTGAACATTAGTATAATAAACAAAATTGCATTCCAAAATTTCCAGAAAATGATTCCAATCTTTAAACGTCACCAATAATGTATTGCTTTTTCATCACTTACCCTCTCCCCTATCAGTACCTAAATGTAGTTTATAAATTTGTATCATCATCATCATCATTCATATATATTAATACGCTAAGGTTAAAATGTTACTCTCCCTTTTTGAAAAAACCTTACAACTAATCCACATAAATTATATATCATTTTATAGATAATTGCTTGCTCTACCGGCATCCACAACTAAAAAATTTATTATTGCTATTGTTTTTGCAAATTAATTAATTATTAAAATTATATACACAAAACAGCAATGCTGCCATCTAACGGCTCAACGTCAATATGATTGACGGTCGGTAAAATTTTTGTTTAATTTCAAATCCACTCACGTATAAATAAAGTGGCGCTTTAGCTCAATGCTTTTGATACTTGCGCCTCTATATGTCAATTTTAGTAAAATATTTGTTTGATCTGTCATCTGAGCTTCATAATGGAATAAATAATGCGAAGACTTCGCACGGGTCACGCTAGTACTGTATTAATTTCTTACTTTTGATGTTCGTAAGACTGAAAAAAAGTTAAAGTGTTATCAATAACTTTGATACCTTCATAATATTTCTTTAGAAAAGTATATGGACTAACTTGGGAAAGAGAGTTATTGTTATGAGCTATGTATACATTGCTAAGAGAAAAACTTCTAAGAAAATAAACGAATATAAAAATTAAATTATATATATATATATATATATATATATATATATATATATATATATATATATGTATATATATATATATACACACATATAAGTTATTAGTTAGTATATAAATAAATTAAATATTATAAGTCTTGAAATTAATTTATATAAGATTTTCATGTATTACGGATTCATCTGTAATCTAATTACGCTAACTATTAACACATGTGTTAACACACATACTAAGACCAAAAATAATTCCGCGCAAATTAAATGCGTTTTAAAACCTAAAATCAAAAACGTTTAAATGTAGATTTAAGGTGTGATAATGTTCTAGGATTATTTGGAACTGTAATCTTTTTCCAATTGTTTTTTCCGTAAATTTTCACAGAGATTGTATTACATATCACTGTAGTCAAAATTGTCACAAGTAGAATTTATAAAATGCAATATTTGTTTTAAAGTGAAAAAGGTTTTGGAAAAACATTACTTTGAATTATATCTTGCAACCAAGTGATTGTCATTGAGTAGATATTTATCAAAGTTATTTTTTCTACTAAGAATATTTAGAATTATTTTTATTTACTAAATAACTCATAACATATTTTATTTTTATTTACACCTACTTGTGTTTTATATTCAACAACGGATAACTTCAAAAGTAATATATGTGAAAAGTAATAAATATAATTACCATATATGCCGAATTAAATTTCTCACATTTGTTGTTCCTTGGGAGCAAAATAATGGTATTTTTGGGGAAAGGAAGTTGCATACATAGAATATGGAAAATGAATTAGTAAGCTATTAAAAAAACTGAGTTTTAGATCAAAATATAGTTACAAGAAAATCATGACAAATACGCCAAGATCTGTGTAGATTCACCACATACTGGAAATTCACATATAAAGCGATATTTCTTCAGACGTCCAAGAGATGTGAGATGCGACTCGTTGTGAGTGAAGACCCGTTTTAATATATCAGCATCAAAAGTCTTGACACATCCCCCTTTACTTCACTGAGTAAAAGTATAAGTTAAGATCGAGGTTAGGCTTTTTCATCCGATTTTTTTATAACGCTACTTTTCTGTAATACACTTTAAATTATTTTCGCTGTATCAGACAACACAGTAAGTAGACCACAATAAATGGTATATATTATTGTGCTCTACTTACTGTGTTATATATATATATATATATATATATATATATATATATATATATATATATATATATATATATATATATATATATATATATATATATATATATATACGTAAATGTTTGATAAAACTATTGAATATTTTGCGCAACTATATTATTCACATAAAACAATCATTAGTAATGTGATTTAAAATATTGCTAACTCAAGAGATAGGCTTTTTTAATTGCATTCTTTTAAATGAAGATACTTAGAATTAATATTTTCATATAATCATATATTTACTTTGATTTTACAAATTCGATTTGGAAATTTCAATTTCGAATCGATTTAATTCATTCTTAAATCTACTAAGGTGTAATATTTGACGTTGAACAATACGGATCTTTCGAGAATGATATTTCCTATGATGGAAATTAGGAGAACGAGAGTTAGTCATTATTGGAAAAAAGTTTACTCATTGTTGGAAAATATTTGGCTTATTTTTATATAAATACTAGCTTTCTCCAAGCTTTTACCGTGTGGCTTTTTAACCAATTATTCCTTACTGAACGAGACTATCGCAATATTTCTTTATAAAAATTGTTAAATATATTGTATATTTATATATATATACATATATATATATATATACATATATATATATATATATATATCGATTCATGAGCTCTGAGTGTACTAATTTTGATATAAATCTATTCAGCTACTTAGGCATGATCGATTAGAAAACAAACATTTTCCGGATTTTAATACTGAGTTGCTATTTCTGGGGTTAACAATAGTCCACTCGTACATGTTAATTTGAATCATAAACTATGTTTATATCAATTTTCATGTAAACATATACAACCGTTTAAGGGCGATTAAGTAAAAAATCCAGAATGTTACATTTATCATATTACTGGGATAACAAAATACAAACGTACCTCTGTGTGTATTCTATATTACGTAGAGAAATTAATTTTCAGTTCACTGTTTTCAATTTACACAATCGATTAAAATACTGACATAACATTTACATTTGACATAACATTAGTTATAGAATATTATTTAATAATAAGTCAATATCATAGAGGTGCATTAATACCATAGGAGACGTTACCGACAGTACTTACGACGGTACGGTGTTGGCATGTCAGAGGGATGGTGGTGTTAGCGGGAAGTGGAAAAGGTAATCGTTTGTTTTAATCTCCATTGTTCTGTTTGTAAACATATGAATCGTTTGGATTCTCCATTAGAGGTTAATTCGTAACTATATGGTTAACGCCTTGCATATCATTAGCGAATAAATTTCGTAGAGCAATAAATACAATTCTACCCTATTTTTTATCCATACGAAACTATTTAGTTCCGCGCGAATTTGTTCAAAAATCTACATAAAACATTTTCATCGCGATCATAATATGTCAGGGGTTATGTCAGGGGGCCGGCTCAAAGGTTGTAGAAAAATTATAGCGATTGTCATACATCTTATAATTTTGTGGAATACGCGCTATGATATACGGCTTATAAAAGGTGTAGTAGGCAATATACATATTTACGTATTGAAAATGTAATATATATATATATATATATATATATATGAATAGTTCAATAGAAATATTATGTACACTTAAATATTTACAAGACCTTTAATGTATACAGAAACCCCGTAGGGTGAGTGCTACTCGTGCTTGATAGGTTTTTTAAGGGTTACGTAGGGGTTATGTTAGGGATTTGTATCATCATCATCATCATATATATTAATACGCTAAGGTTAAGATGTTACTCTCCCTTTTTAGAAAAAACCTCACAACTAATCCACATAAATTATATATCATTTTATAGATAATTGCTTGCTCTACCAGCATCCACAACTAAAAAATTTATTATTGCTATTGTTTTTGTAAATTAATTAATTATTAAAATTATATACACAAAACACCAATGCTGCCATCTAACGGCTCAACGTCAATATGATTGACGGTCGGTAAAATTTTTGTTTAATTTCAAATCCACTCACGTATAAATAAAGTGGCGCTTTAGCTCAATGCTTTTGATACTTGCGCCTCTATATGTCAATTTTAGTAAAATATTTGTTTGATCTGTCATCTGAGCTTCATAATGGAATAAATAATGCGAAGACTTCGCACGGGTCACGCTAGTATTGTAATAACAAAATAACTCTTAAGTGCATCGCCTATTTTTTGTTGTAACAGAAAGGTGAATAAAGATTATCGGCTCTTTATACAATGATACTTGTAGTTCATCAAAATCATCTTGTAGAAATCAAATAATTTTATTGTATTTAGTGATACGATTCTGCTTTGCATTTCCGATTTGTTTGTCGTTGTAACAGAAAGGCGTAAAAGGTTTATCGGCTGTTTATACAATGACACTTTTAATTGGTATCCAGATTGAGCACGAAATTAATAAATTTTAACACTTTCGGCGTAGTTTTTATTGTACAGTGGATAACTTTATAAATACAAGTATTGTAATGTTAACACTTAAAAATATAAATACAAGTATTGTAATGTTAAAACTTAAATATTTAATTCTATTATCAGAATTGAGTGTTTTCATTATGTTTTGTCTTGATAAGTGTAATTTATGCGTACGAGGGTATGAAGAATGACATGATAGGTAATCTGATTAGCAATAACTGAATGAGACGAAATAAACGAGAAAAAATGATGCTCAATGCTCAGTTATATTTAACAGTGTATAAATAAAAAGTAGAATGGTGAAGTAGATCACTAGAAAATTATGCTAAATGATACTGGGTGGCGCTAAATCTGTGAAACCAAAATCTACTTTCGCAAATATTTAATGAGACGAAATAAACGTGAATGAAAATGGTGCTCAATGTTCAATGATATTCAACAGTGTATAAATAAAAAGTAGGATGGTGAAGTAGATCACTAGAAAATTTCGCTAGGTGGCGCTAAATCTGCAAAACCAAAATCTACTTTCGCAAATATTTATAAAAATCTACAAATTAGGAAGGAAACGTTTGTTAAATACAATCACAATAATTTTACTCTCTAAAATAATATATGTTTAAATCATAGCCAATTTTGTTCAATGATCTCTGACAGCGTAAAACTAACAAATACAAAGGTAAAGTAGAACACTTGAAAGTTGAAACATTGCACAAGGTGGCGCTAAATATTTATATCAATGATAATATCTTATTTTTATTTTATGGTGTTCATTCTTTAATAGAAAATGTTTGCCAGTAAGCATTACTTATTTTTATAAATATTCAAAACGAAGTTATATTGATGAAGTTATATTATATACTGTATGTTGCAGATCCCCACATTCCGTGACTGTGTTATGTTACTATATTAACTTAGCTAGTAAGAGATTTAAGTTGAGTACGTACACCAAGGAGACAGAGCGAATAAAAATAATTATAAAAATGTTCACAATTAAATGAAACTATTTCGATATGTAGCATTATTTCTTTACCACGACCTAGGTTTCGTTGTATTACAACATCCTCAGGTGGGATATTAGCAAAGAATAACTCTTAGGAACATTCAACAGCATTTATGTTTCAAACACAATAGCGGAAGCCTAGTCTGTGTGGGTTTTCCCACTGCTTGTGTTAGTGAGTTTATTGTAGGGGAGCGGTGTAGGTTTTATTATATTTCCGAGAGTTATATGATATACCAGTATTTTAGTGAGGATAATAAGTTCAATTGTTGTTATTCTATGAGGTTGTACAATGCAAGTGTTTCGGTGTATGTAATAAAATTAAATGGAAGTTATTCTCGGTAATATATTTAAACAAAAGCCAGGGTATCTGAAAGTTAGAACAAGGTTATACCACTAATTCTACATATCTCCGGTTTTATTTATTCTTATATTTATATATTTATTTTAATTTTTACATACTTATATTTATAAAAAATATTAAAAAAATAAATAAATAAATACCACCTGAAGATGTTGTAATACAACGAAACCTAGGTCGTGGTAAAGAACTTAAAAAAAGTAGAAATAATACTACATCACGTAGTTTCATTTAATTTTGAATAAAGACTTTCTAAAAAATTAACGCCAAATATATTCAATACAAAAATGTTTTTATTCAACTCCTACCAAAAAGGTAGTACAAAAAATAATCATAAAGACTTTTTGTATTAGCGTGATTTACTAAACGTATACTTTATTATTTTTTATACATAAATCAAAGGGCACTACAATGTTTCACGTTACACGGGTTAAATCTTTCCATAAACTTTCTCTTTATCGACATGGAACGTTAGAAATAGAACAAGCGCTAGTGAAATAAATGCAGTAATAACCAATAAAATCTCACTTTAAATTTTAATTTTAACCATAAAGACTTTATAAAATTAATGGCTCTTCCCGAGGTCCCAACTTCGAGCTAACAAAGCGCCCTTAACCTTGTCTTTTCGACCCAAGTAAACCTATTTACGAAACGGGTTTTCATAACAAGGCCAAAACGTATTCCGCAATTTTCCTGTTCAACATTTTAGGGAATATCATGCCACATATTTATAAGTCCTACAACGTCAGGGCGGGCACGTTTGCGGTCGGCCGTTGGTAACTGAATCCTGTTTATATACGAGCTTTCGGAAACTCTATGCGACGGAAGGAGAAAATTCAGGCTTAAGCGTATAAAATATATATAAGGGACGCCTCTTAAGTTTACATGACATTTTTCTTTATATTTGGTATTAAAAGTATTGAGCCAAATTTTATTCAGATACAAGTATTTTTTACGGTTTTGCTTTTACATAACAAAATATTTGTTATCATTTAATTTGTTTAACAAAATGGTCACATCATCTTTCTTACATTTGATATACAATTCTTAATGTAGTTTTGGAATATATAAAAAATGCATTAATTCAAATTTTAACGTCATAAGCTAACGATAGAGTATGGCAATTTTTTTATCGCAGATCAAGCCAAATGATAGTTTTGGAAGATGCTTACCATGTTAAATTTGAATACACATGAAAAATCTCAGTTTCAATGACGGCAAAAAAATTACGGTAGATTTGGTTTGCTTATTTCAGTACAATTTTGAAATTAGATATTATTTTAATACAGTAATTAATGTTTTGATCACAGTACGATTAAAAGTCCGGAGCATTTCATAAATTAATTTTTATATCGGGAGACTACCGTAAGGATAAATATCACATTTTTATTCATAACAACCATATATTGTGCACTCGAAGTGATTTCAACGTCAAGGATGGAAGTCTATCCAGGTCTATATAAAAAAATTATATTTTGTCATATCCAAAAATGTACAATTAACAAGATATAAATTAAAACGTGTATTTATGACCATAATTTCAGAAAAACTGGGTGATTGGTCGGTTATAGTGTTCGAAATATTTCTTTATGAAAGACAAAAACATGATTTATCCAGGATTCCCACCTTCGCTGGCTCAGGGCCCCTCCTGGGACCCGTAATATTCCCCTCATACAAAAAAGAGGACCACTCATACCTCTATAGTGTCCCGTATTTACAATCTCAGCGCTTCCACCCAACAGGGTTAGAGTCTGTCTGTCCTCAATGGATCATTTAGGATCTCTATCTTTTCAAGACACACTTAGAGAAAGCTCTAAATGATTTAAAGATCAGTCCATTCTCAACCAAGTGTCGGTGATTAAAGATACTACGTTCTAAAGTTCCGCGTGATTCCACTCCATGCGCATCATCGTATTCACTGCAGTGGCACAAAACGTGACTCATGTCCTGCGTCTGGAAACCGCAGGTACACGCCGGATTGTCTTTAAGGGTGAATCTATACAAGCTAGCACAGAATGCGCCATGTCCGTTAAAAACTGCGAAGAATAATAATCGGTGACAAACCAGTTCTTACGTAACCGCCCGGATACAACGGGGAGAAATAAACTGATTGTTTCTGCCAATGAGCATCGACTATCTCCAAAATACGCCTCTTTCTATCAATAATCTGCCAAAAGCTCAAAGTGTAATAGACCCGCGTCAAACCTCGTGCCAAAATGATATTTGTCGCGCGTTCCACGATCACGAGGTCGGCAAGCAAAAAACCGGCAAAACCGGCAACGCATCTGTTGAGCAGGTTCCATATGCTTTAGTCAGAGCCACCTGCGCTGCATGCTGATAGTTCCCTCGCCAGCCTGCCCTTAAAGAGGAGCTTTGTATTTGTGGGGCAAAGATGAGCTTATTCTTAATGCCCCAGTCATGTAACCTGGCACTGGAGTCCGCAGTCCGATTCTCTAACTCTCTAAGGCTCGCTCCTCCGATCAACAGCAGAGTATATTCTGCATCAGCGATGGTACCGCATCCCTGAAAGAGTATCGTGAGTATATAATCAAACATGACACTCCACAAAATTGGTATAGGATTTCTCCATCTTAAAATGGCTGACTACCAGGCATTGTCAAACGCCCTGGAGATGCCCAAGAAAACTCCAAGCACTTATTTGTCTGAGCACGCGTCAACCCAAACAAGACTGCTGAAATCGCGTCCGATGTGGACACTCCATAACGGAAACCGAATTGATTCTCTGACCCCAGCGAATGAGAGAGCTGTGCCAATAAACGCGCTGCCAATACTTGCCCGAGTAACTTCCCGAAAGGCTCGAAGGAGCGTAATGGGTCTATAAAATTTTGGATCGCTAGGCAATTTCCCATTATTCTTGGGTATGACTTTGAGCCTGCCCACTTTCCATACCTTTGGAAAGTGGCCCTCGCGGAAAAAGCGGTTAAAGACCGCAAGTATCTCATGCATCGCAGTATCCCATACAACTCTGTCGATTTTATTAATACCTTTTTCGAGATAAGGTTCTTAACAATGTCGTCTAACTGAGAATGTCACGGCTCCGGATCTAAACTGCTAGCTGAAAATGTACTCGCTGCACACTCGCTGTTCCGTGGTCTTTAACGCGCTGGTAGTTACTTCTTATTCTTCTGTACTCTCACTGTAAGACTTCCAGGGTGCTACTCCACCAGGGGTTGTTCTTGGCTAGGACCGGTCGTACCATACCCGATCCTTCTTCGGCACTGATGATCCTGAAACTTAACAGCCATAATATCTGGACAATCTATACGTTGTGACAATTTAGAAAAGTATCGAGCTCTCGAAGGAAAATTTTGATAAATCTATCTAAATCGCTTTGGCTAAATCTAAACTAAACAATAAAAGTTTTGTTAGATTGACCAATCAGCAGTAGTAAAATATGGATCGCATATTGGGGGCCAAAACCACTGATTTTACTATGGCCAGAACTAACTTTTCAACAAGGCAATGCGTTGCGCTAAATTAGGTAAAATTTTTTTTAAAAACGTATTATTTCAATTATGAAAGAAGAAGAATGCTCTTCCAGGAGAGGCCAGTACGTGCCGTGTACTTAAATGAAAGGTTAACATCTAAAAAACTATTGACTCGATAATGTTAACAACTAACAAACTATTCAATGCGGGTATGGAATGCTAAGAGACAAAATTATGTTAAAAACCTATATTATTATGAAACGCTAGTGATGAAACTGAATCACTAATAACATTTCCCTGGAGCGCGGTGCTTACGCGGGCAACTAGATGTCTTCGCAGCTGTTCGCGGTTTACTCCCTAAGCGGCGCTGAATGATATGACCAAGTTTCTTGTGTACGTAAAAAATGACAAATAATTATGAAGTTATCAGTACTCCAAAATCAGAAAAGTTGTGGACTAGGTCTTCTTAATTTTTATTTAAAATTCACTTCAAGTTGACCACAAATACATCTCGCTGGGTTAATAACTTTTAAAACTGCATTAAGAATCAATTAAATAGTTGGTGAGCATACTCATACTTTGAAATGAATGTGCTGTGATCTATGTACAGTTATGCTTCCATATTTTGTACCACAGAATATGCATGAGATGTCAATATTCGATACGAAACTGAGGTAGTATTTAGTTATTATTGAGGAGATCATATCAAAATGGACGTAGAAAATCATTAAAGATGCAGGAAGTATGAAATGAATGAAGTTATATTGAAATACATTTTCCCAAAATATTTCATGTGTTTTACTTATTTATTCATTCATAAAGATACTACAGTTTAATTCGTCACCATTATCTTCAACATATTTATTACATTCTATGTTAGAAAAAGAACATTAAAATAATGTTCACAATAATTGATTAACAAAATTTTAAAATATAATGTTGATAACTTTCATTTAAATTGGCATATAGTTTATATATATATATATATATATATATATATATATATATGTGTATATGTATATAAATATATATATATATATATATATATATATATATATATATATATGTATATTCCATTATACCATTTCTAGCAATTCATTAAGTGGAGTCACAATAACAACCCTAAGCTCAAACTCAAAAACTCTACAGAGTTTGCGGAATATGGACCACTACGTCCACCACCCGTGCTCCCCATTGCCCTGTGCGAGTACATTTGTCGGGTGTTTATATGCTCGTTAAACTTGACGTACCCCAATTGTAGCAGTTCATGACAAAATACAATTTGGGCTCGGAGAAAAGTTATTTCCTTTATCAAAATATTTTTTTATCTACCTACCGATTTTATTTTTTTATTTTCTTTTTGTACATATGCGAAGATACAAATTTAAGATTTAAGTTTAGTTGTTTACAGCAATCAGTTTCAAGAACGACTTCAAATATTTTATATAAATGAATATTATTATTTTATACAGTATTCTCAAAAAAATGACATAAATTTCTTTAGCTGCGTCAGTTTGATTTATATATATATATATATATATATATATATATATATATATATATATATATATATATATATATACATACATATATATATATATATATATACATATGTATACACAATAATTTGATAAAATATTATTATAAAGAAGGACGATCTGTATTTTTATCTAGGCATGTTACATCCTCTCTCCATCAGTCCTCAACAAATTTAGATGATTTCATTTGGAAGGTTGTACTCGCAGCATGATCTAGTGAACATTTTATAAGAATCTGGCTATGGAATTAGAAGACGCACCATAGAATTCCCCAAAATTGAACAACACAAGTACCGTGATCAAGTTTGAATGATATAGGTCCAATCGATTTGGATGATTCTTTTTTTTATTTTGACAGGTATACTTTCAGTATGATAATTTGGATAGAATCTCACCACGGAAATTGGGGATATACCACAAAATTCCTCAACATTGAAGAGCACAAGTGCCGATCGAATTTCGATGATTTAGGTCAAATGATAATCTAATAAGACAGGGCTACACATAAATTTGCTCTTTAGCAAAATCAGCGTGCAATGTTGAAGCCAAAATATGATTAAAGAAACTTTTTAGTGATGAGGAGTAAATTAACTGAGTTTGGACTCGTTTGACTTGTCTTCAAGTCGCAAGAAAATAATGGGGTAAATAAGTAGGTAAGTATATATGGGTACATAAAATATTTTATCCACAATTTTGATGCTATAAGTGTACTGCTTGTCTGAACCGTTGAGACCCTAAGATCTGCTCTTTTCAAATTAGTAATATAGGTCTCAAACAGAGACACCGTCGTTGAACTCCTAGTTCCAATTCCTCATCCATGATACCGTAAATGTCATTTTTAAAATAGGGTTTTGGGTATCAAGCGATGACTTTTTTATTGGACATCAAGAAGAGACTTCGTTAATGGCTTTTTTGAATCCTCAGTCCTTACGCTGCAAAAATACTGCCTGCTTAAACCGTTAGACTTGAGGATCTACTGTTTTCAAGGTATATTTTGGGTCCTAAGCAAAGTCTCTGTCACTAAACTTCAGGTGCCAACACCTCAGTCCAGACGCTATAGTAGTACTGCTTTCTTAAATCGTGAGACTGCCATTTTAAGTTAATATTGTGGGTCTTAAGCAGAGACTATGCCGCTAAACTCCGGGTTTCAACTTTTCAATCTTGACGCAGTGAGGGTACTGTCTGATTAAGTCTTGAGACTTGTGGATCTACTTTTTTAAATTAGTATTGGGAATCTCAGGTAGGGATTCTGTCATTTCAATCTGGCTTCTTTCCCAAGTTCTGTTTCTTTAGGGCACTCCTTACCTCAGCAGAGAGATTCCATAATCTTCTAGTATAGAAGAAGATAACAAATAGAGAGTATACAAAGGAGACGTAATCAAGAAGTTAGCAAATAGATAGTATACAAAGGAGTGTAGTAACTAGGTTATTACTCGGTAGGTAGACAAGTAAGTAAGTTCAGGTATAAACTAATACTGAAATTAACCAAAAATGAGTATGTAGGTAAGTAGATGCGAGTATATACCGGAATATACAAAGACATATAGCAACTAAAATATTAGTAGGCAGATATATAGTATGTAAGAGTATATACAGCCTTAAAGTACTGACTACGATGAAGCCAAAAGAGAGAATATGATTTATATGTCCGCATAAATGAATGTGTATGTGTATATATGCAAATATGTATAAATATATTGAATATAAGCAAACGTTTGTTCCATTATATAAATGAGATATTATTTATACACAAATCATCTAATTCGTGAAATTCTGGTTGACATAGGATATCACAAGCACTAAAAATGGAAAAATAAAAAATTTTTACAAAATTAATTGAAACGTCTTCAAATAACAACCGCATAAGAAGTACACTGAAAAATATAAAATAATTTAACTTAGGACTATCGCGTACAATATCGTTTCCAAACGTAAGTAAATTTGCAAAATACTGCTACTGTTAGAGATTTCCAGAGTTGGTGCCAAGTGAAATGTAGTACTAATCTATGTGTATGTGTGTGAATGTACTTGTGAATGTCAGTGAGGAGAGAAGCAACAGAGAAGAAGAGAAGCAAATATGAACGTTAGAGAGGAGAGAAGAGGCGACTTAGTACCGATTTCAAAAGTCAGTTTTTTGTAACTTTATTTATGTTCGAAAACTATATTTTACTGTAAACATTCTGAGTACCGATTTTTTCCTTATTTCATACTTTTCAGTGCGCATCTTTTTCAATGAAATTTGAAGTTAAATTTTTTTGTAAACGTTTTTTATCTTGTTAAAATGTAACAGAAAAAAGTATTTACATACTAGTAAAGTAGTTAAATTACCGTTACTTTTTTTAATAAATTATTTAATTCCAAAGATACAACTAATTAAGGCATCATGGACGTTGGCTGTTTGACGTGAGACTGGTTTTATTGTTGTATTATTTCTTTTTTACAAACACAACATTAATAACAATTTCTTCATATATGAGTGGAACTTTCATTCATGATATTATTTACAACATAATTCGATCTTCGTTTTAGGGAAACATTAGGCGCAATTAAGAATGAGCCAAAAATGAACGAAACTACTAGATTAAAATGTATGAATAAAATGTACATAATGTGTTAACTAAAAGAAAAGCCATGGTAGAATAGGGGCAGAAGCATACAAATTAAGGATAAAAAAGCAACCAATAAAATAAATATATTTATTTATTTTAATTTTAAATATATAACTAATAGGTGTTATTTTTTATTGTTAGAAATGGAAGGAAAACTACTTGATCTATTACATGCAGGCAGACGTTGTCATTAATCATCTTACGCGACCACAATCCTTTCCTGTCATAAACTTCCGGTGTAATCCCGCGGGAAAATCACTGGAGACCGTTAATAAATCAACTATATTCGCCCAAATATGTCCAACTGTCGTCTGACTTACGCTCTCAATCAATATTTTAGTATTAGCAAACTTGACTGCTTAGTCAAACGTTCCTCGGTGGCTTTTGGCTTTCTTAATCTTTCTAAGCGAAATAATTATTACGAATAATGTTACTCTTTGGCGCCAGTTGATAAGACCCAACTTTTATTACAGATAAGTAATTAATATGTTATTCTTATTTTATGTAATTTGGTTTTTGTTCTAGAAAGCGAAGGGTACACGAAGTTTAATGTGAGCCTTTTTATATCATCGAAAAGTTCAATTAATCTACTACTTCGAATAAACCACGTACTGAAAGAAGTTATAAGAAGGGACATGAGGACCCACTTTTTTAATTTAAGTTTTAGAAATGGTAACCGTTATTTGAATTTGATTATTGGAAAACCCATTTTTACCTCATAGCAGTTGAAATAATTTTGGATGACGTGTAGCGTGCATATCACCCAATTGTAGGGTACATGTAGGGGTAAATCGTTCCTATTTTAAATTTTGTGTTTGAGTATTTATTGCTATGAGCACAGTTATCAGTTATAAAAAACTATACTTCCGCAATCTTGTAAACCTGAGAAAGGGTATATGGAGAACTAGATTTATTATATACCATGGTATTGGTCGCCGTTTGCGTTAATTTAATCGTATATTCATTCTGGAAAAAGTAATTTGTGGGCTGTGGACTGTCGCGTGCAAGGCTGAAACCATAATTTTCTCTATTGCCTAGAGTGTTAATGAATATCCTGTAACGTTGATCTGTTTTTCGCATGTTTTCTGGAATTCTTATATTTTTGCTTAGCTTCACAACAGAATGGCTATAGAATTGATGGATAATAGAAATTACTCAAGGGACTTAATTAGTAATATTGGTGTGAGTCATGTTAGCATTGATCGAAAATGTTCATTCGTCTTGTTCGGAACATTATACATAAATCTTATATATATTATCAATGTTAATATGGGTTTTCTGCGATATTATTATATTGATATTATAAATGTTAATATGGGTTTTCTGCGATACGAGAAGTGTGACGTAATCGAAATGAAATTTTCGATACAAACAAAAAATTTAAATTGACTACGCATGAAATTTAAAAAATAGAAGTATCAGAAAAGAAAAAAAGAAATTGGAAATTCCCTTCCGTGTAAAAAAGGAGATAAAATTAAACTATAATTCTTTGTAACGCTATACAAATAGAACATGATTGTAATGTTATATGGATATAAATACGCCTAAAATATTAATGCAACCGTTAATTTAAAGAAAAAACAACGTGAAAGCAGTAAATGTTGAGTTTTTATATTACTTTTTTTAATTGTATCTTAAGGTCTTTCTGTCAGACGTAAGTTATTCACTACAAACAAAATAAATGTCCAAAGTTCATTGTTTGTATTAAAAAGTATCATTCGTGATTTAATACGAAAGATATTCAGAAGTTAGAAGACATTTTAAAAAAAAATTATCCATTTAGTAAATTTATTTTAGACGGCGATGTATTATATTTCTTACGTCGAAAATGACTAAGTTTTCAATTTCAAACCAATTTTTTTACAAGGTCCATCTACCCATTAGGCACCTGGAACTTCCACGCAAACATTCTTTATTTTAACAACAAATATTAAGATTACATTCTATTATAATAATTTGTAAAGATAATTTACACAAAGATGAACTTTTAGTTCTACCACGAACGTCTATAGTATCACTGAAATATAGTGTAAACAAATTATGTACTCACATAAAACTTCTTAACATAATCAAGTAACTGAGGCTAAATAAAATAGTAACGAATTCTTCGTTATATAAAAGAGACTTGCATTTTACAGGTTTTATTTATGTTTCAAACAATACTATTGTGTTTGTGAATCAAAGCAAAACTTTTTTTTTTAAATCTTACTTAATGTTTCAAATCAGGTTACACAGAGAATTAAAATAACACTAGCGTGACCCGTGCGAAATCTTCGCATTATAAATTATTCAACTCAATTTAATAAATCAAAATTGATTGCAGGTATTCAATTCATTTCTAATTTTGCACACTGCTTATTACGTTTTTATTCCATTATGAAGCTCAGATGACAGATCAAACAAATATTTTACTAAAATTGACATATAGAGGCGCAAGTATCAAAAGCATTGAGCTAAAGCGCCACTTTATTTATACGTGAGTGGATTTGAAATTAAACAAAAATTTTACCGACCGTCAATCATATTGACGTTGAGCCGTTAGATGGCAGCATTGCTGTTTTGTGTATATAATTTTAATAATTAATTAATTTGCAAAAACAATAGCAATAATAAATTTTTTAGTTGTGGATGCCGTTAGAGCAAGCAATTATCTATAAAATGATATATAATTTATGTGGATTAGTTGTGAGGTTTTTTCTAAAAAGGGAGAGTAACATCTTAACCTTAGCGTATTAATATATATATGATGATGATGATGATATAAATTTTTAATTTTTTTTGAAAACGTCTTATTGAAAATTAATTTTCATAATTATACTATTGAAATTATTCGGATCTATATTTATTATGCATATTATTTACTCAAAAATGTTAAATCAGCTTCAATTTTATATTCCAGTTTAGCCCTTGTTTTAATAATGGAAACATTATAACATCCAATGGAAATTAGATTTAAATACATTAAATACTATGTAATTCAGCTTACCAAAAAAAATTATGCAAATGAAAACCGTTTTGTTGAGATTCGTAGTCTTCATCGTCTCATTAATTTTCCAGCCCAGCTAATTTTTCGGGTAATTATGTAAAACTTTACTCATCCAAAAGCGATGAAGAAAGAAAACGCAAAATAGAATGAAGTGAATCGTTTTTCCGATTCTTGTCAGTCGAGATACTGTCGTCGTTAAGCTTTCAACGACCCGGGAGTTGGGGAAATTACAAACGACGCATTCTGCGGAAAAAGAGTCATCAAATGCGCTGAATAAATGAAAGCCGATGTCAAATGTTTCTGTATCCGTATTGTATTTAAGTACATGATTTGAATATAAATATAAGTGTGTGCAGTGAAATATTGCAATACTAATCAATGAAGTTCAATTACCATGAATGTTGTTAAATTTTGGAATAAGTTGAAGTCTGGCATATGAAATATTCCGTTAATATACGCGTTAGAATACTGCCTTACTAAGTGGGTAATTTTTTTTAAATGTCTTCTAACTTCTCAATATTTTTCGTATTAAATCCCGAATGATACTTTTTTAATACAAATAATGAACTTTGGGCATGTATTTTTGTTTGTAATGTACAACTTAGCTGTTCGCAAATATATGATATTGTGTATTTGCACTTGTTATGCTTTATCAGATAGAAATACTTTACGGCACAATTAAAAGAAGTAATGATAGAAAAGAAATAGAAAAAGAAGTAGTGAAAACTCAACATTTACTTCTTTCATGTTTTTTTTAAATTAACAATGGCATGAACCTTTTAGGCGTGTTTATATCTATATAACATTACAAGCATGTTCTATTCCTATAACGTTAAAAAGAATAAAAGTTTAATTTTACCTCCTTTTCTTTCTCGATTTTTTTTTCTTCTCTGTTACTTCTGTTTTTTCATTTTCACTCGTGGTCAATTTGAAATATTTGTTTGCATCGAAAAGTTAATTTCGATTACGCAATACTTCTGGTAGCGCAAAACACCCACATTAAAAATATCAATATACAGAAATATATACACAAGAATTCACAACAATTAGAATATTAATCAATAATCAATCATAAACGATTCTATAATCGTAAGTTTGTATCGGTTGATGGAGTAGAAAAGGTATTTGATTGATAGCACTATGTAAAACTGGAAAATATTTTATAATTTTGATGATATCAGCAATCTTTATCATATACTCCATCTTAATATATGATCTGGAGAAACACGAATAAAATAATTAAAAGTTGACAGTTTTATCAAGTTTTACATCTTTCGGGCGGTAAAGGTTCTTACGCCTCTCAAAATGAAATGAAATATTTTCATTAAAGTTACTGTCGACTCCTAGCGGCAACTTTTGTGAAATATATGTATATATATATATATATATATATATATATATATATATATATATATGTATATATATATATATATATACATATATATATATATATATATATATATATATATATATATATAGTTTAACTGTTTCGATGTTGGTTATTATTTTACGCTGCCTGGGTTAATTTACATGAATCGCTTTATGTCTAATGTTCCGAACAAGACGTATGAGCATTTTCAATCAATGCTTACGTGGCTCACACCAATATTACTACTTAAGTCTCTCGGTATTTTCTATTATTCATCAATTCTATAGCCGTTCTATTGCTGTGAAGCTAAGTAAATATAATAGAAGATTCCGGAAAACATGTGAAAAACAAATGAACGTTACAGAATATTAATTAACGCTCTAGGCGATAAAGGAAAATATGGATTCAACCTTGCACGCGACAGTTCACAGCCCAAAAATTACTTTTTCCAGAATGATTAAACTAACGCAAACGGCGGCCAATACCATGGAATGTAATAAATCTAGTTCTCCATATACCCTTTCGCAGGTTTACAAGATTTAGGAAGCATATTTTTTTTAACTGATAACTATGCCCAAAATAATAAATGCTCAAACACAAAATTTAATTATATAAAGTTAATTTACAGTAACCTCTTTCTACTTGCATCATTTGTTAAAATCATGTAAATTATTAACATAGTTCCTTAAATAAATCACCATAATTTTAAATAATGATGCTGTTCAACCAAATTATTTTTAAAAGTAGAATGTTATTAATACATTCAATATTTTGTTTTCTATTATAAAGAGGTGCATATCACCTTTATATTAATATGTCAAGCGGAACAGAATTGTTTATTTGTTCAACAGAATTGTTTATTTGAACAAATTTGTTTATTTGTTCACTCTAATATAATTTTAAACTTTTTTTTTAATTTACAAAGTTCATATTTTGTAAAATATTATGGACAATAATGATGACCCTATAATTCATAAGTACAGATCACTGATAAAAATATAAAAGAAATCGGAAGACACTGCTTCAACGTTGCAAGGCACAGAGAGTCTTAGTTATTGGCGGCTTAATTATTGACTTATCATCGCGAGTTTTCCCTTCGATAAAACTCTGACGCCCGACGACTGACGTAAGTTGGAGTACGAAGCTGGGCGTGTGCTGCTTTCCTCAGCAGTCACTAAACTGCGACAGAAAGCAGGAAAATTAAAATAATTTTACTTGGTAAAACCGCGGCCACAGCTCGTTAAATACTTAATTACAAACATAAAATTCAGTAAAGGTCAGATTATTAATAGTTCAGCTGATATGAAAAAAATCAGTAATTATCTAATATTTATTTTAGCGCTGCACTCATAAACTTCCGTAAAACTTGCTTGTTAAAAATTATGCTACCTATGCCTTTTAGTGAAATACTTTTGTATGGAAAAAATATTTACATAAATACCAGCGACTGTATTTGATTTTGGAAATACGCGAATACTTTGATCTATTATCATTATTAAAACTAAAGTTTTTTTGACATTTTAAATTTGTAAATTTATACAACAGTTGTCAAACACTGTCTCCACGAACGCCAAAAAGGGCACTACAAAAATGCTTATACAATTAACTGCTTATAAAATTATGTTAATAATTTATGTTTCGAAAGAACATTCTATAAATACTGTACTACAGAAGACAAAAGAATTAAATATATTGTTATGAGAGATAAAACATATTATTAATACTTTATATATTTAAAGTATTTAAAGGCAATGATACTTTGTTCACCTCTTCAGTAAAAATGAATTCCATTCTCACTAAAAGAGACAATACTACGCAATATTTTAGATTTATAAGCACAGTTCGCAAAATGGCAATGTCGATTTTCGTCCCAAATTTCATAAATTTATGGCTCCAAAACTAAAAAGTATAATGTAATATGTTGCACATATACACGAGTGATCATACAAATATTCCTTATCAATCCACCGCATTATTGAAAAATTAAATTATGCATGGAAGCAGGATTCAATTTAAAAGAAAAAAATCGGCTTACCAAAATAACGTTAATAATATATACTTAAATGTTTACATATACATATATGTATATATATATATATATATATATATATATATATATATATATATATATATATATATACATACGTACATACATTATCGGCAAAATAACGTCATCCACATTTTGGTAAAAAAGGTACGCGAAGACATGCGGGGAATAATACCAATTACACGTCAAACTGTCAACGATAGGCAGCTGATGCCTAAACTTTTCAAGTGACGAGCAAGCTACGGAAAAGAAGTATTAACGAGACATGTCTCCAACAAGGTTCTTATCTATGCAATTGCGGATTTAAATTTTTCCTTAACATTTTTTTGTCCAAAGTCTGGCTTACCTAAATTTCTTTTTTAGTTGTTAGCGTTAACCATGTGTTGATAGTTTAGAGATTTATGTAAATGTCTTTATTTTATAACTCTTCAATATCATATGAATGCATAATAAATCAAACATACCTCAATTAAATTACTAGACTCTAAACAATATATAAATTCAAACGTTATTTAATTTGACTTGGCAGGGTTTTTAATTGATATTGATTACAAACAATTGGTCAATATTTTTTAACTTCTCGACGTATTATTGGGACGACACGTATTTTATTTTGATACGTTAAGCTGCATATTATTGAAAATTTCATCAACAGTGAAGTCATTATTGCGTGATGCACGAAATAGCACTCGAGGGAACAGACAAGTAAGCGAACAGACAAAATATTTGAAAAAGGAAAATTTCTTTTCTATGGTCCATGGCAAGTTCTTCAGACTTATTTTTTTGGAAAACATCTTCAATGTACAAATTTTTTACCAGTATGGATTTGTCTCATGATCTTGTATTCATAATGTTTGTTTGTATATTTGTACACCTATTCATTACTTCAATTTTGAAACTAATATAACAATTTTCATGAGGTTTTATATACATTGTAAATAATTGTTTAGATCAGATCAAAATCTTTAAACATAATGATAACTTACAACATAGTAGAATCAGGTAGCATTGATTACACATAGAGCAATTTAAATGTAATATTATCAAATTTATATTGTTATGTTCGCTCCGTCAATCAATTTGCCTTTTACAATTTTAAAATTTTCTACCGGTCGGTTTTCTAAGCCTCCTATTAATTGCAAAGTGTTTTCGTCATAAGTTTTTAAATTTTTGAACTGATATAAAAAGAATGAAAATACCTTAATTATTGTACTTAGTAATTTCACTTAAAATTATTTCGATCTTGTCAAACTAAAGAGACTGTTTGGTTCAATAACTACAGAAATCAAATTTTGTAGTCATTGAACCAAATAAATTGACAGAATTTTATCCGCCATTGCAATTACTTTGCTGGCGGTCTTTATTATCTTTTGGCATTAGATATTTGCACGTTATAATTGATTATATAACATAGAACTCTTCAAAAGGTTATCCTAACCGCCTGCGCTATTTAGTTGTCAATCTCAAGAGCAATCTAAAGCCAAAATTTTATTATTTAACCGCCAAAAAGCATCATAAGGGATGAATCACATTTATCAATATCGATTCCCAACTTACTCGTAATAAATTGACGTTGTATATGGATATTCTTCTTCACTTTTTTCGCATCGTTTCGGCTTTCGCACCAAAGTGAGTTACAATTCAGACAAGTGGAGCTATCTTCTCAAATGCTGATGCATGATTGTGCAAACGAATGCGTGTCGACGAAACTGTGTAGGCGCACGTTATCGCATCTCGCAACTTGCGAAACGAAAAAATTAAAGGGGTATTATGTCGTATAAGAAGAATATGTTTCTTAACATTCGTAAGAAGGTTATATTTTAGGGCGGTTCCTTCGTAGCCACAGTATGTGGATGTATGCTTACGCTCGCTTTCGTAATTCAACGCGCTAGAATGTTTTCTCAGCTGAATGTAAGAGTTGCGCAAAAGTATAACTATACGGTAAATTGCGAACGGCCGTAAAATTTTCTTGGACAATTTACCTCACATCGAACTATTTGACAAATTAGGTCGGACACGAATCGCGGGAAGTCGTTTCTCTTAACTTCAACAGTGGCGCGGTTGTTTGATAGGTTTAACTGTCGGGAAAATAATTAACTTCTCTCAGTTTTTCATTTTCCTCCTTTCAAGTTTATGAACAAATAAAATTGTAGGGTACCAGCTGGTAGATAATCGAGGTGCGGTATTGTTAGTGGGCGGAAATTTTACGTTTTCCCGCCATTTGCCGATATTAATTTCATTTCAGAGAAATTATGAAATAAATCTATATAAACAAATTTTAATGTAAAATTGCAATATTGAACTTATTGTTAGTGTGTTTCTTTCCTTTAGATGCAACTATTTGCAACCGATGCGGCCACTAAACATTTATATTATTAATTTACCCGTACCTTACAAAAAATCCTAAGGTTTTCACGTGACAAATTTATGTGTCAATAAGCGATACAACCAGACATATAAATAAACAACATCAAGCCAACAAGTGTTGGAAAATTCTAATAACTCAACTGAAAATGAAAATGCAACTTGAAGACTTAGAAGGAAAGTCACAAAAGATCAAATTAATACGTTTGAAATGCAAACTCAATTACTACAAATTAATCGCCTTTGGGAAATGTCTATGCGTACATGTATTGTATTGTTAACAAAATATTTAATGGGTTAAAAAAATCACCAAAAATATTTCAAATTAGTTCATGACAGTTGCCATTAACATGTTTATAATTGGTAATTTTTTTTCGATTACTCCAGAAAAATGTGTGTTGACATCAAAATATTACTAATATATGATTTCTATTGTCTAACAACAACATAATTGTCTATCAATTTCATGTTGAATATTTTATGCAATATTTTGAGTAGAATTACTCCAGTTTTTTTTTCAGAAAAGTTGTCATGATTGATCTTGAAAAAAAAATGGAAACATGAATATAAATTAGTTTTCAGATTTTTATCTTCGATTCAATATTAATTTTTGTATAATCATTTCACGTGAATATATATATATATATATATATATATATATATATATATATTTATATATATATATATATGTGTGTGTGTGTGTGTGTGTGTGGAAGTAAGGAACTGATATTAGAGATAAATAAAGGAAACAAAGGCCGTGTGGAATTATGTAAGATACGATATTTGAAGGCATATTTTGAGGGAATGTTTCATATACCAAACTTCTACTTATTCCACAACTTTAAAACATACATTGTAAATGAGTTTCATTGTTTTATTTTAATTAGTGTCGCAGTATTACTTTGTTTTAAATATCTGTAACGTTATCTCTGCTACAAGTCGCATACTTAAATACAACATGCATACAAAAACCTTTCACATCAACATTGATTTATTCAGTACATTGGTCACTATTTTTGCACGGAATTTGTCATTTGTATTTTCCCCAACTGCGAATTTAAGACGACGTTTTCTTGTCTGACGGCAATCAGAAAAACGATTCACTTGGTATTCGATTTTCCTTACTTTGTGGTTACTTTCTTCGTCGCTGTCGGCTGATAAAGTTTTACATAATTGCCGGAAAAAATAGCTGAGGTAGAAAATAATTAAAAGATGGAAACTAAGAATCTTGTCGTTTATTGATATAACGGCTTCCGTTTGCATAACATTTTCCTCAGTAAGCTGAATTATGTATGTTTAATGTAGTTAATTACAATTCATCAGAAGTTATATTGTTTACACCATTAAAACAAGAATTAAACTGGAATCTAAAATTGGAAATGATTTAAAACTTTTAACATTAGTAACCTATTTTAGTATTTTAGCTAAAGAAAATTAAAATTTAAAGTGTAGATCTCATTTTAATACATAGCCTTTTCTGATTCAAAAAATTATATAAGATTTAAAAACAAATGTTCTGCTTAAACTCTAATGCTATGTGATAACAAATAAGGAAATATAATAGAAATATCTCAACCCCATCTCTCTATAAGGAGTAAATATCAACGAGTGTTCTGTAACTACTTTATATAATATATATAAATATGTTTTGATACAACATAAATTTATTTTTTTAAACTAAATATTTTAATAAATAGACAATTTACTTATTCACTATATTTAATATTCGCAGGTTTTGCATTGCATATAATTTTTTAACTCAATAGTCAGTAAATTATGCACAGTTCAATATAATTTTAATATTTCCAGTTTAATTCCAAAATATTTTCAATGTTTACCAGAAATTGTAGATAACAAATAAGTAGATTAACATTTTAACGAAATAGGTTTAAGAATGGTAATTTTGACCAACTTCGACATCGTTACGTTTTAAATTACCAAAATTTTTAAATTGTCTTTGAACTCTACTCAGGTTTGAGTTTTTTTCAATTATATTTCACTCGCTTAGTTAGTAAACAATATTTTTAGATCCGTCTTTACTTGTGGGAAAAAAAGAAAGGAAGGAAAAAAGATTTTGTTTAATTTTTAATACAATTTCCGGATGAACGTTGCTTATTAAAGAAACATGGTTCTGTGCAGATATTTCGGGTGCGGAACCTTTAAACATTTACAACTGCTGACGCTTTTCACATTAAACTGATTAAACTTCCATACAATTTTTGAAAATTATTATGCATTTAGTATATCGTATTGGCAATATGGCCTTTGGAACAAATTGCTACTTACATTTGTCAGCCTTCCAATTACGTAAATAGTTATAATATAATAATACATTATATTATATATTATTATATGTACTATATTAATTATTTAGTATAATTTCTGCCATGAGAAAAAGTTCCATTTACTCCTAAGTGGAGCTAAGATACTAAAATGTAAATTGAGCGGTAACATTAGTCAAGTTTCGGTTTCAGTCACAACGTTATTCCGATCGTTCATAAACAATACTAGATAAACATTATGCAATATGCTAGATAATATACATCCTTGTTATACAATACTATTCGCGAAACAAATATGTTACGTCAGAAATACTGAGTGTCGGTGGAACCTAAGAGAAGAGTATTAATGAATTAACTTGGCGGCACTTGGGAGAGACTCAAAGTGTGTGAAGTGTCCCTGACATCATGAATCGCTTACTGATGTTCTCTCAAGATATACATAATGCGGAACATGAAGAAGCGTAATGTACTAGGTAAACCAATTTCGCGTTAACTCATTATCGCTTCTTAAAAAATCAATTTCACAAGTGGTTATTAGAGGGTTAACCATAATTATCACCATCAATTTGCATTTTGCTGGATGATTTTGTTTGTTGTTGCATCTGTCGCAGAATGTAGATGCAAATGTCTGTATACAGTTGTGTTCGTGAGGGATGAAAATTTCGTTTTAATGCAATAAACCACTTTTATGTTACTTGTTTAATATGAAGAAATTATCAAAGAACTTTCTAACAGTAAACATTTTAGGTAGTTAATGAGCGAGAGGTCAAATCAGTATTCATTTATCTACAGATATGCTTGCTGTGAGCTCATCGCTTCTTTTTCCAAAATCCATATTTTCAATATTACGACTAGTAAAAGAAATTAATTATGAATAGAAAAATTGCAAAATCTTAGTGTGAAAAGTTGAAAAAAATTTCATTGACTACCAGATAGCGGGGTGTTTAAATAGTTCAGTGAAAAAAATAAAATATTACTTTTCAGTTTTAAAGGTTTTTTTTAATGTGTCTCTTTATACTTTTAAACAGGCGAAAAAACGTGCAAAATACTAAAGTAGTGCTTAGTAGTAATTCCATCTAAAATTATTTAGTACATATTACATTCTTTTTTTCAACGAATATAGGACACACTTTTACGTGTTTTGACGTTAAGTTTGAAGGTCGTTAAGTTTGAATGATTGAAGATCTTTGTCTCAGAAATTAATTTCATCCAAGCCAAGGTTTTCAGTTGCCAAAAATAAACTAACGAACTGTCATACGCCCTTGTACAATTTATGTCGCAGTACCACCCTAATAACCTTCTTGCATTAGAGGTTTACACGTCAAAATACATTACATCACAAGAAGCTCATACAAAGGCTACTTTAATAGCCTCTGCCTTATTTAGTTGTCACCCCTAAGGGCGATCTACAGATAACATTACCGTCACATAGCAGTGATGCTATGAGAACATATATGTGTATGTTTATATTATTACTCGAGAATATAATTAAGGACGTACTTTCTATAATCCAATCGTTATATTTAAGATTCTCTAGTGAAAAAACCCTCATAACTTCGTCATGTTCAAATAGAAATTTCAGACGTAAATTTAGATTAATATGCAAACATTATTTTAAATGCCCCTCGACACAGGTATGTTGTTAAACAAATATTCATTTTAATCTTAGAAGTAAGGAGTCATTGAAAAGGTCTTTCAAAATATTAACATTTTTTTTTATATTTGAAGGACGTTTGTGAAATATTGAACTTCAAAGTGACAAGTCACCAATATTCTAATTTCTCTAAATTAATAAAACAATGTTATCGATGTAATATTCAACATTAATAAATTTGAAATTAGTTTAAATGTTGTTACTTTTGGCAATCGCGTTGAGAGATGTACGAGTGCTGCAATACCCAGCACCTGTCTTTAAATATTTGTCGGTCAAAGAGCATCATGAGGGAAATAACCATACTTGTCGTCATAATTTCGCAACTAATTCATAGGAAATTGATATTTTGTATGACGATGCTTGCGCATTCCTTAACGTTTTCGCATCAGTTCCGGTTTTGTATCAAATATAGTTAAAACACAAGTGTTTGCACCTTCTGGGCTGGTTAAATATACTAACGCATGTTTACATAAGCGAACACATAGCTCAGTTTAAAGGCATTTATCGCATCCAACGAGAAGCGTCTATTTGCGTCTCGCTTTACACGACCTTAATAAATGAAAAGGGTATTATATCATATAGAGGAAATATGTCCCTTAACCTCTATAAATAGCTATATTACACTAAGTTTCTTTCGCAGTCACACAGCATGCGAAGTTATGTTTTCACATGCTTTTGAATGTCTCAATTTAGCGCAACTACTGTGCTGTGGCTAAAAGAATCTGGCAAATTGCCAATTAATACTAATAAGTATGATTAGTCTGTAATTAATAACGGCCGCATAGCTTCCCTTGATATTTTATATCACATATTTTATATCACCATTTGGCACATTAAGTCTGTCTTTAACCATGAGTTATTGTTATTTTATTGAGACGTTAGTTTTCAGTGGTTTGACGAGCTTAACCGCTAGGGAAAAAATTATCTTGGCTCGCTGTCGCGAATAGACGCTTCTTGTTGGATGCGATAAATACCATTCAACTTAGCTAACATGTATTCCCTCATGTAGGCATGCGTCAATATATTTAACCAGCCTAGAAGGTGCAAACACTTGTAGTAATTTCAACTATATTTGATACAAAACCAGAACTGATGCAAAAACGTTAAGGAATGCGTAAGCATCGTCTTACAAAATATCAATTTGTTATGAATTAGTTGCGAAATGATGATGACAAATATGGTTTGACTTGTCACTTTGAAATCCAAAATTTCACAAACTTTCTTCAAATATAAAGAAAATGGTGAAACAAATGTCAATTTTACTTTGAAAGACCTTTTCAATGGCATCCTACTTCTAAGAGTAAACTGAATATTTGTTTAACAACATTATACTTGTGTCGAGAGGTACTTAAAATAATGTTTACATAATAATCGAAATTTATGTCTGAAGTTTCCATTTACAAAAGTTCATGCACATATGTCTAAGGCTGTGGAAACTATGAGTTTGTGACAAGAGAGTATGATGATATTATGAGGTTTTTTTTCAGTAGAAAAAATTAAATATAACAATTGGATTATAGAAAGTACGTTCTTAATTATATTCTCGAGTGATAACATAAACATACACATATATATACTGATAGCAATATATTGTATCATTGCTATGTGACGGTAATGTTGGCTTTAGATTGTCCTCGAGGGTCACAACTAATTAAGGCAGAGGCTATTAAAATAACCTTTCTATGAGCTTCTTGTGACGTAATGTATTTTGACGTGTAAACCTCTAATGCGAGAAGGTTATTAGGGTAGTACAGCGACATAAATTGTGCAAAGGCGGATGACAGTTCGTTAGTTTATTTTCGGCAACTGAAAACCTTAGTTTAGATGAAATTAATTTCTGAGACAATGATTCATATTATATGTAGCGACTTCAATAACAAAAGAAAACCTTCAAACGAAACGTCGAAACACGTAAAAGTGTGTTTTTTGAAATAAAATATTATATACTCTTTAATACTCTTTTCAGTATTTTCCACGCTTTTCCGTTAGTTTAAAAATATAAAGAATTAATGTAATAAATTTAATGCATCATTAAAAAAACTCCTTTAAAGCTGAAAAATATTAAAATTACATTAAACTAATAATTTACTGACTATTAACTGAGTAAATTAGATGCGTAATGCAAAAATGAATTTTTATTTCTACTGCGAATATTAAATATAGAGAAAACAAGTAAATTTTGTATTCATTAACCTATTAAGATTAAAAAAATAAATATCTGTTGTATCGAAACACATTTAACTATATAAAGTAGTTAGAGAACCCTCGTGGTTGATATATATAGGGAGGTATAGATAAGATACTCTATATAGGGAGATGGGGTTGAGATATTACTATTATATTTCCTTATTTGTTTTCACGTGACTTTCGAGTTAAAGCAGAACATTTGCTTTTAAATCTTATATAATTTTTCGAATCAGGATGCGCTATACATTAAAATGAGATCTACATTTCAAATTTAAATTTTTTTTTGCTAAAATACTAAAATGGATTATTAATGTTAAAACTTTTAAATAATTTCAATTTTATATTCCAGTTTAGCTCTTGTTTTAATAATGAAAACAATGTAATTTCGGATGAATTGTAATTAAATACATTAAACATTCATAATTCAGCTTACTGAGGAAAATTTCATGCAAAAATTAATGGAAGCCGTCATAGCAATATACGACAAGATTCTTAGTCTCCATCTTTTCATTATTTTCTAACTCAGCTAACTTTTCCGCCAATTATGCAAAACTTTGTCATCCGACAGCGATAAAGAAAGAAACCACAAAGTAGGGAAAATCGAATACCAAGTGAATCGTTTTTCCGATTGCCGTTAGACAAGAAAACGTCGTCGTTAAACTCGCAGTTGGGGAAAATACAAACGACAAATTCCGTACAAAAGTAGCGACCGATGTACTGAATAAATGAATGTTGATGTGAATTTTTTTTGTATCCATGTTGTATTTAAGTATGTGACTTGTAGCAGAGATAACGTTGCAGATATTTAAAACAAGGTAATATAAGGCACTCATTAAAAGGATACAATGAAACTCACTTACAATGCATGTTTTTAAGTTGTGGAATAAGTAGAAGTCTCGTATGGGAAATATTCTCTCAAAATGTGTTTTCAGATATCGTCTCTTACATAAACCCATACGGCCTTTGTCTCCTTTATTTATCCTATCGAGATACATTTAATTATAACCTAAATATTCCTTATATTTAAGTTTAAGTTATAAAATATATATATATATATATATATATATATATATATATATATATATATATATACACATATATATATATACATACATACATACATACATATATATATATATATATATATATATATATATATTTCTTTGCTCACACATCCGATTATAATTTAACACATCAATATTTATTTTTATCAGTTTCATTTACTGTCAAGTATTACTCTTGAGAGTACATTCACGCTATGCATTTATATGCATTAAAGTTAATAACTAAGATGCATTTATAACAAATATACTAATGCATTTATGAAAAAAAAATCATTTCGGCGTTTATATTTTAATTATACTGCGGAGTAATTTTTTCAACTGATATTTTAACAGTACATGTGAGACGTAAAATAAATGAAGGTTTTGTGAAAATTTCTAGTCATTTGCAAATTGGTATATCTTAATATGAAATGATTATAGAAAAATTAATATTAAATCGAAGGTAAAAATTTGAAAATTAGTCAGTCTTTTTTCATTTGCTTTTGTTACTTACTAATTTATTTTCATGTTTTCATTTTCTTTTTTTTTAAGACCATTTATAACAATTAACTTTTCCGAAAAAAAACTGTAATATTGCAATTCTACTCGTAATATTACACAAAGTATTTCAACAGGAAATTGACAGACAATTATGTTTTTGGTAGATAATAGAAATCATATATTAATAATATTTTGAAATCGACACACTTTTAATAGGATAATTTTTGGAGTAATCGCAAAAAATTTACTAATTATAAACACGTTAATGGCAACTCTCATGAACTAATTTGAAACATTTTTGGTGATTTTTTTAATTCATTCAATATTTTATTGACAATACAATACATACGCATAGACATTTCCCAAAGGCGATTAATTTGATGTAAGTAATTGAGTTTGCATTTCAAACGTATGAATTTGATGTTTTGTGACATTTCTTGCAAGTATTAAAGTTACATTTTCATTTTCAGTTGGGTTATTAGAATTTGCCAACATTGAATTTTCCGCCCACCAACACAAGGCTTCTCATTTAGCAGCCCAAATGAAACTCTAATTATCAATGAAATGTTCCGATTATTCTTCAGAGAATTCCATTTATTTTTCGGTCACTTGTTAGCTTGATGTTACTTATTTATGTCTGGCGGTGTCACATATTGACTCATAAATATGTCACACGAAGATTTTTGTATGATGGCGATAAAGTAATAATTTAATAGTTAAATTTTTTAGGGACCATTTTGGTTGCAAATAGTTGCATCTGGAAAGAAACAAACTAACAATAAGGTCAATATTGCAATTTTATATTAAAATTTGTTTATATAGATTTATTTTAGAATTTCTCTGAAATGAAAACGTAAAATTTCCGCCCACCAATAATACCGCACCTCGATTTTCTGCCAGCTGGTACCCTACAATTTTATTTGTTCATAAACTTGAAAGGAGGAAAGTGAAGAACTAAGAGAGGTTAATTATTTTCCCGACAGTTAAACGACTTCCCGGGATTCGTGTCCGAACTAATCTTTCAAATAGTTCAATGTGAGGTAAATTGTCCAAAAAAGTTTTACGGCCGTTCGCAATTTGCCGAATGGTTTTAGTTATACTTTTGCCCAACTGTTACATTCAGCTAAGAAAATATTCTAGCGTGTTGAATGACGAAAGCAAGCCTAAACATACATCCACATGCTATCGGCTACGAAGAAACCACCCTAAAATATAACCTTCTTACGAATGTTAAGGAACATATTCTTTCTATTCGAAAATTTTTTCGGTTCGTAAGTAGCGAGATGCGATAACGTGCCCCTACACGTCTCAGTAAATGCGATAAATGCTGATCTGTTTCGTCAACATGCGTTCGTTTGCACAAGCATACATTAGCATTTTAGAAAATAGCTCCACTTGTCTGAATTGTAACTCAGTTTGGTGCGAAAGCCGACACGATGCGAAAAAAGTGAAGAAGAATATCCATATAATATGTCAATTTATTGCGAGTGAGTTGGGAATCGATATTGTTAAATGTGATTAATTCCTTATGATGCTTTTTGGCCGTTAAATAATAAAATATTGGCTTTAGGTTGCTCTTGGGAATGACAACTCAATAGCGCATAGACGGTTAGGATAATCATTTGATGAATTCTGTAGTATATAATCAATTATAACGTGGAAATCTCTAATTTAAAAGACAATAAAGATCGCCAGCAAAGTAATTGCGATGGCGAATAAAAATATGTCAATTTATTTGGTTTCAAGATCGATTTATTTTGAAAGCAGATGATCAATATTATATGTGACAAGTTGAATAAAAAAATGTAAAGACGCACGTAAATATTAGCGTAAACTTATTGATTCTAGGGACATTGTCTATAACAATAACCAAAGTCGCTAAATTTAATTTCTGTAGTGATTGAACAAAACAATCTCTTTAGTGTGACAAGATCGAAATAATTTTAAATGAAATTACTGACTAAGTACAACATTAAAGGTATTTTCATGCTTTTTAGATCGGTTCAACAATTTAAAGACTTTTTACGAAATTACTTCGCAATTAATAGGAGGCTTAGAAGAAAAATAATATGGTATAAAGAACCTTCATACTTTTTTAAAGGCCCATAAATCACTCATATATTTTTACGTCGATTAGTAGACAATTTTAGAAATTTTAAAACTATAACAAGCAGATTGATTGACGGAGCGGATATAATAATATAAATTTGAAAATGTTACATTTAAATTACTCTACGTGTTGTAACTTATCATTTTGTTTAGAGATTGTAGTCTGCTCTAATCAATTATTTATAATGTACTAAAACCTCATGAAAATTGTTATATTAGTTTCACATTTATGAGGCAATGAATAAATAGGTTTACAATTATACAAACAGAATTTATGAATACAATTTTTTACATACGACAAATCTATGCTGGTAAAGAATCCGTATATTAAAGATGTTTTCCAAAAATCAGAGTTCGAGGATATTTCCATGGACCATAGAAAAGAAATTTGCTGTTTTCAAATATGTTGTCTGTTCACTTATTTGTCGGCTCCCTTGTGTGCTATTTCGTACTTTACGCAATAATGATGATGAAATGTACGTACATGATGGTGTTTCGTACATGATGATGAAATATTCAATATTATGCAACTTAAGGTTTCAAAATAAAATACGTGTCGTCCTAATAATACGTCGAGACGTTAACAAAATATTGACCAATTGTTAGTAATCAATATCAATTAAAAATACTGCCAAGTCAATTTAAATAACGTTTGAATTTATATATTGTTTAGAGTCTAGTAATTTAACTGAGGTATGTTTGATTTATTATGCATTAATACCGTTATAAAATAAAGACATCTATATAAGTCTCTAAACTATATAAGTCTCTAACGCATGGTTAATAACTATATGCAGGCAAAAAAATGTTAAGGAAAAATTTAAATCCACAATTGCATAGATAAGAACCTTGTTGGAGACATGTCTCGTTGGTATTTCTTTTCCGTAGCTTGGTCGTAAGTTGAAAAGTTTAGGCATCAGCTGCCTATCGTTGACAGTTTGACGTGTAATAGGTATTATTCCCCGCATGTCTTCGCGTACCTTTTTCACCAAATTGTGAATGACATTATTTTTCCGATACAGTTTTATAAATTCAAATATATATTATTAACGTTATGTTTAAAAGCCAATTGTTTCTTTTAAATTGAATTCTGCCTCCATGTATGACTTAATTTTTCAATAATACCGTGGATTGATAAGGAATATTTATATGATCACTCGTCTATATAACATATGTTGCTACTTTTTGGTTTTGTAGCCAAAATTTATGAAATGTGATGCTATAATCGGCATTGCTATTTTGCGAACTGTGCTTATGAATCTAAAATATTCCGGAATATAGTATCTTTTAGTGAGAATAGAATTCATTATTACTGAAGAGGCGAACGAGGTATCATTGCCTTTAAATACTTTAAATATATAAAGTATCAATAATAGGTTTTCTCCCAAATAATTCCAAAAATCCAAAAATCATTCAAAATTAATTTTGCAAGCGGTTTATTGTATAAGTATTTTTGTACTACCTATTTGTCGTTCGTGGAGACAATATATGAGAAGTAATAGTAAATATTTATGAATTTAAAATGTCAAAAAAAGATTAAGTTTTAATAATGATAAAATATCAAAGTACTCGCGTATTTTCAAAATCAAATACTGTCTCTGGTAAAATATTTTTTCCATAATAAAATTATTTCTTTAAAAGGAAAAGGTAGCATAATTTTTAACACGCAAGACTATTAATGATCTGACTTTTACTGAATTTTTTGTTTTTAATTAAGTATTTAACCAGCTGTAGCCTTGGTTTTATTACGTAAAATTATTTTAATTTTCCTGTTTTCTTCCGCAGTTTAGCGACTACGGGAGAAAGCAGCACACGCCCAGCTCCGTACTCCATCTTACGTCAGTCATCGGGGGTCAGAGTTTATCGGAGGGAAAACTCGCGATGATCAGTCAATAATTAAGACGGTCGCTCTGTGCCTTGCAACGTTCAAGCAGTGTCTTTCGATTTCTTTTAAATTTTTATCAGTGATTACCTATGAATTGTAGGGTATAATCATTATGGTCTATAATGTTTTACAAAGTATGAATTTTGTAACTTAAAAAAAATGTTTAAAAAATTACCTTCACAACTTCAGATACTGTGAACAAACGAATAAACAAAACTGTTCCGCTTCACATATTAATGTAAACGTGATATACACTTCTTTTATAATAGAAAATAGAATATTGAATGTATTAATTACATTCTACATTTAAAAATAATTAAGTTGAACTGCATTATTACTTAGAATTATGGTGATTTATTTAAGGAACTATGTTAACAATTTACGTGATTTTAACAAATGATGCAAGTAGAAGAGGTTATTGTAAATTAACATTGTAGGTATATTATTCAAAGGTGCCGTAAGAGACTACGATAAAAACTGCCACCAGTATTTATGATAATATTGCAAAGTTTACATATTATTTTTATGCAACCGCTAATTAAGATAAAATAATTCGAAAGCTTTGGTGTGTAATAAAATTTAAACAGTTGTCACTCATTCTTCGGTCAGTTTCTGTATTTTGTATTAACTACGTAGGTAAAACATTATCCAAGGTTCAAAGTTCAATTATTAATTTGCTATTAACATAATGGAATAATGACATAAATAATATACGTTAGCGTTTATTTATTTTGATTACGCCAGATCCTCTTTATTCATGTGAACAAGTTTTATAGCAAAATATAATGTGATGACACACTAGAAAATAACAATAACGCCATAAATGCATTTTTAAGTGGCTGATACATTTTTAAGTGGCTCTTTACTATTACCGCGGGTCAAACATATGATGAAAGACTAATCTTCAGTCATGTTGGGAACTTGTCAGATTAACTTATGGTTTCTGTCCATAGTTTCTTGACATTTCGAGCTTTTTCGAGCCGTTTCTTGACATTTATAGTTTCTTGACATTTGTTGCATGTATGTAATTAGGCAATAATGGAATATTTAAAATACAAATTTCGTTAACCATTTAGTATCTTTCGTTAAATAAGTTTTCGGAAGAATTAACCATTGAAGAATTCCCTTCATCATCTATCGACGCTATCACCCGACCTCGAATACTGTTTATTATGATGTAATATGTAAACAGACAATAAGTAAGAGCCTAATACGATAGTTTTACTATTGAGAATCAATGAGTTTCGTTGACCATTTTATAACTCCATCATCATACCTTGAATACTACTTGTCATGATTGTGTCCATTCAGACAGTTTACGAGTTTAGCACAATACTTCTTCTAGTACGTGTTGAGGAGTTCGATTGAGCATCTCTCGATTCCATCATCCCTAATTGTTAGTATTGAATGTCTGCTAGAATCTATAAATTTTTCACCTCCCATTATTTTGATAATACAAGTTACTCATTTTAAAACAGAAACTGACTTTTACAGAAACTGACTTTACTGACCTGCAAAAGGCAATCTTTGACAACATGATTGTTGATTTAGTAGTACGTTACTTGTTCTTTATTTAGTTGTATCTAAATCATTCCTATTTTGTTATACTAATTCAATATACGACATTGTCTTCCTTTTGAAGGAAGATAATGCCACATTTCACCACTTTTTATAGTAGCGTGATTTACTAAACCTATACTCAATTATTCTTTTTAGATATAAATTAGTGGTCACTTATTACTTTCAGCGTTAAATCTTTCTATAAATATTTTTTTTTTATTGACAGGAACCCTCGGAAACTAAGCAAACGCTAATTAAATTGTAAATAAGGAAAATAATCTCAGCAATATCTAAAAAAATCCAATTTAAAGTTAAATTCTAACCGCAAAGACGTTATAAAATTGATGACTCGTCCCGAGGTCTCAAGTTCGAGCTAACAAAGCGCCCTTAACCTTGCCCTTTTTAACTCCAAGTAAGCCTTTTTACAAAAGGGGTTTTCATAACAAGGCTAAAACATGTTCCACAATTTTCGTATTCAACATTTTAGGGAATATCAAGCCATAAATTTATAAGTACTACAGCGTCAGGGCGGACGCGCGCGTTTGGCCGCTATTAATTGAACCCTTTGTTATATACAAGCTTTCAGAAGCTCTGTGCAATGGAATAAAACAAATCGAGCTTAAGTGTATGAAGTACATCTAAGGGTTTAAGCTTTCTTTAAGCTTATGTGATTCATTTTCTTTATTTGGTGTTTGTAGTATTCAAAGGTCTATAGGTCAAAGGTCTATAGATCAAATTTTATTCAAATAAAAGTTTTTCCCGCGGTTTTGCTTTTCCGTATTACACTGTTATTTATTTCTGATATTTTACGGTGTGATCAAATGCGTAATTTCGAATTTTAACATCGTAAGTTAACGGTAGATAATGGTAATGTCTTTATCGTATACCAAGCCAAGCGATAGTTTTTGAAGACACTTACCACTCTAAACTTGACGGACATGTGATTTTAGACTAGTTTTAAGTGACGAAGAAAATTTTACTGTAGATTTACTGTAAATAGTTTTGCTTATTTTAGTATTTTTTTTAAATTGGAAATTATTTTAATACAGTAATTATTATTTCGGTCAAAGTAGGGTTTTAACCCGGAGCGGTTCTAATATTTATACCAAATGACTACAGTAAGGATAATTATTAAATCTTTGTTCATAAAAATAATAACGGTAAATATAAACGACAAATAATAAATCCTTTATTAATAAAAATCAACTACTGCCCGCTTGAAGTGACCTCCGTCCAATGCCGAGGAGTTATAATTTTACATAATAAATAGAATATTTAAACATACATGAGGTATAAATTAAAAAAGGTAATTATGACCATAATTTAGGAAGAAACGGTATGAATTTGTGAAGGAAGTGTTATGTGTTAAGCTGCCATAGGCTTTGACAGAGAAAGAAAAAACATTTATTTATGGGACTAGTAAAAATTATATTAATTGTCTATAAATAGTAAAAGTTATGTTAATTGTTTCACGAACTGGCGACGAATTATTGAATTTTACCACAAGGTAATGCTGCTGTTCATTCCACGAAAGTTATTAAAGTATTTTTTTAGAAGGCAGTATTCAAATTCCAAAGAGGCCAGTACGCCCTGCCGATTTGAATATTATTGAAAATTGTCGGGGGAGGCTAGCGGGTGCTGTTTAAAGAAATTTGAAGCTATTCGACAATATTCATCAAATAAAAGGACTATTAAGACGAGTAAAGTTAAAACAAATAAATATTAAAAAATTATAAAACGTTATCGACTGAAAATGACTGAAGTTTTCAAAAATAAAAGTGCAGGCACTTATTACTGAAATTAAAATTAATAATGTCTGTCAATAGTCTTATACTTTTTTTTATCTTATTATGTTATAGTTTTATCTCATTGTTCACGCGGCATGATTTTATGCGGTACCAGTAAGTAAACAATATCTGTCGGTTTCTAATGTTTATATGACTACTTTGAATATAAATGTTAATATTTCGAGTTATTAAAAGTTACAATAGAATATGTGCAATATACTATAGTTTTGACGCGGGGTCTATATACTGCTTTAGCAGAAATAAATTGTATTGGGAGAAATTAACGCCATCTATCCGAAATTGCTCGCATTATATTCTAACACAAGAAGGAAACTATTTGTAGGAAGTTGAATGCAATGGAAGCCCGATTCAACGTTGACAACTGCAGCACAGCGGCTGGTGTATACCTTACGATTTGTTTTTATTTCATACTAATCGTTGGTATCGTAGACAAAATAATTTCCGAAATTTTATACCAGGTATGTATATAAGTGTCATAGCTACTAGACTTCAACAAATGAAATTTAAACATACCTCTTAAATAGAAAAGTGTTGCTGAAAAAGTAATATATCTTGCATACATTTAAATATACATATCGTATTAACTAGTGACTTTAAGAGTCATGGTACGAAAGATAGAAAACAGTGAAAAATATAAAAACATACTTATTTATTTTAATTTCAAATAAATAATTAATTAGTCACTTTAAATAAATACTTTTAAACTATGCTTTAAAACGTTTCGCTTCTGCTGCGTAATAACTAAATTTTTGGTCCATTTTTACCAATATACAGTTTTTGCCCAGTTCATCTGGTAATCCCATCAGCCAAGTTTTAGCATATTTATCCTGCGTTGGTAAAACTTGTAATTTCTTAATCATTGTACGAACTATTTTCAGAAGTGCAGAAAACCATTTAGTTATGGAACATATTTCTTGTTTATCTTGTTTCCTTGCGATAAAGATAAATTGTTTAACTGTACTTCGTGTCTATGTATCTTTAAATACATTTTCTATTATATTCGGTTCATACATAGGTGAGGAGAGTGTTAAAATTTTAATTAAAAACTTCATCGTTTGAAAGGGTTAAAATTTAGAAATATAGTAAAAATAAAGAAGTCGCATTTTCAAAATGTTTCCCTATGAGTATGAAACTATGAATTTAGTTACACAAAAAAATGCTTATGCTACGGTGTAATATTTAAGAAAATATAATATTTGACGAAGAAGAAAAAACTGAAGTAAAAAATTAATAAGATGATAAAAATTAATGTGGTTATAATAGGCACAGCTCGGAAAAATGTCCAACTGTCATCTGACTTACACTCTTAATCAATATTCTGACATTAGCCATCCTGGCTACTTAGTTGAACGTTCTTCCGTGCCTCTTAGGTCTCTTAATTATTTGAAGCGAAATAATTTGCTTCCTTTAGCTCTTCGGGCCAGTTGATAAAGTCAGTCGATAAGGCATATTGCGCATAAGTTATTATTATGTTATTTATGTATAACATGTTGTTTGGTATCAGTTTTAGAACTTTGTTATAAACTTAATTGTTATGTAAATGAGGTGAACGAAGTTTGTTATGAACTTTTTATTTGTCATCAATTCAGTATATCATATATTCAATACAAATTTATGACAAATAGAATGGAGTTACGAGACGGCCCGAGAAGAGCTACTTTTTAGGGATACATATCTTAAAAGGAAAAACGGAACCCATATAAGATACGCATTGACTCGACAATTGTAACAACTAAAAAATTATAAAATGGAAATATGGAAAGTTAAGAAACATTATGTTAAAAACCTATATTATTATGAAACGCTGGTGAAGAGACTAACTGAAGTTTTGAAAAATAAAGAGGATGCATCCATTACTAAAATAACAATTTAAAATCTCCGTCACTAGTTTTGGTATTTTTTTATCTAATTGTGTTACATTTCCGTCGCACTGAGTAGGTGGCATTGTTTTATGCGACGATGGTTTTTACTTAGAATAATTCTATCCAATGAGAAAAAGCCTTTCCAATGTTATTTTAACTACTTAAGTATTTTTAACTGTAACTCTAAATGACTATTTTAACTAAGCATTTTTAACTGTAGGAAAAGATAATAAAGGTTTCGACTTATTGAAAGTTATAATGAAAAATGTTTAGTGTGCTACAATCTTATCGCTGAGTGAATGTTATTCTATAGAAGCAATTAATTCATTTCTGAAATAAACACATCACATAAAGTGTATATATATATATATATATATATATATATATATATATATATATATATATATATATATATATATATTTAATTATAATATCATTTATAACATTCCTTTTGTTACTGAACAGCAATTTAACAGTAGAAAAGTACTTTTATATAAACTTTAAATTACTCTCATTTTTTTTACCAAATTGTTTCAGTCCGAAAATTTAACTAATTAATCCATTATGGACGTTGACCGATGTACATATGACTGGCTTTATACTCGTAGTTGTAAAACTTCTATAGTTGAGTTAAACTAAACATTAATAAAAGTTTGTTTATACATGAATAGATATTTCATTGATGATACATTTATTTCGAGCTTCTTTGTTAAGAAACATTTTATGCAATTATGAATTGAAGCAAAATTACAACTAGATACAAGAGTTTTAAATTGTACGTAATGTATTAAATAAAAAGAAGTCATGGTAGAATAGCGGCAGAATCATTCCCATTAAGGGTAAAAAACAATGATAAACATAAAGATATATTTATATATTTTAATTATATAATTAATAGATTATTTTAAATTATTATCGTTACATTTTTTTCGAAAACAATTTGCTTGTGTTGTGTCAAAATTAGATATTTGTATAAATAAGATATTTGTATGTATTTGCAAATCTACAGTGTATTAATTTTTATCGCTTTGACATTTTAGTATAATAAACATACGCATATTTAAATTGTTAGATGGAGGGAAAACTATTTAATCTATTACAGGCAGGCGGATGTTGTCATTAATCATCTTGTGCGATTGCAATCCTTTTCTGTCATAAACTTTCGGTTCAATTCCACGGGGAAAATCACTCGAAATCGTTAATAAATCAACTTTGTTCGTCCGAAATATGTCCGAAAGTTGTGTGACTTATGTTCTCAATCAATATTTGGGCATTAGCCCTCATGGCCAAGAGGCACCGAGGGACATTTGCTTAAGAAAATCAAACGTTCTTCGGTGCAATTTGGGTTTATTAATCTTTTGAAGCGAAATAATTATTATCACATTTTTCTCTTAGTAATTACTAAATTTTTGTATTTTTCGTACAATATTGTGAAATATAAGTTAATTAAAAACCAGTCTTGAAAAAAATTCAAAAATTGATTGAAAAATAAACCAGTTGTAGGTTTCTAAATTTGAAGATACGGATAGAGTTGGGCCTGTCTCTTTTCCTCTCGTAGAATATAATGTGCAATATTAAAAATGACCTCACAACACAGTATTGCCGTCCTTCTCTAAAGGTTAAATTTAAACTTTTATAACTCGGTCAATTTTTAATATTATTAAAAAAAATTTCACTCTTCATCAACTTTTACCATTAAATTATGATTAACGAAATAAAAAAAAGTTGGTCAAATACCCAATTGATAAGAACAAACTTGATTACGTTAAGTTATTAACATATCATTCATACTTTACAAGTATTTGGTTTAGCTTCAGAAAACGAAGGGTATACGAAGTTTGTAATGAACTTTTTTATATTTTCGAAACGTTCAATACATCTACCACCTTAAATAAACCAGGAAATTAATGGAGTTATGAAAATGGAGGACGGAAGCCACTTTTTTAATTTAAATATTGGAAATAGTAACCGTTGGTTGAGATTGACAATTGAAAAACCTATTTTCACCTTATAGTCATGGAAATAGGGCTAAATGGCATGTGCCCTAAATGGCGATCACCTCCTACTCATTGAAATTTTGATTTTGAGTATTTATTAACTTTGTTACAGTTATCAGTATAAAAATTCAAATAATTGAACCCAGTTACGCCATAAAATGTAAACCGATATAGAAACAGTTAAATATAACATTTTAATTTTTTATAAAAATGGTTGCCAGAAGTCGGTAGTGGCTTTAATGAAATTATTTTGTTTTAATCGCCAAAGGAAAGTAAAAGTAAATAAAACAGCTAATTTTTAACTATTTTATCCATTTTCTTTAATTTGTATTTTATAATGACTTGCGCGATTATGGTTCTGGATTCCATCAATATTATAAAATATTTTCCAGCGTTGTTTTAACTTTTACTTAGTGTTGTCAATAGCTTTTCTACTCGATCAACCATTACAGACGTACGATTATAGATCGTGTAATGGTTTATGATCGATTAATGACTAATATTCGAATTGTTGAACCGAATTCTTCTGTATATTTTTCTATAAATTGACACTTTCAATGTCTATATGGGTTCTCTGCGCTACGAGAAGTGTTGCCTAATCGAAATTAACTTTTCAATACAGATAAAAAATTCAAACTGACCACACATGAAAATTAAAAAATAGTAAAAACAGAAAAAAAAGAAATCGGAAAATCCCTTCCTTGTTAAAAAGGATGGGAAATTAAATTTTAATTGTTTCTAATAATGTAGGAATAAAACGTGATTTGGATATTATATGCATATAAATACCCTTAAAATATTGTTATTTTCAAAAAAAAATCAACATGAAAAGCAGTAAATATTAAGTTTTCACATTACTTTTTTTTAATTATGTCTCAAGGCCGATCTGTCTGATTAAGTATGACAGGTGCAAATACTCAATCTCGTATATTGGCGCACTGGAAAGTTTTACACTACAAATAGTGACACGTCTCTAAAGTTCTTTTATTTGTATTAAAAAAGTATAATTCTAGATTTAATACGAAAGATATGGAGAAGATAGAAGACATTTTAAAAAAATTACCCATTTAGTAAACTTACTTTAGACGACTATGTATTGTATTTCTTATGTCGACATCTCGAATCGTGTGAAAGTAATTAATTTTTAATTTCAAACCAAATTTTTTACTAGGTCTACCTACGTATTTAGACACCTGGAACTTCCTTTGCAAATATTCCTTATTTAAACAACGAATATTAAGATTATATTCAAATACCATAATTGGCAAATTATAATTACAAAGAATTTTGAATACATTTGGCGTTAATTTTGTAGAAATTCATTATTCACAATTAAATGAAACTACGTGATCTAGTATTATTTCTACTTTCTTTAATTTCTTTACCACGACCTAGGTTTCGTTGTATTACATCTTCAGGTGGGATATTAGCAAAGATTAACTCTTAGGAACATACAACAGCATTTATATGTTTCAAACACAATAGCGGAAGCCGACTTTGTGCGGATTTTTCCAATGCTTATTTTAGTGAGTTTATTGTAGGGGAGCGGTGTAGGTTTTATTATATTTCCGAGAGTTATACGATATACCATATTTATACAAAAGCAAGAATATTTGAAAGTAAGGACAAGGTAATACCACTCATTCTACATATCTCCGGCTTTGTTTATTCATATATTTATTTATTTCTCTAAATTTTTTTTTTATGTTTATTTATATTTATATTTTTATGTGTATTTGGGCTGAAACAATTTCAAGAGTACTGTAGTATAAATGTTGTCTAATTATATTATATCTAGAAGATATTAAGTATGGGTGATGATATTATAATTAGTTGTTAATTTAATATATTAACCTTGGCGTCTTTTTTATGTCTGTTTATTTCTAATGTTTCTAGGATATTAAGTTTATTACCTTTTGTATGTATTTGTAATATAAAGAGGGCATTATCAGTATGGGGGTTATGGTTATTTTCAATGAGATGTTTAGCAAAGTGAGATATGTCTGGTTTATTATTTCGCCAGCTGGCAATGTGTTCTTTATATCTAGTATTAAAATCTCTTCCTGTTTGACCTATGTATACACTATTACAGTCGTTACATTTAAGTTTATAGCTACCACTCTTTTTGTATTTATCTATTTTTTCTTTATTATTAATAAGGGTTTTACCCAAGTTATTTAAAGTACTATAAGCACATGTTGTATTCTTTATATTTTTATTATTAGTTAAGAGTTTTCCTAATTTGAGTGAAATATTACCTATGTATGGGATAGATTTATAGTAAATATTATTACTATTTGGTACGACCGGGTATATTTCTTGTATTAATTTCAATTATATGTAATTGTCACAAAACTGTACCATAATAAATTAAGAAAAATACTAATGCACTTGTTAGGTTTTAGTATCGTCGCTAAAATGTTCACTTTGGTCAGAACTTGAGATTGACTTGAGATCGAGAAATGAAGATTTCAGACATTGTTTTTGGGTTTGTGAATTAAAGCAATTTTTTGTTAATCTTATATAATGTTTCGAATAGGTTAAAATGTAGAATTAAAATAAGATCTACATTACTGATCCCTTTTGACATAGCATTATTGAAAACTTAATAATTTTCTTAAGTAAGTTAATAAAACTAATTTTCGGATATTTATTTATTACATGTATTATTTACTTTAAAATTTAAATCAGTTTCAATTTTAGATTACAGTCCTTGTTTTAATAATGAAGACGATATAAATTCGGATGAATTAGATTTAAATACATTAATTTGATATAATTCAGCTTACTGAGGAGAATTTTATGCAAACGAAAGTCGTACTGTCGAGAAAGGACAAGATGTGTAGTCTCCATCTTGTCATTATTTTCTACTTCAAATAATTTTTCCTGCAATTATGTAAAACTTTACGCATCCGAAAGCGATGAAGAAAGAAAACACAAAGTAAGGAAAATGTAAAACGAAGTGAATCGTTTTTTTTATTGTCGCAAGGCAAGATACTGGCGTCGTTAAGCTGTTCAATGACCCGGCAGTTGTGGAAATTACAAACGTCGTATTCTGCGGAAAAATAGCGACCAAATGTACTGAATAAACGAGTACCGATGTCAAGTGTCAAACAGTATGAAATTGATTTTCTTTATTTTTCTTGCGAATTTTTAAAGGACGTTTTCACGTTTTGTCTGGTTATTAAATATTATCAACATAAAATTTTCTGTCTACCAACACAAAACTATTACATTTAGGGGTCCAAATGAAACTCTTGTGTTCATATAATTATTCCATTTGTTCTTCAGTGAATTTACGTGATTTTTCGGCTACTTGTTAGCTGGATGTTGTTTATTTACATGACTGCTGGAACCGCACGTTGATAAATAGCGCCAGAACTTGATAATGTTACGTAAAAATAGCTTAAGATTTTTTGTAATCTGGGGCTAAATTGAATAATTTACTTTTTCTTTTTAATTCTTTTTGTACAAAGTCAAAACACTTATAAGTATTTGTATCTTGCAAGAAGAAAATTAACAGTAAGTGCGATATTATAATTTCATGCTTTTGCTTTTTTAACTTGTGTATAATGTTTTTTGATTTGGGATAAAATATTTCTGAATTGAAGCTTGCTCACTACTAAACTCACTACTTTGCTCACTACGAGCAAAAATTAATACAATATAAAAAAAATATAAAAAAATATAAAAGAAGGAAAAATACTATTCTGTTCCTTCACTCTCTGTTACTTACGTAAAATTTCATTTGTCTACGAACGATGAAGGAGGAAAATGAAAAAGCGAGTTTTCCTACCATTTAACCTCGTTGGACAACTGAAAAGTAACCCTGCTTAAAAGTAATGACTTCTCGCAATTCAAGACCGACTTAATCTGCTAAATGGTTCTATGTGATTAAAATGTCCTGGAGAGTGATACTGTTACGTTTATAGATTAATCACACTTGTTAGCAGCAATTTGCAACTGTATGATTTTAGCTATACGTACGTGTACTTGTAGGGGTAAAAGAAACATTTGTTTACCCCCATAACATTAATATTGAGGGGTAAGCAAAAGAATATTTTACAATATATTTTTTTTCAAGGAAAACTTTTTTAGGCGCGATGAGAGTAAAGTGTCAAGGTCGCAATATTCTTCATGCAGCGTTTTTACAACTTCTATACGACGTTTGTAATGTCAGAACATCACGAATTTATCGTAAGAAGGACGGAAAATAGGTACTTAATTAACAACTGAGAGATAAGGAGATGAAAACGATACAATAGAAAGTGTACGCATCCGCAAAAACAAACAAAAATGGCGCTCACTATTCTGATAGCAGTATCAGCTGTTTTGTACGTTACGTCTGTCAAAACTTCGTCGTTTTATTTATATATTTATAATTGATTTATTACTAATTTTACGTGTACATAATCCTGTACAAGACTAACGACATATGTACTTAATTTATATATAAATTTGCTATGTACCTGCACATATAGTTGTCATAAATATAATTTACAACAACAATAAGCAACAAGAGTAATAAAGCATTTAGCCGTGGTCTGGTACGGGCAACATATATATATATATATATATATATATATATATATATATATATATATATATATATATATAAACAAAATAAACGCAAAACTAGTCTATCCAGTACATTACCCTTCTCCATGTTCTTCAACACGCATGTCTTAAAGAAGTATCATGGAGCAATCATTATTCTCTTCAGGGACATATGATATACTTGAGTCTATGCCAAGGGTCGACAAGATAATTCATTAATTCTTGTCTCTTAGAATATACTGCCATTCAGTATATCTGATTTGACATATTTATGTCATGAATAGTTCGGTATATCCAGAGCGTATATTATCTAGCTATAAGGTATTAGTTATGAGCGATTGTAAAAACTTTGTGAAAATTACTGAAGTGAAGAAAATGACGTTATGATGAGTCCACTTATGAGTAAATGGATGGAGTGTTTCTATCGAAAATATTAGGTAATTGGAAAGTAAAGCGAATAATAACCATACGTGGCAGCTTATTTCAAAGACCACGTTACTGATACGACCTAATAAATCCATAATATTTTTCATATCTTGTATTAAAGTCGGATGAGTCTAAATGAGAACAGTGTCAGTTCGGTTAATTTCTTTTAAGTTTCTTTTAACTGAACAAACTACATTATCGTAGAAATGCTGCTTGTCAGTACGAATATCAGAGACTTCTTCGGATTTTCATCCAAAAATCGTACTTAAAATTAAATACAATTTTTATTTTAAGGAAGCTCCCCACAAATGCGTAGGCAGACCTGCCAATATTTTTTTTCAATCTACGCATGTGGGACAGAAAGCAGACCTTAATAAATCATTTTTTAAATTTTTGTCATTAAAAATTAATTATGTCATTAATAATTAATTATGTAAACCTAATTCGTTGCCTTAACTGCATTCAGCTATAATGTTTGTAAATTACAAGTTATGTAAAGATAACTTTTTAGTTCTTCCATGATCGTCTTTGCTTTAAATATGGTGTAAATAAGTAAATTTTGTACTCGTATTAAATTTTTAGATTTATAATATACATCTATTACAATAAAATCTATACAACTAAATAAATTATTTACAGAATCTGATTCGCACTTGACAGATTTTATTTAAATTGGTCGGTGAAATGTTCATAGTGATGTAGAATATGAGATTTACTTTAGATGGAGTGAATTTTGTTTTAAATAAACTATTAAAACTTAAATGGTACGCATGTTCTTTATGTTTAATGTCTTAAATCCGTTTCGATGTTAGATTCTAGTTTAGTAATTGTTTTAATAATGATTGAATATATTTGGCGTTAATTTTGAAGACATTCATTATTCACAATTAAATAAAACTACGTGATGTAGTATTATTTCTACTTCCTTTAAGTTCTTTACTACGACCTAGGTTTCATTGTATTACAACATCTTCAGGTGGGCTATTAGCAAAGATCTCTTTAAAAACATAGTACTACATCACGTAGTTTCATTTAATTGCGAATAAAAATAATATAACTTCCGATATTTAAATATATTAAAGAAATGTAATTAACTTCAAGGAGGAAAATTTTGTGAAAAAAGAAGCCATTCCGTCGACAAATGACAACGACTCAGTCTCCGTCTTGTCATTATTTTCTACCTTAGCCAATTTTATCGTCAATTATGTAAAACTTTACTCATCTGAAAGCGATGAAGAAAGAAAACACAAAGTAACGAACATCTAAAACCAAGTGAATTGTTTTTCCAATTGTCGTCAGGCAAGTTAATGGCGTCGTTATGCTGTTCAACGAACCGGTAGTTGGGGAAATTACAAACGACGAATTCCGCGGAAAAATGGCGACCAATATTTATAATAAATGAATGCCGATGACATATTTAAGTATACAGTATAACAGGGAAATTGTTAAAGATATTTTAAATAAAGCCATACTGCAAAGTTAAACAAAATTAAATCAGTATAGTTCATTTAAAATGTATGTTGTTCCGTTGTGGAACAAGGTGAACACGTCTTGTTTATGAAATATTCCGTCAATATACGCGTCCTAATTTTGTCGCATAGTTAGATCCCGTATAATTCCATACTCCCTCTCACAGTTCTTTACCTTGAAAATAGTTTCTTCACCTCTGACACCTTTTTATTGTTCCTGTATCCTGTTCCTTTGTTTCCTACTTCCAAATGTTTATTTATTTTAATTACATCCAGGTATTTAAGTATTCGATTTTAGATATTTCTGTGCATACGTCTGATCACAATTGGCCTCATTATTATTTATTTTAACCAGTTTCAAGCAATAAGCTCACACTATTATTTATGTGCATTAAAATTTTAGAAATAAGTAATAAATATTTTATTGAAAAAATTATTTCGCAGTTTATATTTTAATTATATTGCAAGGTAATTTTTTTTCTACATATATATTTTCAAATACACTGTTAAAATAAATTAAGGATACACCTAGATACACCTATGGACACACCAATGGATACACCTTTTATGAAATAGATATAGAAAAATATTCGAATCGAAGGTAAAAATGTGAAAATCACTTAACTTTTTTTTCATATTGCGTCATATTACTCTTGTTTTCCTTTTTCCCAAACCATTAATAACAATCTTATTTACTACTCTTCAAGATAACTGATATTATTTTAATATTTCTCAAGCGACTTCAACAGAAAATTTACAGAAAAGTACGATGTAGTTGGCAGCAATAAAAAACAGAAATTGTGTTAATAACTTCCCGTCAATACATTTTAATGGGATAACTTCTGGAATAAAAGCGAAAGTCCTACTAATTATGAAGTTTATATTTCTAGGGACGTTTACTACTGCCAATGACAAGTGTCATCAATTGAGTCTAAACATTTTGGGGATGAATTTTTATAATTCATTAAACATTTTATTAACATTGCAATACGTCATTTCCAAAATAAGAACAATTAAAGTAGATTATTTTGCATGCGTTCCAATTGCATCTTGACTTTCTGACCCATCTTGACTTCTTGACGTTCTGTTATCATAATTTTGTCATCAAAGGAATTTCTGCCTAACAATACAAGACTTCTACATTTAGCAGTAGCAATGAAATTCTAATATTTATTAAAATATTCTAATTTTTGTTCAGTAAATCCACGTAATTTTTCGGTTACTTGTTGTGAATATTGTTTATGTTGTAAATATTAAGTGGTGTCGCATATTGTTAAGAAGTATATGTTACGCGAAAACTTTAGGATTTCTTGCAAATTAAGTAAATTTAAATTTTTTTGTCACATTTTTTGCGCAACATGTTGTATCTGGCAAGAAGAAAATTGACAATAAATGTAATGTAACTTCGTGTTGCAATTATTTTTACTTGCGTGTAGTGACTGTGATTTAGGTTACAATATCTCTGAAGTAAGGCCACAAAAAGAAAATTAAAATCGGCAAATGGTGAGAAAACGTAAAACTTTCCTTCGCTCGTAATACCTTTCCTTTATTCTGTGGCAATTATGCAAAATTTTATTTGTCCATAAACAACGAAGAAGGAAAATGAAAAGCGAGACAGATTAATTGTTTTCCCGGCGGCTAAGCTCGTTAAACGACCGTGCTGCTGGGCGAGTTAAAAGTAACGACTTCCCGCGATTCGTAACCGACATAATCTTCCAAATGGTTTGATATGATGTAAAATATCCAGGAAAGTTTTACGACAGTTGAGATTTAGAGGTTAATCATACTTTAGCATCCACAAATTGTCCTATGGTTATTGCTAATCTTAAGCGCAACAATTACATTAATTTGTAAAGACATTTTTACGCGTGCTTTCAGATACGACAAAATTCAAAAGCATGCGTAAGCATGCTTTCGCATGCTATCAGCTGCGCTAGAACCATCGTATAATATAACCTATTTACATTTATAAACTAATATGTCCTTTCTATGCGTTATAATACCCATCTCATTTGTTTGGCTCGTGTAGAGTGAGACACAATTAGATGTGCGTGCATAACTCATCAAATGCAACTAGTGCTGCTCAGTTTTATTAACACGCGTTCGCTTGTATAAGCCTGCGTCAATATCTTTAAGCATTCTATAAGGCATGTACAATTGTACTTTTAACTATGTGTGATTAGTCCCATATGATGCTTTTTGATAGTCAAATGACGTAAAGTTAGCTTTAGATTTCTCATGGAGAAGACAATTAAGTAACAGAGAGACAATTATGATTAATATTTTGATAAACTCCGCGCTATGTAATGTATTTTAATGTGTATATCTATAATACAAAAAGTTTATTATGGTTGTGTAGCAACGTAACTGTGAATAAAAAGCTGTCTATTTATTTCTTAGCAACTCAAAACTTTGGCTTGGATACGGATTTATTTTGGAGGCCTATGATTTATATTATATATAGCGAGTTTTAATATATATTTAGTTTTACTATGTATTTATTAGTCTAGTTTTAATTTCTATTTATTATCAAAACAATTTATTTAATGTAACATAATTGAAATAATTTTAAGTGACATTACTTACTAAGTAATATCTTATTATTTGTCAGACTTTTTATATAGGTTCAAAAATTTTAAACGTCATTTTACGAAAATATTTTCATATTGAATGTTTGTCAAACGAGGCTTAGAAATAAAACAAAACGCCTAAGGACCTTAACGTCATTTTCTAAAGACTAGTCAGTGACATACTCGTACATTTTTATGCGGCTATGGAGAATATTTTAAGCGTCTTGATGTTGCAATCGGCAAACTGATATACAGAAAGAATACAACCATAAAAAACTGAAAATATTATATTGAAATTGGTTTATGTTTGATGAAGTTAAGTTTGATGCTACAGTCTTGTCCTACGTGTAACTAACCATTGTATTTAGATATTGCAGCCTGCTCCTTAGAATTATTTATATTGTATATAAAACGAGAAGAAAATTGTTATATTAATTTGAAATTTACAAAAGGCTACTTTTACTTACAAAGTCTACTTTTACTTATATAAAGATAAGTATAGAAAGAAAAATTATAAATATGTTATAACAGTAAAGATGAAGGTTTTAAAGTTGTGCAGCCTTGATTACTAGAATGAACTACGTCTCATCTAGATAAGACGTAAAAAAGTTAAGAAATGTTGCTTAATCGTTTCTTTATTCTTATCAACATTATAGACAAAATTTCTGAGTCAATTTAAATAGCCTTTTAATTTTTATATGACATAGAGTTTGGAAATGAAACTGCTTATGTTTTATTTATTATAAATTAACATTTTATTAAACTGTTGAAAAATAAACAAAAGTATGTCGCTCCATAAACTATCAGTATATGGTTAACCATTGACCCCTACTGCTTATGATTGTGTAAAAAAAGAAATGTATTTAAGCTAGATTGTGGCAAAAACTCGTACAAAATCTATTCACCCAAAAATTGCATAGATTAAGACCTTGTTTGGGTTTAATATCCTGTTTATATTTATTTTTTTTACATGGCCGTAACTCCAAACGTAAGAATTGGGTATCAGCTTCATATCGTTGATGGTTTAGAGTGTAATTTGTTTTATCCCTTAACATGCGCTCACAATTTAATACCTTTTTTTTTTCTCAAATTATAGGCAACATTGCTTTTTTTAATAAACATTTTCACAAATTTAAGTAGAGATAATTAACTTTGCGTTTTTACACTAGTTATTTCTATTAAATTGAATCGATCATCGATATATGTCTTCGTTTTTCAAGAATTTGGTGGGATGTAACGAAGTTCTTGTAAGACCATTAGTTTTGATCATTAGATTTGTATATTGAATTTGAAATTATTAATTTATCAATATATGAAAACCAGTTTTGATACTATGCTTCTTACGTTAAAATTTAATATTTTGCGATTAATAAATCTAAAATATTCTGGAAAATACAATCTGTCAAAGAGAATTAGCCTCTTTCTTTTGAAATAGGTGAACTAAGAATCATTGGCTTTTAATTACATATTTTGATATATAGGCTTTTACCCTCCTTATAATATACGTATTTTTTATTCCGTAGTAAATACTGTTCTTTTGAAGCATATTTATTTATTCATTAGGAAAACTATAATGTAAGTATAGAAAAATAAGTACTCAGGAGTGGAAGTAAGTACACAACTGCAATCAATCAAGTAACATAAGCAAGTATTGTAGTAGATTGTAAATCATTGCTAAATTCTAATTAATGGTAGATATACTTACGTAGATATAGATATTAAAAATGAAATAAAACAAAAGCAAAGCAGCGTATTTTAATTATATAGGCCAAGTAATAAATCATTTAAGGGATGCCTTGCATTAAGCGGCTATTGAGCGGCATTAGGATGCATTTAAGGGATTCACTATTTTATTTTGTAGAATATAAGAACAGAAGAATATATTATAAAATTAATATTGAATTGAGTGAAACAAAAGCAAAACAGCAACACGTTAAAGAAAACGGCAAGTCGGAAGCATTACATATAATCTATTGTGTATAATAATTGGTGCTTATATTAGTTATAGTGTAATTTCGGAACGATTTGACCGATTGAGGTCATATTCACACAATATATGTTTTGCCAAGACGATGGTTCATAGCTATGGTAGGATAGGGTGCTGTAGAAAAGTTATTAACAAATTCTTTATTTATGAACCAAAATTACTCCGGAAAAGGCAGAACAACGTCTGCCGAACCAGCTAGTAACTTATAGAATAAATAGATTCATCCCAAACCATTTTGGGAATACAAAGTTACACATTTTGAAACTTAAATTTTGACATTGTTAAATTACTTGCAAAAGGCAATCGTGAATGACGTAATAGATTATTCTGTAATACGTTTCTCGTTCTTTATTTAGTTGTATCTATATCCAACGTAATTTATTATGCTAACTCAAAATACGACGTTGCCTACCTCTTTTTAAATAATGAAACTAATTGTATATTTATACAGTAGGATAATATTGCACATTAATACTTTATATTAGACTGTAACTAATAAGACGTACTTTAATAGCTTCTGATGATTAAATTCTTGTACTGATATTCCAATAATTAGAAGCTTGTCAAATTCGGATAGAAATATATTATGGAAAATTTATAACAGCAATGTTAGCAAAGATTGTCTGATCGTACTTATGTTACATAAAAAGACGTAACAAGAAACGTGTCTGTTATTCTTACAAGTGATTATGTGCATCAAGTGAGTAGATACTTAAGAAACTACATGACAATTATCAACTGTTTCTGAAAAAATCGCTATCAAAGTTACGATTCCAACGAAAAAGAATTTACATTTTCCAGAAAAACTTTTCAAATATACTCAGTTTGATACACAGAATCACCTATTTGAATAATATACACATTCTCTGTTACATCAAGTGAGTAGATACTTAAGATATTATATGACAATCATCAACCGTTTCTGAAAAAATCACTATCAAAGTTACGATTCCAACGAAAAAGAATTTACATTTTACAGAAAAACCCTTCAAATATACTCAGTTTGATATACAGATTCACCTATTTGAATAATATACACATTCTCTGTTACATCAAGTAAGTAGATACTTAAGAAACTATATGACAATTATCAACCGTTTCTGAAAAAATCACTGTCAAAGTTACGATTCCAACGAAAAAGAATTTACATTTTACAGAAAAACCCTTCAAATATACTCAGTTTGATATACAGAATCACCTTTTTGAATAATATACACATTCTCTGTTACATTAAGTGAGTAGATACTTTAGAAATATATGACAATTATCAACCGTTTCTCAAAAAAATCACTATCAAAGTTACGATTGCAACGAAAAAGAATTTACATTTTACAGAAAAATTTTACAAATATACTCAGTTTGATATACAGAATCACGTTTTTGAATAATATACACATTCTCTGTTACAATAAGTGAGTAGATACTTAAGAAACTATATGACAATTATCAACCGTTTCTGAAAAAAATCGCTATCAAAGTTATGATTCCAACGAAAAAGAATTTACATTTTACAGAAAAACTTTTCAAATATACTCAGTTTGATACACAGAATCACCTATTTGGATAATATACACATTCTGTGTATATCGCAGTTAGGTTACAAAATTCAAAGATTAGTAATGCGATTAGGCGCTTTACAACATGTCGCTGCTTTAAAAATTACTGATCAACGTATAGCCGAATTATCAATGTTTTGGATTTGTCTTTATGACGGGCCATGTTCAGCCTTATTATATATCATGGTAAGGCAACCATGGTATGTGTAAAAAATATGTGTAAATTTTCAATAACCATTTATTATTTATTAATAATACAAAAAAATTTAAAACAAGGCAAAAAAAACTTTTATTCAAATACAATACGTTACGAATTACTTTTATATCTGATTAATAAGGGCTTAGTAAATGAACTGAATGTATTTTATAACCATTTTAATTATTTCCCAGTTTTATAAAGTTTAATACTGCTTGGTCTTTATCTAATTTGTGAAAAAATCACTATAGATTATTTAATCTAAATAAGAGAATTTATTGGAATAAATTTCTATTTTTATATTGGAAATGGAAATATTACATATTTATACATTAATATAAAGAAACAACGAAATTTTATGAAATTTAAATTTTTGGTAAACATTGTGCTTTTGAATTTAAAAGTATAATTTATTCCTACTAAAAAATAAAAATTAATTCCAAAATATGACATTTTTTGTTGAAGTATATTTTTCAGGCATATATTACTCGTCTTACAGCATTATAAAGTCGAATTAATATTCCTTGGCCTTTAATTTACGAAGACAACTGACTATTAAACATTAACTTAGACGATCTACGTTGACATCATTACAGAATCTACAAAAGAATGTACCAAATTTAAACAGAAATAACACTTATAACCACCACTAGTAACACCTCCACAAAATATGCAATTTATGGACCAAGGAATATTAATTCGACTTTATAATATTTTGAGACACATTACTTGTGTCACAGTATTATAAAGTCGAATTAATATTCCTTGGTCTTTATTTTCTAAAACAACTTACTATTAAAAATTTACTCAGGCGACCTCTGTTGACGTCATTAAGAATCCGCAAAAGCATGAACCAAATTTAAACAGAAATAACAATTATGACCACCACTAGTAACATCTCCATAAAGTGTGCAATTCATAAACCAAGGAATATTAATTTGACTTTATAAAGCTGTGAGACATATTACTTATCTCGCAGTATTATAAAGTCGAATTAATATTCCTTGGTCTTTAGTTTACGAAAACACCTGACTATTAAACATTTACTCAGAAGACCTCTGTTGACGTCATTAAGAATCCACAAAAGAATGAACCAAATTTAAACAGAAATAACAATTATGACCACCACTAATAACATCTCCACAAAGTGCAATTTATAACCAAGGAATATTAATTCGACTTTATAATACCGTGAGACACATTACTTGTCTCGTAGTATTATAAAGTCGAACTAATATTCCTTGGTCTTTAATTTACGAAACTAACTGAACATTGAAAATTGACTCAGAAGACCTCTGTTGACGTCATTAAAGAATCCACAAAAGCATGAACCGCATTGAACCAAAAATAACACTTCTGACCACCACTAGTAACATCTCCACAAAGGGTGCAGTTTGAAATCAACCGTGTTTGTCTTATTGTTAGAGTTGTTATTATTTTCAGCAATAGTTGTTATTATTTTCGCAACAACATTATCTTCGATGTTACTTAATTCTAATAACGATGCAGCCACTAATAAAATTATCAACAGTTATCGAATCCCAAAATAGGTGTACCGATATCACGTTGTTAGCTTCAACTGTACTTTTCTGAATAAAAAAAAACATTCTTCAACAATCTCATTATTTGCAAAAGTAATCACAATGCTGTCGCCAGTATTATTAATTGAAAAGTTCAATTTTTGTTGTTATTCGAATTAAAAGCACTGGTTGCGTTTTATATCTGGTATCCTAGAGAATCATTTACCATTAGTGCGTTGCCACTATTATTGTATTGATATGAATTAGTTGTGGTCCAGTGGTCGAAATTAATTTTTTAAGTTTGATTGTTATTAAGGTTCTATTATAAAGGGTATACTTCTATAAAATTGCATATTTTTTTAAAATTTTGTTCTATCCCATCAGCTGATAACGAGTACAAGTGTTCATTAGCGTCTGTCGTTTGCCTTAATTCCCTTCAATACTTATAAAATTTAAAGTTAATGTTAGTAACAGTCAAAAAACAAGAGCATGTCAACTTTAACTATATCATATCTCAAGCTCCTCCGTGCGCGCAATATGCTTAAAAGGAGTTCAACATTTTCTCTTCGCGTATTAATATATAGACATTACATATAAATTTTAGCTTTGTGCATTCTTTCTCCACACAAAAACGTTAACTATGCCAAATCTCACCCTCCTCCGTGCGCACAATAGGTTTAAAAACTGGTTCAACATTTTTTCTTCGCGTATTAATATATAGACATATTAGATATAAATTTTAGCTTTGTACATTCTTTCTCCACACAAAAACGTTAACTATGCCAAATCTCACCCTCCTCCGTGCGCACAATAGGTTTAAAAACTGGTTCAACATTTTTTCTTCGCGTATTAATATATAGACATATTAGATATAAATTTTAGCTTTGTACATTCTTTCTCCACACAAAAACGTTAACTATGCCAAATCTCACCCTCCTCCGTGCGCACAATAGATTTAAAAACTGGTTCAACATTTTCTCTTCGCGTATTAATATATAGACGTATTATATATAAATTTTAGCTTTGTGCATTCTTTCTCCACACAAAAACGTTAACATGCGTTATACTACACAATAGGTTTAAAAAGTGGTCCAAAATTTTGTCTTCATGTATCAATATATAGATACCAGAATTACATTTTAAGGTACTCCCCTGTACTGATAAACTAAAGGTAATTTTCACGAATGCTAAAGCGTTGTAAAGCAGACTTGGGTTCATAACCGAAAAAGGTATGACAATATGAGGTCCCTATAATTTTATTCAATAATTATTTAACAGCGTTTTTCTAATAAAGCGAGATCTAAAAGATCACATTGTTAATTTATTATTATGCATCCAAGACAAGCTGACATGTTTTTCACAATATGGCTGTTCCGTACGGCGATACTTTGAGTTTGTGGTTGACATGGTTTTAAATGCACGTGACACTTTTACAATCTGGCGTTATTCTTATTACTTTTTAAGAATTTTGATAGTAAGTTCACGAATATGGTAGCTTTATAAAACTCAACGCCCAAATGCCCAAATGACAAAAAAAATTGCAGCGCTTCTGTGGCAGCTTCTGAGACATGCTTTGATCGAAGTGGTTTAAGTTTTTTTTTATTTAGTAGCATTATCTTGATGGTTTAAGAGAAATTTGTACTTTTATCTGACACAGTGTAGAAGTTGATAAAGTTAACTTGTTGGAAAATATTGATGACTTTAAAAAAATTAGTATCGTCACATTCTTCGGTACTTCAATCACGTTTAGTTTCGAACATTGGACACGAAGATACAAATAGGTCAATAGGTTTCTTTTGAATGTAAAATCTATCTTTTGTGCCATATATCAATTTATCCATAATGTATGCATTTCTTGTGAGTTTTCAATAAAAAATAAATATATTGTTTCCTAGGTATGGAAGTATTTGTAAGAGCGCCAAAGGTATTTTTGTTTACGGTCAGATAATCTTCATCGACATGTTCACCAAATCACATTTCGAGTACAAATAATAATGTGTAGATGTTAAGAAAAGATTATATATGCTAAAATAGTATCTTCGATGGCGACATGAGTAGTCCGAATGAAAAATAAATAAGTATCAAAACTGTCAGTGACACATTTGTGTACATTTTACAAAAGAATTTGTTTCATTATTGTTTCCATTTTACTCCTTATCGACAACAGTTTTGAATGATAGTAATTGAAGTTATTATAATTAAACTGAATGAATGTTGGTCGTTATTTATATGACAAAACTCAAAGGATTCCAAATTTGTCCACAATGAACTCGTATGTTACAAAAAAGATACTTTTCACCGTATAATTTATACTCAAAATTTCATAGCCACGGAGTTAAAAATAACAAATTAGTCTATCTTTCAGTTTTATAACTAAATTACTATATCATCGTCATAATCAGTAGCTCGACAGTCCTCGGTGGACCCTGGCCTTCTCAAGCAGACTGTTCCAAGCACTTCTTCTAGGTGCCACGGTTTTCCAGTTATTTATGTTGAGAGCGTCGAAAACATTTAGTAGACAGTCCACCCATCTTAATTTGGGTCTTCCTCTTCCTCTTGAGCCAGTTGGTTTAGAAAAATTTGTTCATTAGTTCTCCTTCTCCAAAACCCATTATCAAAGAACCCACCAAAGATGGATCTGAGGATTTTTCATTCGAAAATTGTTTTTTCACCAGTTTGGGACAATGTCTACTTTCAGATGCATATGTAAGTACTGATCTGATTAAGTTTTATATAACAGTAGTTTAACGTCTCTTCTGATATTATTGGAGTCCAGGAATCTTCTAATTCAATGAAAGGATCTATTATAAATTATTATGTAACTATTATATATTAGCAAAATTATATAACACCAATAAGTAAAAAACGAAGAACTGACAGTTTTGATACTGTGGCGTCACTGACGATACTTTTTTAGCATATAAATAATCTACCAACTTTGAGATGTGATATAACCTCTAAAATCCGTTATCCGTACCTAGGCTGCGATACATACATACGTACTTGTTTAATTATAATATATTAGTCTTTAAAGCAAAAAAACTAACAGTGTTATTGTGCATGTATCAATGTACCACATCATGAAAGGACTTCATTGTAATATCATGAATTTAAATCAATACATAAATATTAAATCTACCTATGTCCGACGTAAGGGCGATTATTATACATTCTCAAAACCATAGTCATTATTGTGTCAGATTATTTTATTAATTTCAATTTTAAAACATTAAACACACGAAAAAATTTCCCTTTATACGATATTAATATCATAACGTTAATTACACTTTTAACGGAAAATGCTTTTCTTATAAACTTATTTAGTGACGAAAATTGTCAAAAAATGTATTTTTTGTTAATACTTATTAGCCGACAATATAAAAATATGACTTTTTGCCACCGTACAGTTAGCCTACTGAGGGCAACTCACAGGGGAGGTGAAGTTAGCAGGGAGTGGAAAAGATAATCGTCTGTTTCGTTCTCGATCGTTATATTTTTATAGGCGTAAATATGAGAAAAACTTATACAAGAGTTATTTGAATTTCCGATTATTTTTATTTTTCATGGAGGAATGATAAAAAGTACCATTTTCGCTGCCCACCGGGAAAGTCACAGTAACTTCTTCATAATAGGGGGTTTCATAAGTCCATGGTCGATAAGAGGGAAAACATACATCCCACGTCTCCATTTATTTATGAATAGCGCTGGTGGCGTTGATCAAACTTGATTAAAAATATTATATATTAAACATTATACCAATGTCTAACGGAAAATAATTTCAATAAAGTATGATGTTCTAAATTTGACGGTTTAAACATTTTATTATACGTTTGCACTTATCAAGCTTCTTTCGGAATTCTTGTCTAACCTGAACGTTGCCAGTATCTCAGTATGCTCGCACCATGCCAGAGCTCTCAGAGAGTGTCACAATGTTCCTCCTCACATTTGGATTGAAAACTATTGAATGTGGATAATTTGGTATCAAATAAATAGGAGAACAGACCGTAGAATCAATAATAAGCTGTAACAAATAATTCATGTTAGTAATGTTTTCGCTGATATCTCAATAATTTTATGAAACTTTCGGTAACTGCCTTCCGTAGGAAATAATGGATTTTCCAATCCAATACAAGTAATAATCCCATGGCATTGTTAGCTACTGCATCAATCGACAAAATTACATGACATAATATGAGCAATGCCATAGTCCCAAACTATAAAACGACTTCTTGAACAATAACATCAGAAAACGTTGCACTGACAAGAATTTGTTTCTAAATAATTTCTATTTTATTATATATTTATATATATAATTTCTATATTAATTCTATTTAATTTCTATTTTATTATATATTTATTTATATATTATTATTGCCAAGGCAAGCGGCGGGCGCCTTTCACATACCTTCAGCTAATCATGAAGTGAATCAAATTTTAAATTTAATGCAAACGGAAGGTTCTGTAATAAAGTGTAACTCCGAATGAACATGCAAAACAAAAAATGGTAAAAACTATTTTATATATTTAACAATGCAAAATTATAAACACCCTAATATAATAATTGTGAAAGAAGAAACACTATAAATAATTATTTGTAATATTTATACACCAGACGGTCAAGTGTATGAAACAACTTGTTAATCAAATACAATTGAATTGGGTGGATATATCGAAAGAGGACGAACAGATATATTAAAATTAAACATTTTCTTTGAAGACCAAGACCCAGGAAAATGTATGAAAAATAAGTTCCAATCGTTGAAAATATGCCGTCATATGTGCTTCTTTACGTTGACTCGTGGGCGCGGTGGCGGGCGCGGTAACCAAATATCAAACATATAGCGCAATATGCAAGCGATTTTGATGATAACGCGTGCATGTTTAATATTAGTTTCCATGGGTTCTAAAAAACTCTCCATTTATTGCATAAAATTCCAAATGCACATTCGACGGTTTTTCTCGCTCTTGACAATCTATCATTAAAATTTTCTCTCCCTGATTCAATAATAATGGTGGATATGGACGCATTAGATACTCTTTAAGTGGATAAGCTTCATCGGCAACTATAACATATGGAGCTGTAACGTGAGAATTGAGTTCTTGGTTCTGGAATATTAAATACGAGTAACCGATTAATAGCCAATACGACAACGTAAATGTGTTTTTCGGCAAGGCACATTGCGTGTATTCGTAGTAAAGGCGTGTGAGATTCTAATTATATATCTTCTCGGTGAAATATTTAATGATTCTAGCAGATCGTTTGTAAGCACTAGATTTTTGTTATTCCTATAAAAGGAAATTTATTTAAGAGAATTGTAAAACAATTATATTATTTTATATTCTGGGCTCCCAACGTCGTCTAGGATACTAATTAGAAACTTTAAGTATGTCACCATATCACCGCTTCCGTTACTTCCTCTGTCATTATATTGTTTGAAAATATCTGTCACGATTTCAAAATCTGTCCAAATCGCATGAAAAATTATTTGAATCTCTTATCTGAAATGTAAGAAAAATATACGTTATGAAAAATAGAAAAGTGGTTACCTGATACACAAACTATTGTTTATCTGTTGTATTGGCAAAACTCGAGAGCAACGACTTTATTATAGAACCCTCCTTCATCACTGCAATACTTTGAATACTTAGTCGGACAGACGACCGAGCATTTAACTATAAAACTCATAAGTCATTCATCATGTAGTTTTGACTTCGATCTCCGTGAATTCTAATTACTTCCAAGGTTAAAAGATAAACTGCGGGAGGAAGAAAAAAACAATTGCGTTTTACTTCAGGTATCTATTTACTCTGTTTATCTGTTCCGTATTAGCGGAGTTTCCTTTAGAAAATGTTCAATAATTTGCCTTAGGGCAAACTTGATGCGCAATTAAAACTAAAACAACGAACCCGCTAATATTTCCTTTCGAATATACCCATCTTCGAGTATACCCATCTTATTGTGTGTAAAGAACACATTACGAGAATGTGTGTTTCGTAACTGGCGGCTCTTTATTAGTTTTATTTATTCACCGCCGTCACTTTGCTTTCCTCTACCTCATACTCCAATATTTAAAAATATCTTCTCCCTATCAGCTACAGCTTGCAACACTATAGAGAAAAATTTCCTGTAGTTGAAACATGCCGATTCTGGTCTATCAGGTCATTTCATTCTACATTTCTTACCATACAAACTGCTGATGCAGTTAGGAAAGTTCCAGATGTTCTTAAACTCTAATGCAATGTTCTTAAGCTGATCTTTACATGGTTGCGGCATGTTGGGACCAATTTAAAAAAAGGGATAAAAAATTCCGGTTCCTTGTTCTGGTGATCTGGAGCTGATGAAAGTGATGAATTCACTTCATTGTGGCTATAATTTCAAATGTTGCTTTTTATAAAATATGACATTACCCCGGAAGTAAATGAAGGAAATTTAGAATAAACTACTAATGAAAACTTTAACAGTGAGCGGTCTCTAACTCCTCAGTCGATAGCTGGTTCATCTTCACGGTATAACAGCAAATGTAAAAGTACACGAGATATTAAACTGGAGTTTATGGAATTAGAGAAGAAAAAGTTAGGTTTATTACAAAGATACTGTCACAAAGCAGCGAAAGTCAAGAGAGAGACTGTGAAGATCTGTTATTTTTTAAGACTTTATTGCCATATATGAAAGAATTAACTCCTATACAAAAATTGCGAAAAACAAGATTACACAAGTTGTTATGTATGAAATGATTAACGCAGGTAATGACACGATACAGGCTTACCATGGTTACAATATTTACGAATTTAACACATAAAATTATGGAAATTAAACAAACTATGTAGAATCGATGACGAAAATAATAATATATTGGTATATCCATAAAACCTTGAAGGATATTCTCTCAAAATATAGTATAAGTTTTGAAACTTACCATACCGTTCTCTTTCTTTATTAATTTCGTTCACACCAATTCTAATTTTTGTCATCTCCCAATTTAAGTAAGAATTTTTGATTAAAAATAAAGGATCGTCGTCCATATATACAACCACTGATAACACGTCACACTCGCGTAAATTCCTGGCGGCGAAAGTGAACAAGAGCTCACCAAGACCACCGTCCGCCCCCGCACCCGCGTGTTCGACGTGAACAAGCACTAACCCGAATTGGGTATCTACAGGGTCAGCAATTTATTCAGTGTTATCCATTGCAACTTCATGAATTCGTCGTAACCATTGGACCAGCAAAACGTTTAAGCTCCTTCAAACGGTTGAACTCCTCCAAAACTTCAGCATAATAACGCACAATCATATATGAGTCAACATGCTGTATTTTTATTGTAGAAACCACAGTTGAAAACTTTTGGGCCTTTCTACATTCGCCATATTCTACATCAAGTGATTTTTACTTTTTCCTAATAAAGTTTCTTTAAATGTAAAAAATGTAATTTATAATAGATTATGGAAACTATATTTAAAGAATTTATAAATTTCTCTTCGATGGACTCATGTAGGAATGACATAAGCCAACTTCTACTAAAATAGCATAATATGGACTTCTGCCTCAGTTGATCAAAATAATAGGTTTCGTTTACAATTTTTGTTTTGAATAAAATGATAGACTGGTTAACTTATTCGTTCTGTAAATTTTAGCACACGGCTTGTAAATTGTTTAACGTCTTTCATAGTTAAAGAACGATATAAAATAGTATATAATATACCATAATAAAAAAACGACAAAGTAAATAAATGCTTTTAGGTAAGCTTTTAAAATATTTTTTAGCAAACCATTACATATATAATAACTTCGTCAAACTTTGCAGTAAACGCCAAACGACTCCTCCTCGACGCTCCCTAGCTCGTAAACTTAACGTAGTTTAATGATAATTATTTCAGAGGAGGATTCGCTCTACGTTTTGCCACCTGTTATCATCTCACGTACACTCGTAACTGCAAGTTTTATTGTGACCCATTATTTTTAAACAACCTTTACTGTAAGCAAAATCTCTTAAACTTGCAATTTGCAAGAATGAACGTCTTCAGTTTATATGGTTGCATAGTGAGTTACTTACTTACTTATTTCATTAGTGCATGTGTCCGCGGCTACATTCATGTGACGTCTAAAAAATATTATTAGGTCAACTTAAAGTACGTAACTCCATTTATTACCATAATAATAAAAGTAAACTCTTTTTAAATAAGTGTGCTTTGTATTTAAACGTTAAGGTACAATATTTTTTTAAATTGTTAAATTGCAATAAAACGTAGCATATATTATCCCAAATCCAGCAGGATTCACGAGTGAAAACTTCATGGAGATCCCTTTAGAGTTCTTACGTAATATCCGACCATATATACAGACTCACAGAAAGACGTAAATTCCGAAAACAATATTTTTGTTCTCTATTACTTTGTTATTTACACCTAAACCATTTTTTCATAAATATTTTTTCTTACTTAAACCAAATATATACGTTGTGACATCTACAAAATTAATTAAATTACAAATACTGAATACAAATTAAAATTTTAAACAAAATAAAGACAAAATTAAGCATAAAACGAATGTATTATATCCAATAAATAATGTATTATATCCAATAATTTTATATCCTGAAGACGATCGACAACGGCGTCTGCCCTTATGCGACTGCCCGCATTCAGGTAAACAAACATCTACCCCTCCCGCACCACCCCACATTTCATCTCTGACCATGCCCACTACATCAGTTTATAGCCTGGTGGAAACTTGAATGCATCATTTAAAATACACGAACTTGACAGGTTTTTTCTTTTAAACAATGGATCTTCTTTCACTATCTCGGCGTTTATTCCTCGTTTTATCTCTAAGAAGTTCATGATGAAGAAATGACCCAAAATTATTACAGGTCGTCCTGTGATAACTATAAATCACTACAGTTCTATTCTTATTTGTGACTGTAAACTGTTGGAAATCGTTATAACTGAAAAATATTTCAAATGTAATAAATATCTTCTTTATTATAGAAGTGAGTTTGTGCAAATAACTTATGAAAATGATACATGTTGACATCAAAAAATTGTACCGCATACTGACTGATTCTAATAAATCTTCGAACAGTTAAATATAAAGTGTATCTAAAAAAATCTCAAGACTAAGGAAATTTCACTGATGAAATATCCCTGTTTCATTAAATGTAGGTAGAAATAACGAGCTATATATTTAACATTCATTCTTCTAGGGTTTATGAAGTATTTTGAAATTGGAGGTTAAGAAACAAACTCGAAAATCTTCAGTGTAATTATCTCCTAATTATTTGCATTTTGCGTTATGAACTTAGTAATTTACGTGCATTGTATGTGGAAATTAGTTAAATGAACTCAAAATAAACAAAGCTTAACATCCGCGTCACGAATGTTCATTAGTTTTAATGTGATATATAATTTAAACGAGGCGCAAACATGCTTATAATAAAATGAGCGAAGATTAATGCTTGTACGCTGTTTGAAAGCACACAATTATGTTTAAGTATTGTTATTTATGCCTTGAGATCAAATTGAATAATATTGTCTTACTGCAACGAGATGAAATGTATTAAACAAAGAAGTATTATAATTGTTTTTAATTTAAAGATAATTTTTCTAAATGTTAAAGAAACAAACATTTATGCTAATATTATTAACACACGCAAAACACATTTTTTAATTGTTAAGTATATTTCTCAAGGTTTATTTTTATTTTTTTTCAGACCGTTATGAATTTTCAAGGAAATAAAGGCAAAAAAGTGCTTATAATATTAAATTGAAGAATTTTATACGACAAATGAAATATTTAAATAAAAAAGAAAATACCAACTATTTCTAAATTGCATCCTTTGCAAGGGTTAAAGTATTTTTTAGAATTTCGCGCATCAAGCAATACCAATTTAAATTTTGTAATATGAATTTACTATACAACTTTCCACTTATGTAAATATGACTTAAATAATTTTTTTTTGTTTCTTAAAAAATACTGACAAAATACTCATGTTGGGTTCGGACGTTACGAGGATAAAAATTACATTCTTACAAAGATAAAATGCTAAAAAACAAGCCCCTGAATACTTTTACTTAAATTGACAATCAGACAAATGAGAGGCTTTTAATTTTTTAAAATTAAGTTTAGGTTATTTTTCTTAATAGTTTATTGTTTAAATTCTTTAATGAACATGCTTATTTAAACTCTTTGAGTCATGAAGATGAAATGAAATGCAGATTGCATTCAAGTGTATGTACTAATCTAAAAATTCACAAATTTACTTACTGATATATATTTATCGATACATTACAGGTAACCTATAAGTAACGGTAAGCAATTAATGGTTTAACAAAGTTTAAACATGAATTCAAAATACACAAGAACTACAAAAGATAACAAAGACACATTTCGACAAATTTACTTTCACACATCATAAACAAATCACACTCTGGTGCCACCATATCAGGTTGACTTATGGTTGACTGGTTGACATATGGTTAACTGGAAGAGATTGCTCATATAGCAATAAGTCCGCCATATATACTATACATAAAAGTTAGTAAATAAATAAATAAATAAAATCAGGTGGTTGAGCAATTGTATACCGCGGGAAACTGGAGAGATCCAAAATAATTTGGTTCTAGATGGTGATATAGCAAAAAGACAATGATTGTGTGAGCGCAGGAAATTGTCAGGTACTAAGAAAGAAAATTTACTCAATAATGCGCAGCATTTTTTTCCTTTTTATAGCTGAATAAACATATATATAAGCTGATAAAACATATTTCATAAACGCAACGTCTCTACTGAGTTTCAAAGAATGGAAAATTAGCATACCCATGAGGAAATCGGTAGGAAAAAGAAAGGAGATATAATCATACTGTCTTATATATAGATATCGGAGGAACGTTTTTTGCATACATTCAATTATCAAACGTACTTGGCTTCGTATGATGGCTCCAAATAATGGAGCCAAATTCTAAACGGCTTTGCACAAATGAAGCGTACAACAGACGAATTGATGACTTGGATTGAACATTCTTTTCCTTTCCAAATGTAACATACTAATCCATGAAACCCACAGGTTCGACAGGATCTTTAAAAAAAAACAAATAAGACAATAAAAGAGAATATGGAACTATTATAGTGCTAGTTACTCCAACGCTATAATATTTCACTAAACGTGGGCGCCGAAAGATGCCAACTATACTTTAAATTACAAAACACACAGTTAGTATGAAATTGTATATAATTACTGTAATCCTTTAACGGCAGTTAATATTATTATTCATTGAATAAAAATTAGCAAAAACTTAATCCTGATATCAGACATTATTTCACAGAAGATGTTTATGAAAATCTGGCATTCTGTAACCATTAGATGAACCTGTCAAGTATTGGACAGATCCTTTTGTGGACACCTTACATAATAAGTTCTTTGAATCTACTTATAAGGTCTTAATATTTATTCTCAAACAGACTCTCCTTTTCAACTAATAATGAATTTTTTACTCACAATTAAATGAAACTACGTGATGTAGTATTATTTCTACTATCTTTAATTTCTTTACCACGACCTAGGTTTCGTTGTATTACAACATCTTCAGGTGGGATATTAGCAAAGATATCTTTGCTATAATAATACTACATAAATAATATTACATCACGTAGTTTCATTTAATTGTGAATAATGAATTTCTTCAAAATTAACGCCAAATATATTGAATATCAAGAATTTTTTACTGTTAATTACTTTTACATTTTTACGGTTCATCTATAAAGAAAAAAACTTCAAAAAAAATCATTTGTGGGAATTATCATGTCATTTAATATCGAAAAAGGCAAACACTTAGAATATTTTTTTTAAATAGAAATTGTTTATATACTGCAAAATTAAAGCCGAACCGTGTACTCGTACTATAATTAAAGTGGCATCCATTGTTTAAAGCGTAATAATGTAAGTTAAAGTACTTTTTCTAGGTACATTTATTAATTAATCTCATTTTCAACCATTCTCCGACGCTGGTCGTCCTTTTTAGAGGAACGAAATAAACCAACATAAGAGTAAGACTATGTTAAGTGAATTAAATTCAATTTTTATTCTTTACCCCAAAAAGCTTAACGGTACCCTTATGAGTTCACACACGCGACTGTCGGTCTGACTGTAGCACTTTTTCTCAGAAACCGCTTACATATAAATTTTAAATTCTAAATTTAAATTTTAAATATTTGAATAAAAATTTTAGGGGGAAATTAAGTAAAAAAAATTCCATAAATAGTGTAGTGTATCATTTTAAAGGGCTAAGTATTTTTTCATAATGTCAGGTATTATATTTTCCAAGATATACTGAAAAACTGTCCAAAAAATATTCCCCATTTCCGACACTATTGAAACTAAAATTTAGAAAAAAACAGTGTTTTTAGAAGTCCACGCAATGGTAGTAGGAAAACCAGAACAATTACTCTATTGTAATTGTTTAAATATGCATCATATTTTACGCCTCTGAAAAACGTTTAATCAATATATTTACTTTGTGAAAAATTAATAATTGTCAATAGTTCCATAGAAATAATACGTACACTTAAATGTTTGTAAATACATGAATGTGCACGACACACCCGTAGTGAATGATTTTTCCTTTGTAATAATTAATAATTTTGTTTTGGTTTTGAGCACTTTTTTCTTAGGTACTTTTTTCATCTCTAAAGTTAATTTGAACTTATTTTACTTTAAAAAAAGTGGCAACCCTATCTTTGGCTCTCTTGAACGCAAAATAATTTGTAAGGTAATTAAATTTCTATTATTATATAATTACTATTTTCACCTATTTTTACTATACTATTTTCATCTACCATTGTCATTGAATCTAAACCGATATTAATTTAACAGAAAATACTTTGCTTTTTTAGATTATGGCTGCTTAATAAATATAGCGGTTATTTTAATAATTTCCACGTGTAATAATAAAAATAATTATACAAGGGCCATAGTAAAAACATGATGATTACAAAAATTACTCAATTACTATTATTTAAATATATTGCAGGAGTTTTAAGTTTTCGCACTTCAAAATCTAACAGGGAACTCTTATAAAATCCCTCACGTGTCCGTCTGTCCGCCAGTTACAACATTTTCATTCAGAAATACCTTGACGTAGAAACTTTTAATTTCATATTGTAAGGGTTTTAACCCTCACGTATCTCAACAGCTCATGCCCAGAAATGTCTACAGGATAATTAAAGAGTGTGTCCCTTTAAAATTTCATATTATAAATTAAGTAGATTCAGTTAATAAAATATATATTACTTGTATCTTGTCAATGTCTGTATCTATTTCGAGCATTATTAATTTTTATAAACAACCTGTCAAAATTCGCCCCAGATACTCTATTTTCTTATTTCTATTAAATAGATCAAAGTTAGGCCATTCTTATTTTCTATGTTATTTATATATATATATATATATATATATATATATATATATATATGTGTGTGTGTGTGTGTGTGTGTGTGTGTGTGTGTGTGTGTGTGTATATATATATATATAAATTTTTTTTTTTTATCATACTTGTTTATAACGAATTAAATATTATCGTTTGATAATAAATTAAGGCAGATACATAAAACAATTATGTTAATCTATGTTTCACATATTTTCAATTTAACTTTTATATATACCTCTTCCTGTTAACCTTATGTGAAAACCAAATAAACGCGTTTATTTCAGGCCTATTTCCAACGAATGTATATGTTTATCATTGACAAATAAATTAAAGGAAGTTTTTATAGTTAATATTAATATAATCTTGATCTTAAGATTACTTTTCATGATAAATGTCAATATCCTACATAATGGTTGTTACCATTATCACTTTACTATTATTTTCACGAAATATTAGTAAAGTAAGAGCCCTATATAGCTATTTTTTTAATTGGGGTATTGGCATATGAGGATATCACATCACACATTTTGAGTAATTGGAAAATAACTGCACTAGCATTAGATTTAAAATTTGTAGTAGTTTGTCAAAAAGGAGATCTGTATCAAAAGCTTGTTTTATATATAAAGTTTTTTTATTTATAAAAAAATTGGTTTTATTTATAAATTTTTTTTTAATGATAAATGTGTCTTAAAAATATGTCTTTTTTATTCATGGGTTCGTGAATCACTCGTTGAAATATTAATAAAGAGCAAATGCCGTGATAAATGCATTTATAGAGAAAAAAATAATAACTTTCTACTTTTCAATTTTGAATTTAATCGTATATTGTTTTATAATTCAATAAGGTTATATTTCTAAATTCGTCAACACTTCAAGCGTTAATTCGTATATAATAGTAAGTATATATAAATGAATATCTTCAATCGTTAATCTACGTAAATTAGAATAATCCAAACTACTGCTTGCGGAGCATGACCGCCGCTCATCAGTGCCACAGGAGATTAATTATAGTATGTATGCCCTGGATTCGTAAAATGTAAATTCAAAAAAATTATTCAATAATTTTCACTTGATCCGACATGCAAACATTTCTTGATAGAGTGTAACGTACTCAGTTACATTATAAAAACTTAATGTATCGCTTTTGATAAAGTGCATCATAATAGATTTTCGAATTTAATGTGTACCGAAATCATGTAATGTTCAAGGAAATATTTTGGTTATTTCCGAACAACCAATAATTTTTACAAGTATTATACACAAATTACTATAAGTAAGTCCTTGCACAGCATGCAGAATCCTTTTAGTTATATTAGCCTAAACTTTTGAAAGCTTTACTTGTGTTTTGAATTCGTAATTGGTTACCCAAAATTTTAATAAAAAACAAACAAACCACAGTATATAACTATCAAAGCCTATTTTGGCTATATATTAAATTAGTAGCTATCTGCCCCAATTTTGCTTTCGAAATAAGGAACTGGCGCTAAATTTTGTGCTATTTTTTTTATATGGCATAATCGTTGTCACATTTAATTTATTAATGGTATTCTCGTCGATTTAATCACACATTGTGTACTTTATAAAGCACAAAAATGTACGGTCCGAGTTTGTAATATAAACACGCTAATAGTAAACAGCCTATAATAAATAGTAGTATATATTCTAAGATTTTATTATCGCGTACAATATTTTCAAATTTTGTTATACCGGCTATAATGGGATTAGCTATAACAGCTATAATAGGACAGCTATAACGGCTATAATGGGAACTAGAATTAAGGCTGAAAAAAAGCTCGCATATATAACCAGTATATCCCATCAGAAATAGCCTATGGAGCTGAAACCTGGGTGTTTTTACAAAGGAAATCCTCACCAAGCTCAAAGTGGGCTTAGCTATCAATTAATCAATTAAACTTATAGGTCACGCTGAGAGACCGAAAGAGGAACGAGTGGCTCTGAGCGGACGTCATAAAACCTGTTACAAAGCTTAAAAGGCTGGCAGCTGGTCACGTCGCCAGAAAGTGGGGCTTGTGGTGTAAAGCGCTCATGGGATTGACACCATGAGACGAAAATTGCCCACACGGAAGGTCTTGTATGCATTGAAACGATGATATCAAAAGAACAGCTGGAGTGAAATGGGTAGAAAAAACAGAAAATCGAGAGGAGCGGTATAGAATGTAGGAGGTCTACACTTATGCGATAGAAAAAAAAAGAAGAAATAACGGTTTAGAATGTTTAATTCTAAGATACTAACATGTTTGGATTTTGCAACAGAAAAACCTTCTCTGAACCTTGTGAAAAAATATTCTCTGAGTATAGTCTCTCCAACTTACTTCTTGGAAAATATTTTTAATGTATAGGCCCTTTATTGTTATAACATAATTATAATTTTTCCTTCCATGCTTGTAAAGATAAGTAAGGGTAGCATTTGTTTCCCAAATTTCATATTAATATAACAATTTTCATGTCGTTTTATATATAATATAAATAATTCTAAAGAGCAGGCTGCAATATCCAACTACAATGCTAAGTTACGCGTAGGACAAGCCTGTAGCATCAAACTTAACTTCATCAAACGTAAACTAATTCAATATAATATTTTCAGTTTTTTATTGTTATATTCGTTTTGTCTATCAGTTTGCCGATTACAACATCAAGATGCTTAAAATATTTTCCTTAGCCTCATAAAAACGTATGAGTATGTGACTGACTAGTCTTTAGAAAATGAAATTAAGGTCTTTAGACGTTTTGTTTTATGTTTAAGCCTCGTTTGACAGACATTCAATCTGAAAATATTTTCGTAAATATTTTCATAAATGACGTTTTAAATTTTTGAACCTATATAAAAAGTCTGACAAATACTAAGGATATTACTTAGTAAGTAATTTCACTTAAAATTATTTCAATTATGTTACATTAAATAAATTGTTCTCTTTAATAAAAACAGGACTCCACTTTTGCGTATTTTGACAGTTTTAAACTCGCTACATATAATATAAATCATGGGCCTCCAAAATAAATCCGTATCCAAGCCAAAGTTTTGAGTTGCTAAGAAATAAATGGACAACTTTTTATTCACACTTACGTTGCTACACAGCCCTAATAATCTTTTTGTATTACAGATATACACATTAAAATACATTACATAGTACGGAGTTCATAGAAATGTTAATCATAATTGTCTTCTGTTACTTAATTGTCATCTCCAAGAGAAATCTACAGCTAACTTTACGTTATTTGACTATCTAAAAACATCATATAGGACTAGTCACACATAGTTAAAAGTACAATTGTAGCTACCTTATAGAATGCTTAAAGTTATTGACGCAGGCTTATGCAAGCGAACGCATGTTAATAAAACTGAGCAGCACTAGTTACATCCGATGAGTTATGTACACACATCTAATCGCGTCTCGGTCTATACGAGCCAAACAAATGAGATGGATATTATAACGCATAGAAAGGTCATATTTGTTTATAACTGTAAATAGGTTATATTATACGATGGTTCTTTCGCAGCCGATAGCATGCGAAATCATGCATGCGCTTTTGAATTTTGTCGTATCTGAAAGCACGCGTAAAAATGTCTTTACAAATTAATGTAATTGTTGCGCTTAAGATTAGCAATAACCATAGGACAATTTGTGGATGCTAAAGTGTGATTAACCTCTAAATCACAACGGCCGTAAAACTTTCCAGGATATTTTACATCATATCAAACCATTTGGCAGATTATGTCGGTTACGAATCGCGGGAAGTCGTTACTTTTAACTCGCCCAGCAGCACGGTCGTTTAACGAGCTTAGCCGCCGGGAAAACAATTAATCTGTCTTGCTTTTCATTTTCCTTCTTCGTTGTTTATGGACAAATAAAGTGTTGCATGATTGCCACAGAATAAAGGAAAGGTATTACGAGCGAAGGGAAGCTTTACGCTTTCTCACCATTTGCCGATATTAATTTTCTTTTTGTGGCCTTACTTCAGATATATTGTAAACTAAATCACAGTCACTACACACAAGTTAAAATAATTGCAACACGAAGTTACATTACATTTATTATCAATTTTCTTCTTGCCAGATACAACATGTTGCACAAAAAATTTGACAAAAAAATTTTAATTTACTCAATTTGCAAGAAATCCTAAAGTGTTCGCGTGACGTATACTTCTTATCAATATGCCACACCACTTAACATTTACAATATAAACAATGTTCACAACAAGCAACCGAAAAATTACGTGGGTTTACTGAAGAAAAATTAGAATATTTTAATAAATATAAGAATTTCATTGCTACTGCTAAATGTAGAAGTCTTGTTTTGTTAGGCAGAAAATCTTTTGACGACAAAATTTTAATAACAGAACGTCAATATGTCAAGATGCAAGATGTCAAGAAGTCAAGATGCGTCACAACGTCCAGATCAATTGGAACGTATGCAAAATAATCTACTTCAATTGTTCTTATTTTGGAAATGACGACAACAAAATGTTTAATGAATTATAAAAATACACCCCCAAAATGTTCAGACTCAATTGATGACACTTGTCATTGGCAGTAGTAAACGTCCCTAGAAATATAAACTTCATAATTAGTAGGACTTTTGTTTTTATTTCAAAAGTTATCCCATTAAAATGTATTGACAGGAAGTTATTAACACAATTTCTGTTATTTATTGATGACATCCTACTCTTCTGCCAATTTTCTGTTGAAGTCGCTTGAGAAATATTAAAATAACATCAGTTATCTAGAAGAGTAATAAATAAGATTGTTATTAATGGTCATGGAAAAAGGAAAAATATGAAAAAAAAAATATGATGCAATATGAAAAAAAAATTAAGTGATTTTCAGATTTTTGCCCTCGAATATTTTTCTATAGCCGTTTCAGAAAAAGGTGTGTCCATTGGTGTATCCATAGGTGTATCCAGGTGTATCCTTAATTTATTTTAACAGTGCATTTGAAAATATATATGTAGAAAAAAAATTACCTTGCAATATAATTAAAAGATAAACCGGGAAATATTTTTTTCAATAAAATATTTATTATTTATTTATAAAATCTGAATGCACTTAAATATTAATGTGAGCTTATTGCTTCAAGAGTAATTTCTTACATTAAATGAAACTGGTTAAAATAAATAATAATGAGGCCAATTGTGATCAGACGTATGCACAGAAATAGCTAAAATCTAATACTTAAATACCTGGATGTAATTAAAATAAATAAACATTTGGAAGTAGGGAACAAAGGAACAGGATACAGGAACAATAAAAAGGTGTCAGAGGTGAAGAAACTATTTTCAAGGTAAAGAACTCTGAGAGGGAGTATGGAATTATATAGGATCTAACTATGAGACAAAATTAGGACGCGTATATTGACGGAATATTTCATAAACAAAATGTGTTCACCCTATTCCACAACGTAAGAACATACATTTTAAATGAACTATATTAATTTAATTTTGTTTAATTTTGCAGTATTGCTTTATTTAAAATATATGTAACAATTTCCCTGTTATACTGTATACTTAAATATGTCATCGGCATTCATTTATTATAAATATTGGTCGCCATTTTTCCGCGGAATTCGTCGTTTGTAATTTCCCCAACTACCGGTTCGTTGAACAGCTTAACGATGTCATTATCTTGCCTGACGACAAGCGGAAAAACAATTCACTTGGTTTTAGATGTTCGTAACTTTGTGTTTTCTTTCTTCATCGCTTTCAGATGAGCAAAGTTTTACATAATCGACGATAAAATTAGCTATGGTTGTCGATGGAATGGCTTCTCTTTTACAAAATTCACCTTTTAATGACAACAATTTTAAAAATGAATTATTAAATCTTCTGTCCCACGTGCGTAAATTGAAAAAAAATATTATCAGGTCTGCCTATGCTTATGTAGGGGGGGTTTTCTTAAAATAAAAATTGTATTTAATTTTAAGTACGATTTTTGGATGAAGATCCGAAGAAGTCAACAGAATATTTGTACTGACAAGTGGCGTTTCCTCGACAATATGGTCTGTACAGATCTTGCCGATACGGAAACTTAACTTAACTAAGAATTTAACCGAATCGACACTGTTCTCATTTAGATTCATACGACTTTAATACAAGGTATGAAAAATATTATGGATTTATTAGGTCGTATCAGTAACGTGGTTTTTAAAATGAGGTGCCACGTGTGATTATTATTCGCTTAACTTTCCAATTATCTAATATTTTCGCTAGAAACGCTATATCCATTTACACACAGGTGGACTCATCATAACGTCACGTTCTTGAAACTTCAGTTATTTTAACAACGTTTTTACAATCGCTAATAAACAAATACCTTATAGATAGATAATGTACGCTCTGGATATACTGCACTATTTACGACAGAAATATAGTTATATCATAATTATTGAATGGCAGTATAATCTAAGAGAATAGAATTAATTAATTAATTTGTCGATCCTTGACATATACTCAAGTATATCATATGTCCCTGAAGAGATCGATGATTGTTCTATGATACTTCGTGAAGACATGCGTATTGCAGAACATGGAGAAGCGTAATGTACTAGATGGACTAGTTTACTCTGTTTATATATATATCACTGGATTATGTACATGCAAAATTAGTAATAAACCAATTATAAATAAATCGACGAAGTTTTGACAGTTTACTTTTGACAGACGTAACGTACAAAACAGCCGATACTGCTATCAATATAGTGAGCGCTATTTTTGTTTGTTTTTGCGGATGCGTACACTTCCTATCCTATCGTTTTCATCTCCTTATCTCTCGGTTGTTAATTACTATTTTCCGTCCTTCTTGTGTTAGATTCGTGATGTTCTGACATTAGAAACGTTGCAAAGAAGATGTAAAAACGCTGCATGAAGAATATTGCGACTTAACACTTTACCCTCATCGCGCCTAAAGAAGTTTTCCTTGAAAAAATAAATATGTTGTAAAACATTCTTTTGCTTAGCCCTCGATATTAGTATCATGGGAGTAAACAAATTTTTTTATCCCTAAAAATACACGTAAGTATAGCTAAAAGCATACATTTGAAAATTGCTGCCAACAAGTATGATTAGTCTATAAACGTAACAGTATCACTCTCCAGGACATTTTAATCACATAGAACCATTTAACAGATTAAGTCGGTCTTGAATTGCGAGAAGTCATTACTTTTAAGCAGGGTTACTTTTCAGTTATCCAACGAGGCTAAATGGTAGGAAAACTCGCTTTTTCATTTTCCTCCTTCATCGTTAGACAATCGTAGACAAATGAAATTTTACACAAGTGCCAGAGAATAAAGGAACAGAGCGAACGAATGTTTCATTTTTTTTCGCGATTTGTTGGTATTAATTTTATCTCAGTAGCTTCAATAAATATTGTATCCCAAATAAAACAAAATATACACAAGTCAAAAAAGTAAAAGCATGAAGTTATAATATCACACTTACTGCTAAATTTCGTCTCGCCAGATACAACTACTTATAACTGTTTTGACTTTGTGCAATAAGAATTAAAAAGAAAAAGTAAATTATTCAATTTAGCCCCACATTACAAAAAATCATATGCTTCTTTGCGTAACATCATCATCTATTTATCAACGTGCGGTACCAGCAGTCATGTAAATAAACAACATCCAGCTAACAAGTAGCCGAAAAATCACGTAAATTCACTGAAGAACAAATGGAATAATTATAATATGAATACAAGAGTTTCATTTCGTCTGCTTAACGTAGCAGTCTTGTGTTGGTAGACAGATAATTTTATGTTAACAATATTCTAATAATCAGACAAAACGTGAAAATGCCCTTTAAAAATTCGCAATAAAATTAAAACAAATCTGTTTGATACTGTTTGACACTTGACATCGGTACTCGTTTATTCAGCACATTTGGTCGCTGTTTTTCCACAAAATGCGACGTTTGTAATTTCCACAACTGCCGGGTCATTGAACAGCTTAACGACGGCAGTATCTTGCCTTGCGACAATCAAATAAACGATTCACTTCGTTTTACATTTTCCCTATTTTGTGTTTTCTTTCTTCATCGCTTTCGGATGCGTAAAGTTTTACATAATTGACGGAAAAATTAGCTGAAGTAGAAAATGACGACAAAATGGAGACTACGCATCTTGTCATTTTTCGACAGTACGACTTGCGTTTGCACAAAATTTTCCTTAGTAAGCTGAATTATATAATATTAATGTATTTAAATGTAATTCATCCGAATTTATATCGTTTTCATTATTAAAACAAGTACAAAACTATAACATAAAATTGAAATTGATTTAAATTTTAAAGTAAATAATATATGTCATAAATAAATATCCGAACATTAGTTTTATTAACTTACTTAAAAAAATACTTATTTAAAAAGAAATTGGTAGTGTAATTCTATATTTTAATATATTCAAAACGTTATGTAAGATTAAAAAAAATTTGCTTTAATTCACAGATACAATAATAATGTCTGAAATCTCGATTTCTCAATCTCTAGTAAATCTCAAATTCTAACCAAAATGAACATTTCAGCGACCATACTAAACAAAACCTGTCAAATGAGTGTCACTTTCATGTTACTAGGATCCCGTAACTATTTTATTTGGCCACAGTTACTTGATAGAACCGATATTAATTGTTTTAACTTTAAGGACTTTTATGTGAGTACACAATTTACTTACATCATATTTCTGTGGTACTATAGACATTCGTGACAAAACTAAAAGTTTACATTCTTTGTAACTAATAGTTTGCCAATTATTGTATTTGAATGTGATCTTAATATTTGTTGTTTAAATAAAGAATGTTTGCAATACTGAGTGGAAGTAGCAGGTGCCTAAATATGTAGGTAGACCTGGTAAAAAAAATTGGTTTGAAATTGAAAATTAAGTCACTTTCTTTCACATATTTCGAGATATCGACATAAGAAATACAACATATCGTTGTCTAAAGTAAGTTTACTAAATGGATACATTTTCTAAAATGTCTTCTAACTTCTCCATATCTTTCGTATTAAATCTAGATTTATACTTTTTTAATACAAATAAAATAACTTTAGAGACGTGTCTTTATTTGTAGTGTAAAACTTTCCAGTGCGTCAATATACGAGATTGAGTATTTGCACCTGTCATACTTTATCAGACGGATAGATCTTGAGACACGATTTAAAAAAGTAATGTGAAAACTTAATATTTACTGTTTTCCAAGTTGAATTTGTTTTGAAAATAACAATGTCATTAATATTTTAGAGGTATTTATATGTCCCAATCAAGTTTTATTCCTAGAATATTAAAAAGAATTAAAGTTTAATTTCCCATCCCTTTTTACATGGAAGGGATTTTACGATTTCTTTTCTTTTCTGTTTTTACTATTTTTTTAATTTTCACGTGTGGTCAATTTGAAATGTTTATCTGTATCGAAAAGTTAATTTCGATTACGCAACATTTCTCATAGCGCAGAAAACCCATATAAACATTGAAAGTGTCAAAGTACAGAAAAATATACAGAAGAATTCGATTCAACAATTAGAATATTAGTCATTAATCGATCATAAACCTTTACACGATTCTACAATCGTACGTCTACGTAACGGTTGATGGAGTAGAAAAACTGGAAAATATTTTATAATATTGATGGAATCGAGAACCATAATCGCTCACGCCATTATAAAATACAAATCGAAAAAAATGGATAAAACAATACTGAGTAATAAATAAATTAGCTGTTTTATTTACTTTTACTTTCCTCTGGCGATAGAGATCCCTGCGCTTGCCGAATTGAAACAAAATATTTTCATTAAGCCACTACCGACTTCTGACAGCGACTTTTATAAAAATTAAAAATGTTATATTTAACTGTTTCTATATTGATTTACATTTTATGTCGTAACTGGGTTCAATTATTTTAATTCTGATACTGATAACTGTGCCCAAATTAATAAATACACAAAACCAAAATTTAAAGTAGGAGGTGATCGCCCTGTTAGGGCATATGCCATTTAGCCTTATTTCCCTGACTATAAGGTAAAAATAGGTTTTTCAATTGTCAATCTCAATCAACGGTTACTATTTCCAATACTTAAATTAAAAATGTGGCTTCCGTCCTCCATTTTCATAACTCCATTAATTTCCTGGTTTATTTAAGATGGTAGATGTATTGAACGTTCCGAAAATATAAAAAAGTTCATTACAAACTTCGTATACCCTTCGTTTTCTAAAGCTAAAACAAATACTTGTAAAGTATGAATGATATGTTAATGACTTAACGTAATCAAGTTTGGCCTTATCAATTGACCCTGAAGAGAAAAATGTAATAATAATTATTTCGCTTCAAAAGATAAAGAAATCCAAATTGCACCGAAGAACGTTTGATTTTCTTAGGCAAATATTCCTCGGTGCCTCTTGGCCATGAGGGCTAATGCCAAAATATTTATTGAGAGCGTAAGTCACACGACGAGCAAAGTTGATTTTCCCCACGGAATTGAACCGGAAGTTTATGACAGGAAAGGATTGCAATCGCACAAGATGATTAATGGCAATATCCGCCTGCCTATAATAGATTAAATAGTTTTTCTTCCATCTAACAATTTAGATATGCGTATGTTTACTATACTAAAATATCAAAGTTGTAAAAATTAATAGACTAGATTTGCAAATACATACAAATATGTTATTTATTACACATAATAATTTAAAATAACCTATTAATTATTTCATTAAAATTAAAATACGTAAATATTTTTTTATGTTTATTATTGTTTTATTTATCCTTAATGAAAGTTTTTCTGTCGCTATTCTACCATGTCTTTTTTTAGTTAATTCATTACTACAATTTAAAACTTTTGAGTCTAGTCGTGATTTTCCTTGAATTCATAATTGCATAAAATGTGATTAAATGAAACTACGTTATGTAGTATTATTTCTACTTTGATTAGTTAATTAAGGGTTAATCTTTGCTAACAGCCCACTTGAAGATGTTGTAATACAACGAAACCTACGTCGTGGTAAAAAACTTATAGAAAGTAGAAATAATACTACATCATGTAGTTTTATTTAATTGTGAATAATGAATTTCTACAAAATTAACCCAAAATATATTCAATTATTAATATTATATTGACCCTTTGATAATCTCTTGCCAATAAATATAAATAGAATTGAAAACAATATTTTATTACAAAATTTCACTGTAAATTTCATGAATTTCGTTCAATTAATCATAATGCCTATATTGAATAAAGTACACTACAAGAATGTATGTATATAATATACATAATGTATAAAGCCTATTCTATTGTGTTTCATGGATTTTATAACTCTTTACAGAAGAATCTAAAACATGTGTTGCAATTCTAAAAAGGAAATATCAAGTTCTGCAGGGATTTTAGAAAAAAAATTTTTGTATCTATATGGTACACTGATATAGAATAGAAATAAAAGACAAAAAATCTTCAAATTTTATATTTGGAGTACTCTTACAAATATTCTGGGTGTTATCAGTAATCACTCCCAAAGAAGGATAATTTACTTACGAGGAAAAATTTAAAGGATCGGTTTTTCAGGAAAGCGGCTCGAAATATTTTTCTAAAATTTCATTCATTAATAGTCTGTTAGAAATATAATAAGGTACTGATTAATGAAAGTAATTTAATGACGAAAAAATAAATTCGCCAGAAATGCCTTCAACTTGTGAGAAAACACCGAGTTATTTCATCGTCATTCGCCTTCAACAGTCAACGACCCCGAGCTTGGGCGTGACAAACGCCCATGTAAAAGAAAAACAAGATCCAAGCGAAGTAGTTTTTAGTACTTTCGCCTGGATACGGTGGCCTGCGGATGAGTTGTTTGAAGTGGCCAAACTCATTACAAAGCATGTTGGCAAGTTATGGATATTCCCAACCGACTTTACAAATTCTTAACCGAGAAGGATATTTGTAAAGTTTCTATAAAAAGCGATCAAATCTAAGGGTACTTTTATATAATAATCTAAGCAATAATAAATTGATATATTGATCGAAATCTGACTGTAATTTTTTAAGTTTGTACATTATTGAGATTCTTTTGTCAAAGAGTATGCCTTTCGTCTATTATCTGATTGACATTGACAGTGTAAACATAAATAATCGGGTCCTTTATTTTTGTATGTAAACAATGTATCTTTTAATGTATTCGTAATATATAATATAATGTATTTGTAACACATATTATACCTATATAAATTTTAGATTTCCTTCTCCATATAGACTTTTCCATAAAACTATTGTTCCTTCTCCATATAAACTTTATACCAAATCTCGTACACCTCCGTGCGCGCAATATGCTTAAAAAGGAATACAATTTTTTTCCTTTACGTATTGATATAAAGTCGTAGCAAAATGCAATTTTTCATTTTTAAGCCACGTTTACCCATTTTTTTTTTGAGCAGCGTTTACGAAATGTTAAGCTTAAAATTATGTGTAGTATTAATTTCACCCGCCTCTAATTGTTTACTCTGGATTGGTATAATTCGAAAAAAAACTGAGTAATAAATAATATTTAACTAAAACTTTTAATATTAATTATTGCGGTTAATTGGCATCATCATTTTAAGGGATATACATAACAATGGCACTCTACTCCAGTTGTTTTTCTGACACGCATTTGACCGGATTTTTAAACTTATGAAGATACTTCGATAAAGTAATTCAGTAGATAAAGCTAGTTTTGAGGTAAAGATGTGATAGTCAGTATGTCCCGAAATTTCTATTGTACTGTTGTTTCCGCCTACTTATATATACATAATAAATCAATAAAAATCTATTAAACCCATAAATAAAATGTAACGTCTGTCTTTTTGCCCGCTTATAACTTAAGCTATTTTCGACGGATTTCGAGACTATTTTCACAAGTAGAGTATTGTGATAGTAAGAGATAGTAAGAGGACAGGATAGTAAGGGAATTACAACACAATATTATGAAATATTCCTAAATGCGCGGGAAAATTCGAGAAAGTTCTAAACAATTTTAGAAAGCTGTAGAAAATTCAACATTCCACTTATCTGTCGCTGAAACATAACAAATTAGAATAAGATAATTACGAAGCAATATTAAGGAACCTTCTCGAAAATTGTAGAACACTCTAGAATATTGAACACTGGATTCTCTTCTCCCCATTACATATCGGTGTAAAGTGTAAGAATTGTTGAAAATTATACTTATTTACAATTATGTGTTCTTGAATTAAATTGTTAAAATTGTGACAAAACTGTTTGTGAGCCTATAATAAATAAATAAATGTTCCAGAACAAAGGTAAACATGAAGCGCTATGGACACCGCGACGACTACAACGATGTTTGGATGTTGCGTCTGTTGCTCTACATTTGAGCAATTTGTTTCTTCCTGAACGAATTTCGTTATAATTTGTGTTTTTATTATTGGAAAGATTAATTCACGAGAAAAGTTTAAATATATAATTTATGAATATTTGCAAAAATTCCCCGGCCTGCGACGATGCATGCCGATGAAGTTTGAAAAAAAAACATTGATCGTAAATCTAACTCAGCAAGCGCTGCTTAAGTTGTTAAAAAATATGGAAACAATATATGCAAATACTGTTCTTTCCAAAAAGTTCTACAGTTAAGTTCGTGACAACTTATGTGTATATATAATACATAATACTCATAATAAACTGTTTAAGGTTAAAAAAAAACTTAATTTTTAAACTCAGTTTTCCAGAACTTATTGTGCAGAACTGTCTTAACCTTTGTTGAATTAAATATTATAGCGATCTTCCTTCACTTACGCCAATGAATATTTTCCTTGCACATTGTAGTTTTCTTCATATTTTGAATATTATTACATTGTTTTTAAGTAAAAGCGTATTCAAATAAGGCGAAATATAAGTTGTAGTTGAGAATGATACTGAGTATAGAAAATGGAGATATTGGCAAAAAAATAACAATTTTCACGACTTTTGACCTTTGAAATCTTTACTAGCTGATACGTTATCTTAGGAAACTTTTCAGGCCATCTTTAACATTTTAATAGAAATAACAGGCAGGAAAGTACAGTCCGTATTATAAATAAATTTATTCACGCGGGCTTCCACTTGCAAAATTTTTTCTAGCCTTGTGAAGTCGGGGAGGTCTCTAGTGCGATAATAAAATTGTCTCCGAAACTGAATAATTAAAGTTTGTAGTAATGGCTTTTAAAATGATCGTTATTATATAAAAATCCGTCACAACTTTTAAAATAAGAACTTATTTTCAGACAAGCTCCCATTTAAGAGTCATCGACCGCAAAAGTTTGATCACAAAACTTTCAAACTTAAAAGTTCGGTTCCTAATTTGAAGTGGTTGAACTTATGATTGTTTAAGTGTTTATGGGAGAAATTATTACATCGATTATTGATTTCGATAAGACTCGTCTATTACAAATTATAATTATGGAGATTGTATATTTGCGGAAGCTGCAAAAAAGAGGGAATCCACTATTTGATGCGTATTCTGATGTTTGTGTATTGATTATTTTGAAACTGTTAAGCGTATATCCCCCATCCCTTATTTCCGAAACTACTCAACTGAAAATTATAAAGGTAGGGTTGGTAAAATCTGACTACAAGATTACAGTAAAACTACAGCCATTATCTTAAATTTTATAATTGTTGAAATAGATAGTAAGCAATATATTTATGTTGAAGTACATTTAATATATTTAAGCACCTATTAACATTTAAGGGTACATTGTATTCTTGTTGAACTATTTAGAAGAGTTAATATTTCTAAATAGTTTAATATAAATACTATGTATTCTCAAATCTATGTAAGTGCCTAAATGTATGCGGAACCCACGTAGAACGAATTCTACTCTATATTTCTAAATAATGTAATATAAATACTACGTATCCTTAAATCTTTATATGTGTCTAAATGTGTACCAAACCCACGTGGTATGACTTCTACTTAATATTTCTAAATAGTTTAATATAAATACTATATATTCTTGAATCTTTGTGACTAAATTTGTACGGCACCCACAGGTATGAGTTCTACTCGTGTTTGACAGATTTTAACTACATCGAAATTAGAAGAAAACTTGTTAAATATTCGTTTAATAAAATTGAAATAGTCGCTTTCATAAATTCTAATATTTATTCACATCTTGAAAACCACATTCCCAACTTACAGTATTACTCAAATCGCTGGGCATATGGAAGAACATATTACAAGGAGTTATAAAACAATGACGAATAGAACAATACACTCATAGAGCAAATCCATACAATTAAAAACAAATACACAGTAATTTATATATATTTGTGTCTAAATGTGTACCAAACCCACGTGGTATGACTTCTACTTAATATTTCTAAATAGTTTAATATAAATACTATATATTCTTGAATCTTTGTGACTAAATTTGTACGGCACCCACAGGTATGAGTCCTACTCGTGTTTGACAGATTTTAACTACATCGAAATTAGAAGAAAACTTGTTAAATATTCGTTTAATAAAATTGAAATAGTCGCTTTCATAAATTCTAATATTTATTCACATCTTGAAAACCACATTCCCAACTTACAGTATTACTCAAATCGCTGGGCATATGGAAGCACATATTACAAGGAGTTATAAAACAATGACGAATAGAACAATACACTCATAGAGCAAATCCATACAATTAAAAACAAATACACAGTAATTTATATATATTTATTATATATAAATTACTATAAATATATATAATTTATTATATTTTATAAAATATAATTCTATTGTGATAAAGAGAATAAATAAACCGACAACCGATTAAAAATACATAATGTGTTTAATGTATTATATATGAAAATATTTGCATCACTTTCACTATATTGCTCAGTATATTTTCACAGACTCAAGAAAAATAACCTGTTACCTAAATATCTTTCTTAATGCAAGTTAAATGAAATAATTTTCATTTATATATTAATAAAATAGCGTTTTACTAATATTTTCCAAATTTCGACGTATGTCGTTAAAAAGTTAGGGCACACATATACATTACAGTGTGTGACTGCAATGTATATGTATACCTTAACTATACATTGCAGTATATTTCAAAGACAAAAATCAAAGGAAATACTGCACAAAAAAAATAAGTAAACCTCCAAAAATTCATGTGACTTAGCAAAAAGTCGTAAAATAATGTTATTAGTACAAGAACATACACCACAGAGGACTGCAGACAACAGTCTGTATAAAAATGAGGTATTCTGATATTAAATTGGTAATTGCATTATTTGCTTTTAATTAGTTTTATGGCTGCACTTCGACAGTATATTGAGTGATGCACTTGGTCTACACTTCACAGTTACGATGCACAATTGCACATTTTACAAAGTCATCTGCAGTTTCTCTTAATAGCTTTTTAACGTATATTTCAAAATCTTCGTTAAATAATTAACTAATTTAAAAAAAAAACTACATTCACACTGACGTTTGTCATTAAACTTACTGCGGAACAGGGAAATAAATATCTCGGGAAATAAAAATACACCCTAAACGCAGAGACGAAACAGAGACGACCTTCTATTGGATAAAGGCGAAAATCGACAGTCAAGAATCAATAAATGAACGTAGCGCCCACAAAACAGAAGTACATAAAACACATTCACACCGAAATCCCCTCGTACGCAAATCTCGGCCACTTTCGCACCACACCACTTCCATTACCGCCCGCTCTCGCATTGCAAAAGATAAACAGGCACCGCGAAAATAGCCCACGCGTGCACATATTCATTTTTCCGGCAGCCTCGACCCTGTCGAAGTGATTTTCTTTGAGGCGCCCCGCGTCGCGGCTCAATCGTCGCGGCGCACGTATCGCGTGGACCTATCTCATTTTCATCACCTCCGTCCTTAAAAGCATTTCGAATATCAACAGGGTGACGCACGTCCTGTCACCTGCCCCCAAGTCAGCCCACCGTGGCCGCACGCCGCCCGTTTACGATGCATGTTGGAAGAGCACAAGTTGTGTAATGAAGCCACAACTCGAAATTATTTGCATGGAATTTCATATGTCGGTTTATTATTTCAGATTTATTTTGAATATATGTTTTTGGATGGTCGTCGGTAACTTATAAAGTGTAAAAGAATTTCGGTATGGGTATTTTCATGTCGTTTACGTGTTCACTCTAGTATCGTGCTAATAAATATATTTTTATTCACAATTAAATGAAACTACATGATGTAGTATTAATTCTACTTTCTTTAATTCTTTACTACAACCTAGGTTTCGTTGTATTACAACATCGTCATCAATATTAGCAAACATAGCCCACCTGAAGATGTTGTAACACAACGAAACCTTGATCGTGGTAAAGAACTTAGAGAAAGTAGAAATAATACTACTTCACGTAGTTTCTACAGAATTTCTACAAAATTAACGCCAAACTATAAACTTCATTCCATCTTCAAAACATGTTAAATTGAGAGTTTAACATGCGGTATGACAGTATTGTTTGTGAGCCATGCCAAACGGCAGTTTGCTTCTGTTTGCTTTTGTGTCATTCGATGACCATATTTCGCCTAAATCATTTACGAAATAACTATAAACAATGTGAGCATATGGTGTATTCGTTGGTATATGCCTATTACATTTGTTATATTTGAATGGATTGTTAATGTAGTGCTATATACAGATAGATGTATTTCACTGATGATGATGAAATCTTTAAGACATAGTTTCATTAATTATCGTGATTTGGTTATGACTCATTTAGAGGCTTCATTAAATAAAAATAAAGAGCCTGAATGACTCATTACGTAAAAACCATACGAGTCTAGAGGATATAAATAAATAATATTTTTGAACTAATTTACTCGAAGTAGGAGGTATTTACTCGAAGGAGTAGGAATAAAAAACATTAATTATTAATTTTCATTAATATATTTTCATTCTAGAGAAAATATGTGAAGGTCATCAACTTAGCAGATGACGTTTTCTTTTTTGTTATTGTTTTCCATGGGTCTACTATTGCATTAAGTCCTAATAAGCGATTTTGTCTTTCAATAATTATTTTTCCTTGCACACAAAAACTTAGATCAAGCCATCTTTGAACACGCGTTCATTTATTATACTAATACATGCCTAAACACAAAGACTTAATTTGAAAAACCTTCTTAGTTCAGTGTTGGCATGTGTTGGGATATTAGTGGTAATTACACGAAGTAAAGGTTTTTGCGAGTATCAATCTCATCCCTAGGGTTTACTCATTACGATAACATGAGAAGTATATGAATTAAAATAAAACCTATCAATTGCAATGATTCTGTATCAACAATTATTTAGACACATATACTTGTCTAAATAATTGTTGGTACAGAATCATTACAATTGTTTAGACACATATACTTGTCTAAATAATTGTTGGTATAGAATCATTGCAATTGTTTAGACACATATACTTGTCTAAATAATTGTTGGTACAGAATCATTGCAATTGTTTAGACACATATACTTGTCTAAATAATTGTCGGTACAGAATCATTGCAATTGTTTAGACACATATACTTCAGTATGAAGATAAACAAAATAAGATGAAATATTGGAATTTATCACTCTTTCTTCACATAATTATTTAACAAAAAAACTTTTTCAAAATAGTATTAGCACTCAAGGAATTCTTTCCAGCAATAATCTACAAACCACCTAAGTATTTTTCCGCACCCCACGGATGTATCCTTTATTAGCGATAAACGCGTTAACACCAAATTTTGAAGACAGAAATCATTATAACTTGGGTAATTTTAAAAGTAATTAAATTTTAAAATAGCTTTCTAGAAAGAGGAGATCTTTCTTACTATATTTAAATTTTTTTAAATATTTCTTATGACCTAAATCTGTGTTTAAAAAACCTTCCTTTGGTTTGTATGCATGTACGTATGAGAAAAAGTTACCGGTCGTAATTCTTTACCGATTTTGTTGATTCTTTTTTGTACCAATTTGTTAACAATCAGCATATAAGGTTATTGATTTTTGCAATGATTTTTCAATTAAATTAATTTTTATAAACAATTTTCTACAAAAACTCACTTTCTTCGTACTCGGCTCTCCGTGCGGAACTTTTTACTCTTTTCCTTTGCTTCCTATTATTTTCAATTTTTAAATTTCAAACTTTTTTAAAGTTATTTTAACTTCTGTTTTTATTGAGTATATGACTAAGAGCACATTTGATGACAGTGTTTCCTATTGATTTCCCGTGGTTATTAGTTATAGTTGACTAACATAAATGTTTTACATTCCGTAGATATGTAAATATAACAAGAAAAATATTTAATATTAAAGTAATATGAATAATGTTTAATATAATATTTTGCATATACAGGAAAAATGTTAAGAAACTACTTATATGAAAATTCCTAACAGTTACTGAAAAAAAATGTTGCCAAAGTTGCAATTCCAAAAAAACATTTTTTTGGAATAACAATACTCAGTTTGATGCACGGAATCATCAGTATGAATAATAGATAAGCTCTACTTAACAGAATTCAATAAAATAATATACATATATGTGCGATTCTGTATATACAATTTCTGTTAACTCTAAACCATACGACATGGAAAAGCTGAAGATAGTGTTTAATAAACAGTAACATAACCCAATATACTAGAAGTTTCAATTGTTTCCAAATATTTCTCTATATTACCCTAAATATACTATTGATAGAGACGTCGTAAACAATAATAATAATTAATATAAATTATTTCTTAATACGACACTATTATGCCAGACGAGCGATGCGGTTCCCATTTTTATTTCCCGCAACGACTGCCCCGAGCAGCTGTGGAGAAGCCGATACAAGATTTACTTTCCTTTCATAACATTATTCATATACTGACATACGCATCTACACACAATAAACTTGCTAACAGATGATGTCTGCTTTTATATATTCATAAGGGCAGGCGAATATTTTTATGTCTTACGAGCGTAGCCTTCCAATCCCGTGCTTTACAATCGTTTCGTTTTATCAATTGTATTGGTTTTATAGTGTGTCTGGAAAAGGTAACTATTCCAAAAAGCATAAAAAATATGAGAACTAGATAGGTTGATCCCTCCGCTATCTGATTTAGAGATACAATAAAAAGCATGTACTAACTATGGTGCGAAAGGTTGTTAAAAATATTGTCGCATTTGCTAGTCCCTATAAAGCGTTCCATATTGTATTCTTCCAGAAGATACTTAAAAAATGCAGAACTGCAAAGAACACAGAAAAGTCGAAAATCTTTGCAAGAAGATGGCTTAAACGTTATATGGAGATAACGTTTAACCCATCGAATATAATAGACGAATTAACTAAACAGCAGAAAAAGATGACTTGAAGATAATTGGGCTGTCTTCTTCAAATTGTTTTTTGGTGAGAAGTCCAAGCGGAACTACAAAAGATCTAATTAGATTTGTCCATTGAAAGAATCCAATTCCTTTACCGGCCAGTAAAGTTACAATTCGGAATATGATATAAAAACCACTTCCATTAGAAAAGCAACTTGATATCGTTTAACCTTGGTAATGTCCTGCGTAAAGAATAACCGTAATTGGGATACCGCCATTTCCAGTGAAAAGTTATTATTTTGAACTCGAAATGTATTGATACGTGCCCGATCGTCTACTGATAACAAAGTTGTTCGTCAAACCACTACTGATAACGAAGTTCACAGGGAATATTTTTCTAACCACATTCGGAAACTGATATGAATTATACAAAAGATAATTTGAATGCAAAAAAGGAGGCTGGTTCGCGATAACATCTATAATGAAAAAAATTAAAATCATTTTACAATATTTATGTTTATCAGAATTTCAATTCGTTACTTACTTTAAAATGAATTTGAAAATTGAAACTTAATTTTATTTCATTTTAATTTGGTTTATGTTGTGTTGTGTTGGGTTGGATTTGTTTTGGATTGGCTTGGGTTGCATTTGCTTTGGATTGGGTTGAGTTTGCTGTGGGTTTGTTGGGTTGGGTAATTTTGAATAAATTTGGGTTGGATTGTTTTTAATTTTGTTTGGTTAGGTTTCTTTTAGATTGAGTTGGATCGGGTTGGGTTGGGTCGAGTTTGCTTTAGGTCGAGTCGGGTTGTGTGGAACTGGGTTGTATTTGCTTTTGGTTTGGGTTCTGTTTACTTTGGGTTTGGATCAGTCGTTTTTATGTAATAAGGGTTCGAAAAATAAAATAGACAAAAATTACCAAAACTATATTTATGTGTTGTATTACTTTTATTATGTCCTCTAAAACACTTTTTCGTTTTCGTAAACATAGTTTCATACATAGTTTTATATATATATATATATATATATATATATATATATATATATATATATATATATATATATATATATATATATATATATATACAAGCTTAAATGAAGATTTTCCACACCATTTCAGTGGATGAATCACTTGTAAAATGGCTCACTCTTGGCGTTCTTCAATATTTGCAATGATTCAATACAAGATATTTTTTTATAGCACAAAATTTAAAGCAAAATCTTAGTACGATATTTTTATCCACTTGAAAAATCGCACAGCATACTTGAGATCAAGTAACTCACCCAACATTTGTAAACAAACAAATCGACAGGTACGCTTGTCACGTCTACATGGCAATGAGAATCATCGGTATCAATTTAAAGCAAAAATATTTTTTTCATATTTTTATATAGGCTTTTAAATAAACAATTCCTTGTTTTAATTGACAGAATGTACGTAATTGTTGGGCAGTTTTTGCCTTAACGTTGAAGAAAAATTAAACAAAATATTTATTTACTTGTTTATTTATTTGTGTACAGTTACAAAACATTAGAATTATGCACATATACGTTTCAGTAATGATAAATAGGCTATTTATTTAATACATACATTTGGAAATTATATGACATTACAATACATAACGATGACACATTTTAACAAAGTATTTTTCTCGAAACCGATCAGGTGATTGAGGAGATCTACGCAGTGGAAAAGTGACGAATTCCCATATAATTATTTTCCAAATGCTTGTGTTGTAATAAAAATTTATTTTAATTGTTATGAAAAATTATTTTTCTCAAAAATAGAGGTCAATGAATATTTCTATTTAAGAATAGGAAAATAAATGTCATGACAACGCTTTCAATAATTAAACGATACTTGACAGCTTTGGGTGGACTCAAAAAAAATTTTCTAAATTAATTTAAAAAATAGAACTGGTTTCTAAATTAGTTCATACTGGAGATAAATAGCAAGTTAAGTGAAGAAATAGACTGGAAATTCTTGGAACTACGTGACAATTAATTAATTTTGCTACCTCCGTTAAGTACCCGCGAAAATTGGGAATCAAACCTGATACCTAAATGGATTATCTCATCATTCAGCGTAAGATTGACTCACTAACGGTACACTCGTATTTGATAAGAGTGCGCACTCAGCCATAGTTCATTATTGAATATTTGACTCCGTTGAACCGGATGCCTCTTGCAACGCACCCTTCGGGGTCTGAAAAAGTCTTCCTGTTTTCTGTAAATAACGGGTAACGTGTAGTTTTTATTTGATTTTCAATATTTAATTTTTATAATAAAATTTCATTTTTTAATACAAATTATAACAAATTCGAATGACGCTTTTGGCACTAATTGGAATAACAATCCTAATCTTATTTGCTAAATGATGCAAATTTTATGATATATTTCTTATTAATATGTTCTTTAACTCAAAAGGAAAAAACGGAAACCTTATAAGATCACTCACGTTTGTCTGTCCGTATTTTCAAGAATCACTGGATGCAAAAACTTGAAATTTGATACAATATTAATTCGCATACATCGCAATAGCTAGAGCACTTAAAAACATTTATATGGAAAATTGATAGAAAAGTAATTTTCTTTATTTTTATAAGATAACAATTTTATAATTAAAAGTAATTTTTTTATTTTTACAAGATAAAAATTTTATTTTTTTTTATAAGAATCTGAAATTTATTTTTCTTAAATTTAATTGGTACATCTTCAACTGAAAAATATGTTAAATTTATAAAAAAGTTGAATTTTTAGAAGCCTACTCAAAGGTTGTAGGAAAACTGTAACGATGATTCCAGATGTTATAGTTTATAAGGTATTCAGAATAATACCTATATCCACCGACTTAATTACATAAGTTATTATTAAATATTGATTGCTCTAGGAATCCATGTCAGCTATGACTTATGGTAAATAAAATAATTTCATTTCAAACGAAGTACGGAACCCTCGATGCGCGAGCCAAACTCACACTAGGCCAAATTTATTTTCCATATTTTTGATGGGTATTTGCTCTCTAAAATTTTGAATGAATGCTATGACGAGGAAGAGAAAAGCATGGAACAGAGCCATGGCATGTTAAATTACTTCACTTGGTTTCGACGAAATTTTAATACGTAATTTATTGTTTAGGGCATTTTTCGAAACCAAACAATAAACCTGGACTGGATGGTGGGAATAAAATGCAAAGGTATGGCAGAGCTATGAGTAGGGGGAATATTGGAGTATTGTATAAGAAATATATTAGGCCCACTGAAATATTATCGCCGAAAATAAGTCAATGAAATCTTCAAAAAAATTACAAATTTACAAAAGTATTTGGATAATTTTATCATTTATATTAAAACAAAATTAAAAAATATAAAATGTTACTTTTTGTGGGCTAAATAATACAATAATTGAACTATATAATAAATAATAATTGTGACGTTTTTCTTTCTGCTCATGATTTTTTTTCATTATCAGTACGACCATACCTAAACTAATTTTTTTTATTAGAAATTAATTTATTAAATAACAATTTAAGGGAAACGATATTTCAAAGCAATCACTTAACCAAATATACGAGAAAATGTTTATTCAACGCATTCAGTAATTAAACGGTAACAATAACTTTTCCACTAAATGTGCACGGCTTTATATACCCATTCACACTGGATCTACCAGTATTTTCTACCAGTTTATCACACCTTTGTACTTGTTATCGAATGAAAATGTCAGCATAATTCTATTATTGCAATAAAAATTAATATTTTTGGTTAATGCCATGAGGTATTTTCACATAACACCTAAATTGTTATATAAATTACTTGTTTTATGGTAAATTAGTTAAGAAATATGATATGATATTTTTGTCAATATATTTTATTTATTATTTGCCACCTCATTGCTTTACATAATTTGCGTATTCTAAGATAAATCCATTAATTATATATTTAATTTGTTTTCCATGTATCCTCCCACATTATCTGTATATGTGCTGTTTATAAGTAAAATTTTATTGAAAAGCAATATCTTAAAATGAGCCAAAAAAATTATATACGAGTACCACATATACGAGTAAATTAAAATATTCACCGATTCGGAATTTCGATAAGGTTCATAAGGATTCTGTGTTTCGCTATGGGACCCCAAAATATATGAAGAAAAAATACACTGTTGCCTTATGGTCTTATGTCGTATAAGATTATAAACTTAGTGTTCCCAAAAAAAGAAAAAAGAAGTTCCAAAATTATGAAAATTGAAAGTGGCGCATAAACTCTGGAATTTGCAAAATTTCAACCTAAAGATACGTTTCGTATGTTAATGGGTTTATAACCTTACATGCGGATTGCGGTACTATTATTTTTTTTGTTTTATAACCTTAAAAAGCACAAGAATCCAAGAACAATAATTTTTCGCCAGTTTTTTATGGCCATGTTCGTCTTTCTTTCCCAGCCTACAGTTTCTATAGTTTTAAATCGATGTACAGGAAACTTTGCAACTAGGAATAGTTTTAACTAAAAAGCTATGACATAGTTATTATTATTCACGTGCGTTGAACTCTTTGGGGAAAAATACTTACAATTAAAGAAATGTCACTTCAAACGAACTAGTTTCCACTCTCAATTTTTTATTTAATTATATTTCTACGATATGTTGCAAGTTGTGTAATAACATACTGTTTAATCATACCTATTCAGCTAAGCAATAACAGGCACTTCGCCCGAAGCCTAAATTAACCCTCCCCACCTGACGTGTGACCCACTGAATTCTGAAAACCACTAAACCAAACCATTAGCTGGCTCCTCCAGCCCGCCCCGCAGAGAGCAGGCGTCGCGGCGGGAAGGGCTTCAGGAAACAAACGATGCAAAATGTTGTTTGTAGGCTCACCCCCGCGTAAGTTATTGCCGAACATCAATCCCCTTCGTACCCTTGTTCTCCATTCCGCCCTTCGACTCGAGTTAACCAACTTCCACCCGAATCAGAGTCGTGTCTAGAATTTCAATGGGCTGGGAAGAAAGGAATCAATGTTCATTTCGATGTAAGCGTTCCAAGAAAATAATTATGAGGAACAAAGTTTGTGACGCACGAGCACGAACGTGTTCGAGAAATTATTTTTATATTCGTGTATTTCATTGTAATTTTTGACATATCGCAGAGCACTTGGGTCGCACTAAAATATATTACCGATTTTAACGTTACATATTTGGGTCCCATTATATCTTTATAACTTGCATTTCGATATAAATCTCAAAGGATAACACTTCAAAACCCGACTATAGCAGTAATAAAGGGGTAAGTTGGAAAACAAGTAAAATTTTGTTTACCCTTATTGTAGAAGTCTGTAGCTGATAGGATATAGTTGAAAGTATTTCATTTTCTACCATGATTACGGCAAATCCAGTAAAGGATTATGATTATAGCAAGATGTCTTAAACTAATTTCCCGCTAATATTAAAAATGTGAACATTAGGATCTCTGTTACTTAATCCCACTGATATTATAAATGTGAAAATTTGCAAGTTTATTACTATTGTGATTTTTATGATGTTAAGTACAAACACAGTTCAAGATGGAAATTAACAACAAGGTTATTTTTAACCTAAGAAATAGCATGATTCCTGTGGGAGGAAATTTGGTGTTTTTACTCGATAATAAAAAAAATTGTATTGCAACATATCAATAGATGGCGCAGTATGTGTACTAGATCTAGAAATATTACTCACTTGTCTCGAAAGCCTAAAACTTGTATGTTTTTGTTAAACACAGCAAAACCTTTTACATTTTTTAGACAGCCCTTGTTTTAGTCTCGTTAGGGTAGAAACTAATTCTGCCGTCTTAATCGAAAACTCACGCAAGCTATTAAGACAGCGGGAACGCAGGCAAAAACCAGTAATGTTATACATGCGAAACCTACTTTGTTTAATTATTGGATTGTTTCATTTTCACGGTTCAACTACTCAACCTAACTCCGTGAAATTTAACATGCATATAGTATTTCTTATTTCGAAATAGAAAGTGTTTCATAGTAATTAAGAAATCAGAAATTAAAGGCGTAAACACAAGTATGGGTATACAAGTGCAACAAATACTTATCCAACAATCATATAGGTGAATCTGTGCATCAAAAACACAGATTTAGAGAGAGAAAATCAGGAATTTTATTACAAAACTCGGATTTTATTACAAAACTGGGAAAACCAAAGATTCTGAAAAAAATCATTGTCAAAGCATCAAATATGCTCCAAATGTACTCAGTTTTATATACAATATCACCTGTATAATTAATAGACACGTACATTTTAACACCCGTGTATGTTTCGACTACTTAATCTTTTCCAACGCTAATTTCTAATTTGTTCACAAGAATATTATTGTTAAATTATACCACCCTCTTTTGATTAATGATATATGAGCGTTGTATAAATACGTTTTGTATTTGGAATTCTATTATCCATATATTTAAGTTAAACCGTTTCGATTTTACGTAATTATCTGGTAGGTACCGCATTTATCAAAACCGATTGAGTGGTTTGGAATACAGAATACTATCAACAATATATATATATATATGTGTGTGTGTGTGTGTGTGTTTGTGTGTGTGTGTGTGTGTGTGTGTGTGGGTGTGTGACTGTGTGTGTTAGAGAGAGAGAGAGAGTATATATATATATATATATATATATATATATATATATATATATATATATATATATACACACATATAAGTACATAGAGAGCTAAACAAAATATATTTAATATGTTATGTGAAAATGTGTTTGAAAGTAGTTGGCTCTTGCAAATGTTACAAAATCCTAAATTTAAATATTCAAAAACTTTAATGTCACCATGACACGAAACACATGTCACAAACACAATAATAATAATTTTATTTTTCTTACATGTCTTTATCATATGAGCCATTCGGTACAGTCGTTTTGTTGCTGCGTTTATACATTATACATTAGATGCACGGTTATTCATTAGAGGTTACAATAGAATGTGCTAAGGAACATCTCCATTCATCACTCCCGCACCTGTGTATCGGCGTAGCGTCTAATTAGGCGGGCGGCGTCTGGCGTAGCATTTCATCGTCAAAACGTATTCTTCCAAATAATATTTTGGTGTTGGACATATTGCAATGTTGATTTTTCCGATATGTATTCAGCGTAAATTTTGGTATTAAAAATATTTTTATTTCATTCACGTCTTAAGCAAGTTTTTCTTTTTAGTTAATTTAGCTATTCATCCTCGCATTTCATCGGACCTGAACTTTTTACATTTCTTGGATTCTTTTTTGATGCCAGCTTTCCTCTGAATCACATTTTCTATAATACTGAGCATATTTAAGATTCATATGAGAAGATATCTCTAAGTTTGTTGTAATTTTCCATTTAATACCAATGTTCTCTTATATTTTGGAGAATATTTCTAATGTCTCACTTTGGATACTAATAATGCTCCGCAAGCTCTCTACAATACTACACAAATAACATCACTCCAACATCCTAACTTGTTTTCACGCTATACTAATTTATAACTTTACACAACGCTAATTCACAACAATCGCGCGCGACATGCGCGTTTTTGTTGCGAATACACTTGTTCGATAACGTCACAAGTAAAACAAAATCTGCACGATACATATATCCAGACTTGGTCTATACTATATATGGTTATACTATATATAACCCAACCATTGTTAACGCATTATTAGTTTCGTAGTTATTAGCGGTTGAAATCTGACGTTTTTTTTTCTAACAAGCAAATAAATGCTTTCACGCCAAAACATTATCTTTATTCATGATATATATACTCTTATTAATATTATGCCAGTCTTAACCAGATAAAATGAGAAACTAAATGCCCGGGAATCAGCATCCGTGATTTCTAAATACTTAAATCTTAATTTATCTTTTGATTGTATTTCATAAGGAATAGCTCTACTAACTATTCTTTTATGCACCATTTTCAATTATCCTCGTAAGGGTGTATTTTGTGAACGCTACTGCTCCAGAAAAAAGTATTTAAAGAACCGACAAATCGAGATAAATCCTATTAGGATTTCGAACGGCTAGCCTTGGGAGGAATAGTATGTAGAAATTAAATATGGAAGGGATGCGAGGTCGTGATCAATCCTAATTCAGTTATTAATACCATTAAACTAGAGCGATCATTATTATAATTAAATTTTCATGACACGGCCCAAAAACGAACTCAAATCTATTCTTAGAATAAACTATGCTTACACTCTAAGCGTCACAAAAAAAATTAAAAATCATAAATGCAGTCGTTTTTAAAGTTCCGTAGCCAAATTAGTAATCCTAAAAATTTTGCTATGCCCGTCTGTATAGCTTTCCATATGTATATCACAGCCGTTTTACTCGCAGACTATTAGTGTCATAAAGCTAAAATTTGGCTTGATTGTATATATTTATAATGCCTACAAGGTTATTAAATAATTTTTTTAAAATAAGTTTTAGGGCGCCTGCTCAAGATGTGAAATGGAGGTGAATTCTTTTTCACGTTCTCCATTGTGTTGAATACTTTCAAAAATATGGAGGTGTGTCACGAAGCCTTTTTCGATACAGGGATTACGAAATATTAAGCTTAGAATTCGTCATTTTTTAGAGTTATGTATCCCCACCAGCTAAACTGCTGTTTTTTAATCTCAGGATAGTATTAAAAGTAGTAGTATATGTAATGAAATATATCACAGTAAGCTATCTATAAAAAATATATATACATATATACAAAAGAAAAATATCACAGTAAGCTGGGTTCAACTAGTTCAGTAGTAACATTCGACCAACTTATAACATGTAGTTAGGCATGTAAAAAGTTCCCATAAACTCCATAGAAGTGACTTAAATCGGCTGCAAAGAATTTTGTATTTTAAAATGTATCTGTATATAATATACCTGTGAAAGATATACTAAACTAATTTATATATGCTAATTTATATAATTACAATATACAATTTTATATAATTACTATTTACTAATATATCTGTGAAAGATATACTAAACTAATTTATTTATGCTAATTTATATAATTACGTGGTGAAAAATGTTATTATTTAAATATGCGCCGCGTTTTTATGCCTTTGAAAGATATAGTAGTTAATATATTTACATTGGGAAAAATTAACGTTTATAATTAAATTAAAATTAACCTTAAATGTTGGTAAGTACCTAAATGCGTACGTACTTGACAGGTTTTTTTATAAATATATCGGCGTGACACGGCAACCAGATAGTAAAATTGCCCAGTCATGGCAAACAAAGGTCCCATCATATTCGTTATCACGGAAACACGTATACGAATAATTATCGATTTTAAATTTGCCAAATTGTATTATTAAAATGAATCGATATATACATTTTATTTACATAATGTCTGCTTTGTATTCTAGCGAGGTATATAAACGTTAATAAATAAATACAACAATGCGTCTATCTATCAAAGTTAGGTCGAGACGTACTCGGAGCTAATTGGGGAACAATGACTCGCGATTTTCCTTTGCGTGAGCAGCAACCCTATTTTTGTGCGTTCGCAAAACATTTATACGTATATATTTATATTTAATTAATTTATCAAAGATTTACACTGGATTTTCGTAGCGGGTTTTACATGGTTACATAGGTGGTAAGTTAGTTTACGGAAGCTGAGCGCTTCAAAACTTTGATGTAAGCCTGATAATATATTTATACAACTAAATCCCACTGGGAGCTTGTGGTAATAATATGAACTAAATTTTCCGAAAATCCTGGGCCAAAGTAATAAGCACTATCAAATATGCATTTTCAGCAGGTTTAAGATACAAAACAGAAAATTAAGATTAGAAAATTAAAATTTAGAAGCGAAAATGTTTTGCTTCTAAATTTATTTGATTATTGTTTTAGGTATTAGCATATCTTTTGAAATTTTTCTGTATTTTATGGTACTGTCGTTTTTTTCGTTTTTTACATTATTTCAGAAAGATTATTAAATAAGGTTTGGCGAAAAGCTTCTTAGAATTGAAAGTTTATGATAATTTACTTCAGCCCAAGTTTCTGGTCCTTTCATGCGTTTTTAGGATCCTGTGCCTAAAACATAAAAACGAAACTCTTGTAGATTTCCGTTTCTATCTATCTGTATGTCACGGCTGTCTTTCAACAAATACTATTGTTGTCAACTTAAAATTTGGCCCTAAAAGTAATTTGCTAGTCCGCACTAGCTTCGTCATATGAACGAGTTTCCGAAATATTATTATTTTTATTCAAAATGGTTTCCCAAATGGAGGTTTCAAATTTAAAAGTGAAGCAGCGAAGTAAAGTATAAAAGGGCTTTGTTAATACACTTGTTAACGATTTCTTTTTTCCTTTTAATTTAAAGTCGATTTCTTTATCTCCGAAGATTGCGAGTCAAAAAATCTAATATAATTCAAACTGATAAATATATAATTTCAAACATTTATAATTACCTAGGAAAAAATAAAAGTTGTAATTTTTTCCTCCTGCGTGATTTCTTATAATCAAGTTGGTATGTATATATTAATACAGTGTTGTGGCTCTATTATTGGAATTTATGATATCCAGGGTAAGAAACCTCAGCTCCCGAGTTCTGCTCGCGCTTAGCAGATTTTATTTGTACTTGCTGGTATTTATTATTCTATGGTTTACAGAGGTGTGTCTTGGGCCCTTCCATATCCCACACGGTAGGCCAAACCTTATATCTTACTGTGTTATTGCGCAGAGCGGTTTCTTTTTTTTAATTTTTGATTTTTCTATTCTTTCTTATCAATGATTCCTTATAATCAAGTTGGTATGTATATATTGATACAGTGTTGTAGCTCTATTATTGGGATTTATAATTTCCTGGGTAAGAAACCGCAGCTCGCGAGTTCTGCTCGCGCATATCAGATTTTATTTCTACTTGCTGATAGTTATTATTCTATGGTTTTCAGAGGTGTGACTTTGGCCCTTCCATATCTCATACGGTAGGCCAAACCTTATATATTACCGTATTATTTAATTTTGGGTTTGTTCTATTCTCTCTTATCAGTGGTTGATCCATATTTATTATTTTTTAAAAAAACTATTTTAGAGATAATTCTGAATTTAAAGAAACATGAGTTTCAGTACTTGTACACGGGTTACAATTGCATAAAATTAGGGTATGAACTTAAGAGGTAAATGGTCGGCTAAAATAAGTTGTGTCGATCAGTTTTTACCCTGAAAATATAGAATTAAGTGCAAAGATGTTAATCAAATCGATGTGCACTGATATTACAATCTTTTTTTTATTCTGTGTCGATATCGATAAGAACCAAATATTTCTACAATTTCCGCGTCTCATTACAGTTTCCATTTGTATGTTTTATTGTCACAGCTTTTTAAAATCGAAATAGTTGGACTTAGAAATTTACATACTAATTTAGAGGACATGTTAATACACTCGTTAACGGATTCTTTTTCAGAAATTTACATACTAATTTATTGGATTTGTTAATACACTCATTAACGGATTCTTTTTCAGAAATTTACATACTAATTTAGTGGACTTGTTAATACACTCGTTAACGGATTCTTTTTCAGAAATTTACATACTAATTTAGAGGACATGTTAAAACACTCGTTAACGGATTCATTTTTACAAATTTACATACTAATTTAGTGGACTTGTTAACGAATTCCATTTTAGAGATTTACATACTAATTTAGAGAACATGTTAAAACACTCGTTAACGGATTCATTTTTACAAATTTACATACTAATTTAGCGGACTTGTTAATACACTTGTTAACGAATTCTTTTTTAGAAATTTACATACTAATTTAGAGGAAATATTAAAACACTAGTTAACGGATTCATTTTTACAAATTTACATACTAATTTAGCGGACTTTTTAATGCACTTGTTAATGAATTCTTTTTTAGAAATTTACATACTAATTTAGAGGACATGTTAATACACTCGTTAACGGATTCTTTTTCAGAAATTTTGCACACTAATTTAGCGGACTTGTTAATACACTCGTTAACGAATTCCTTTTTAGAAATTTACATACTAATTTAGAGGACATGTTAAAACACTAGTTAAGGGATTCATTTTTACAATTTTACATACTAATTTAGAGGACATGTTAATACACTCGTTAACGGATTTTTTTTCAGAAATTTACATACTAATTTAGAGGACATGTTAATACACTCGTTAACGCATTAATTTTTACAAATTTACATACTAATTTACCGGACTTGTTTATACACTTGTTAACGAATTCTTTTTTAGAAATTTACATACTAATTTAGAGGACATGTTAATATACTCGTTAACGGATTCTTTTTCAGAAATTTACATACTGATTTAGAGGACATATTAATACACTCATTAACGGATTCTTTTTCAGAAATTTACATACTAATTTAGAGGACATGTTAATACACTCATTAACGGATTCCTTTTCAGAAATTTACATACGAATTTAGAGGACATGTTAATACACTCGTTAACGGATTCTTTTTCAGAAATTTACATACTGATTTAGAGGACATATTAATACACTCATTAACGGATTCTTTTTCAGAAATTTACATACTAATTTAGAGGACATGTTAATACACTCATTAACGGATTCCTTTTCAGAAATTTACATACTAATTTAGAGGACATGTTAATACACTCGTTAACGGATTTATTTTTAGAAATTTACACACTAATTTAGAGGACATGTTAATACACTCGTTAACGGATTCATTTTTACAAATGTACATACTAATTTAGAGGACATGTTAATACACTCGTTATCAGATTAATTTTTACAAATTTACATACTAATTTAGCGGACTTGTTAATACACTCGTTAACGGATTCTTTTTCAGAAATTTACATACTGATTTAGAGGACATATTAATACTCATTAACGGATTCTTTTTCAGAAATTTACATACTAATTTAGAGGACATGTTAATACACTCATTAACGGATTCCTTTTCAGAAATTTACATACTAATTTAGAGGACATGTTAATACACTCGTTAACGGATTTATTTTTAGAAATTTACACACTAATTTAGAGGACATGTTAATACACTCGTTAACGGATTCATTTTTACAAATGTACATACTAATTTAGAGGACTTGTTAATACACTCGTTAACGGATTCTTTTTCAGAAATTTACATACTAATTTATCGGACTTATTAATACATTCGTTAACGGATTCTTTTTCAGAAATTTACATACTAATTTAGTGGACTTGTTAATACACTCGTTAACGGATTCATTTTTACAAATTTACATACTAATTTAGAGGACATGTTAATACACTCGCTAACGGATTTTTTTTTCAGAAATTTACATACTAATTTAGAGGACATGTTAATACACTCGTTAACGGATTAATTTTTACAAATTTACACACTAATTTAGAGGACATGTTAATACACTCGTTAACGGATTCATTTTTGCAAATTTACACACTAATTTAGAGGACATGTTAATACACTCGTTAACGGATTCATTTTTGCAAATTTACATACTAATTTAGCGGACTTGTTAATACACTCGTTAACGGATTCTTTTTCAGAAATTTAGAGGACATGTTAAAACACTCGTTAACGGATTATTTTTCAGAAATTTAGAGGACATGTTAATACACTCGTTAACGGATTCTTTTTCAGAAATTTACTTACTAATTTAGAGGACATGTTAATACACTCGTTAACGGATTCTTTTTCAGAAATTTACATACTAATTTAGACGACATGTTAATACACTCGTTAACGGATTCTTTTTCAGAAACTTTGCACACTAATTTAGCGGACTTGTTAATACACTCGTTAACGAATCCCTTTTTAGAAATTTACATACTAATTTAGAGGACATGTTAAAACACTAGTTAACTGATTCATTTTTACAAATTTACATACTAATTTAGCGGACTTGTTAATACACTTGTTAACGAATTCTTTTTTAGAAATTTACATACTAATTTAGAGGACATGTTAATACACTCGTTAACGGTTTCTTTTTCAGAAATTTACATACTAATTTAGAGGACATGTTAATACACTCGTTAACGGATTCATTTTTACAAATTTACATACTAATTTAGCGGACATGTTAATACACTCGTTAACGGATTTTTTTTCAGAAATTTACATACTAATTTAGAGGACATGTTAATACACTCGTTAACGCATTAATTTTTACAAATTTACATACTAATTTAGCGGACTTGTTAATACACTTGTTAACGAATTCCTTTTTAGAAATTTACATACTAATTTAGAGGACATGTTAATACACTCGTTAACGGATTTTTTTTCAGAAATTTACATACTAATTTAGAGGACATGTTAATACACTCGTTAACGCATTAATTTTTACAAATTTACATACTAATTTAGCGGACTTGTTAATACACTTGTTAACGAATTCTTTTTTAGAAATTTACATACTAATTTAGAGGATATGTTTATACACTCGTTAACGGATTCATTTTTAGAAATTTACACACTAATTTAGAGGATATGTTAATACACTTGTTAACGAATTAATTTTTACAAATTTACATACTAATTTACCGGACTTGTTATTACACTTGTTAACGAATTCTTTTTTAGAAATTTACATACTAATTTAGAGGACATGTTAATACACTCGTTAACGCATTAATTTTTACAAATTTACATACTAATTTAGCGGACTTGTTAATACACTTGTTAACGAATTCTTTTTTAGAAATTTACATACTAATTTAGAAGACATGTTAATACACTCGTTAACGGATTCTTTTTCAGAAATTTACATACTGATTTAGAGGACATATTAATACACTCATTAACGGATTCTTTTTCAGAAATTTATATACTAATTTAGAGGATATGTTTATACACTCGTTAAAGGATTCATTTTTAGAAATTTACACACTAATTTAGAGGACATGTTAATACACTCGTTAACGGATTCATTTTTACAAATGTACATACTAATTTAGAGGACTTGTTAATACACTCGTTAACGGATTCTTTTTCAGAAATTTACATACTAATTTATCGGACTTATTAATACATTCGTTAACGGATTCTTTTTCAGAAATATACATACTAATTTAGTGGACTTGTTAATACACTCGTTAACAGATTCATTTTTACAAATTTACATACTAATTTAGAGGACATGTTAATACACTCGCTAACGGATTTTTTTTCAGAAATTTACATACTAATTTAGAGGACATGTTAATACACTCGTTAACGGATTAATTTTTACAAATTTACATACTAATTTAGCGGACTTGTTAATACACTTGTTAACGAATTCTTTTTTAGAAATTTACACACTAATTTAGAGGACATGTTAATACACTCGTTAACGGATTCATTTTTACAAATTTACATACTAATTTAGCGGACTTGTTAATACACTCGTTAACGTATTCATTTTTACAAATTTACATACTAATTTAGCGAACTTGTTAATACACTTGTTAACGAATTCTTTTTTATAAATTTACATACTAATTTAGAGGACATGTTAATACACTCCTTAACGGATTCTTTTTCAGAAATTTACATACTAATTTAGAGGACATGTTAATACACTCATTAACGGATTCATTTTTACAAATTTACATACTAATTTAGCGGACTTGTTAATACACTTGTTAATGAATTCTTTTTTAGAAATTTACACACTAATTTAGAGGACATGTTAATACACTCGTTAACGGATTCTTTTCAGAAATTTACATACTAATTTAGAGGACATGTTAATACACTCGTTAACGGATTCATTTTTACAAATTTATATACTAATTTAGCGGACTTGTTAGTACGCTCGTTAACGAATTCCTTTTTAGAAATTTACATACTAATTTAAGGAACATGTTAATACACTCGTTAACGGATTCATTTTTAGAAATGTACATACTAATTTAGAGGACATGTTAATACACTCGTTAACGGATTCATTTTTACAAATTTGCATACTAATTTAGTGGACTTGTTAATACACTTGTTCACGGTTTCTTTTTCAGAAATTTACATACTAATTACCTATTTATTACCGTACTCAAATTTTTATTTCATGTACCTATTATTTAGATAGTTACATAATTTTTGGTAAAGACAACGTTTAAATCTTGCGACACAGTCATTATGTTACCATCCCGTGTATACAACAGATGTTACGATGGAAAATGCTCAGGAACTTCGCCATTCGTTACCTCCGCACCTGTGTTTCAGCGCCCTAAACGGCGTTACGGCGTAGCAACTCACCGCAATAATGCTTTTCACCCAAATAATATTGCGATGTTGTCTGAAATTAATATAAATTGTTTCTTATCTAACTCACCGTCTTGGAAATTAAATCGAGAGAGCGCCTAGCTTTGGACAGTAATGAGTAATGCTGGTACTAGGATTTTCCTGTCGATCAAGGCTTCAATTAAAATTTATTTAAGTCTGTATCATATATAATGTGCTAGTAATATTAAAAGAAAACTCCGATGTTAAACGCCTGTCAGAATGGTGATTTTCGTGGAATTTTTATTATATATACTGTATAGAAAAAAATATAATGAAAATCAGTATAGGGGGAATATTTTATATTTAGGTCACAATATTTTAAATCTAGGTAAACATTCATTTTTGAGTCGACACTTTTCATTTGCAGAAAAAATTCGTGAAAAGAAATTCAGCATTTCTGCGAAATAAGACACTACCATCTAGTTCGATGAAAAACTTAACTTGCTCTTGATTTTGTTGCACAAAGTTATTTACGTATCTAGTTTAGATTCCGTATCAATATTCGCGACGCAAAATGAAATAATTGTTAAATAAATAACAATTAAATGAAACTACGTGATGTAGTAATATTTCTACTTTCTTTCATTACTTTACTACGACCTAGGTTTCGTTGTATTACAACATCTTCAGGTGGGATATTAGCAAAGACCATTGCTAATATCCCACCTGAAGATGTTCTAATACAACGAAACCTAGATCGTGGTACAGAAATTAAAGAAAGTAGAAATAATACTACATCCACGTAGTTTCATTTAATTGTGAATAATGAATTTCTACAAAATTAACGCCAAATATATTCAATGTTAAATAAATAATTAGCAACATTTTCATTAATGAATGAACTAATATAAAGAATTTAATATATGAACATAATGATGAACCTGGTATCATAAAAAAGAAACATTCTAAACTTTTTATCAACCATCCGCGTAAGGTTGAAACTCAATGTCTACGTTTCGCCTCCAAATAGGGAAATATATATATATATATATATATATATATATATATATATATATATATATATATAAATCATATTTAAGCGACCATGATCGGTGAATATACAGTAAAATCACCATTCAAAAGTCGAAATATCTATAATAGCTGGCATATTTCTGCGAAATTCGCCTAATAACTTCATTAGCATGTCAAGCTCAAAATAGTAATATAAAGAAAGTCCATTATTATTGCTGTCATAAATATTTGAAAAATTATGCTAATGGGCTAAAAGAGTGTTCACTTCTAGCGAGAAAATGGGCTATAAATATTAATTCACGTTTCTCCTAAATATATTCAAATAAATTCAACTACGCGACGAAATCAGGATGTGGATTTAGAGAAATATTATTTTTACATCCTTCGTATTCCTTTTTATATCCTGTGGTGGGAAATATATTCCTGCCTTTTCAAATATTCCATGCATCGGTTTCACGTAGTTTCATCACGGTGAAAATTTCAATTTTCAAATTATTTGTTTATAAACCAGTTACGGATAAATTTTGACATGAATCCAAGTCGACTTGACAAACATATTTGCATTAACTTTGTAAAATAAAAATGATCGATCTCAATTAATATATTATGTAATAACTTTTGCCTGTAATTTTGCAAAGGTAAGGAAATAAATCTAAATTGCAGAAAGTAAGGTAAAATTGGCGAAAAACGATTTAACTCTTTTTCCTGATCTTTATTTTTATGTACCCTTTCCACTACACTTCCACACATCGTAAGGAAAAAGTGGAACGGTATGAGATCACTAAAGTGTCTCCCCGTTCTTCGTTCATAGTCGTTTTTCTTAGAAACTGCTTGACATAGAAACTTGAAATTAAACAAATTTAAAAATAAGACAGATTAACTCGCACACATCTCAGTAGCTAAAACTGAAAGATATTCACTTGTAAATTTTAGGCGCGACAAATTAAATACTCTATGTTTATACGTGGTGAAGGGTGTCGTTTGAAAGGGTTAATTTAATGGATCTCGAAATATTTTTTCGTAATTTTAGTTTTTATATGTTTAGAGACATACTGGAAGAAAAGAAAAAAATGTCTAATCCCCTTATTTCCGAAACTACTCAACTTATAATCATGAAAAGATATGTGGAGAAATCCACTCACAGATTGTGGGAAGATATAACGAGGATTACAAATGTAATGATTTTTTTAAATATGCACAATGTATTTGAGTAATAAATAGTGAAGAAATTCATAGTGCAGAAATCCACTCACAGTTTGTGCCAAAATATAACGAGAATTCCAAATGTAATAATTTTTTTAAATATGCACAATGTATTTGAGTAATAAATAGGGGAGAAATTCATAGCGGAGAAATCCACTCACAGTTTGTGGAAAAATATAACGAGAATTCCAAATGTAATATTTTTTTAAATATGCACAGTATATTTGAATAATAAATGGTGGAGAAATTCATAGTCGTTAAATCCACTTACAATTTGTGGAAAAATATAACGAGAATTCCAAATGTAATAATTTTTTTAAATATGCGAAATGTATTTGAGTAATAAATAGTGGAGAAGTTCATAGTGGAGAAATCAACTCACAGTTTGTAGAAAAATATAACGAGAATTCCAAATGTAATAATTTTTTTAAATATGCACAATGATAAATGTGCACAATGTTATTTGTTTGATCTGTATTCATAGGCGATATTCTCATAAACCATGTAACGTAGTAACTTTTAATTTGGCTTAGTAATACATATTATTAAACCGTATATTTTGCATCCATAGCTTAGTTAAAATGTTTATATGAGAATTAGCACATAAAATTTTAATTTCATTCATGATGTGAGATGCCATTCAAAAGAGCTTGTTATGAAGAATGCAAAAATATTTTTTTCATAATATTATGCATATTTAAAAAATATTTAAACAAAAATATGTAAAAATAGAGCATGCCCTTTTTTCAAAAACTACTTAGCCAAAACTCTTGAAAAAATAAAGGTGGTGTACCCTGACTGGAAGATTAGGGAAAATCTATAGATTATCATAGATTATATAGTTTTTTTTTAAATATGCCCTATATTGTTTCATCTGTGAAAGATACAGCAGGCAATAAATTGATGTTACAGAAAATTAATATTCATAAATATGAAGTTTAATAGAAATTTTATCTACTCTTAAATGTTTATAAGTGCTTAAACATATACGGAACCCTCTTAGTGCCAGTTATACTCATGTTTGACATGTTTTAATTTTTCGTAAATGTTTTAATCCATGATTCAAAGTTCCAGTATAAGCAGTCGAAAACATTTGACGATTTGTGAAATTCACTCGGCGATTTAAAGTTTCATATTCCTTCTCGTATTACAATACACATATATCTTTTTGGAATTGTCAAAAATGTTTTTTCTTTCAATTTTAGTGTTTTCCAAATTTTTTACTCTTATGCCTTAATAAATTGTAAATCAGTTCACGTAGCGTCACAAAAATGTTGTCAGGAAAGAGGCGGCCAAAGAGAGGATACGAGCTATTTTAGAGACGAATTACGCAAAATTTGTCAAATGATATCTCCTGTGGTGTGTATCTCACATGCTTGTGTAAAACAAATTTCAATAAATTATTACACTGTATTACACCATAAAAATTTATGAAACCATTTACAGTTATGCAAATTTTCATTGTATATGACAGACCGAAAAATAGATAAAAAACCAGGCCACCTGTAAAATTTATACTTTAACGGAAGAACCTCAAAAGTAAAAAAATTAATCTTCGAGTACAATTGTAATAATAGCACCGAAGACATGTCACTGTATTTTTAGAAGCTCCATAATAAAGAAAGTAAGAAAAACAATAAGTCATTAAACTACTTACGAAACGTTTTAAGAAAACTAACAGTTGGATATTCGTCTGTTTGTAATGATTATAACTACAAAACTGGCAAGTGCCAACGCATAGCTAAGCATTAGGTTATTTCTTCATGTAGCTCACTGTACTTTATTTGGTTTTTATCATCGGCAAAATCACTGAAACCTAAGTGTATAAACTGTCAAAATATTAATTTATGACAAGACTATTCTATTGACAAAACTGAAAATATAGTTTTTTATATTTAATGCGATATAATTTTTACGACTTTCTTTCATTTTAATATGTACTTGTAATCATTTTCTTAATATAAATATACGTGCAGATGTAACAAAGTCTATTATTCATACATGATTCTGCTCATTAAATTTAGTATATTTGAAGCATGTTTCTGTAAAAAAAATCAACTTTTTCGCTGAAATCGCAAATTTGACTATTCTTTTTTCAGACACGGTTAAGAATTTTCATATAGGTCCTTAACATTTTCCACTCAATATAATGCAAAGAATCATCTATGTATATAAAAGATCACACCGATATTACTGGAATATTACCTTTTAGCTCCAGTTAAGGAAATCAACCAAATTGCAAAAACAACATTTTTGTCGCCTTGGTGTGTTAGCGCGGAATGTATGCGGGAACCCGAGTTCGATTCTTGGTTGCTCGTTAGGCAGGGCTAGACTGATATTCTGGTTGGTTGTAAGATGTTGCTCTTGTAGAAATAAGTCTGCCATATTTATCATTTGTGTACATTACACTAAATAAATAAATAGATCTTGACGCTACATAAAACAATTTCTTAACTTCATGTGCAATGTAAAAAAAATTGCATATTGATTTTAAATCAAATATGCTTCAATAAATTCCTCATAGAGGAAAGAATAAAATGTTATAAATAACAATCTCGTTAAATCAAAAAATGTTTCATGCAAATAGGTTATTCAAAAAAAAAGAGCCCTCTCTACCAAGGGACAGACCGGAAGCTAACCCCAATAATATTTTGTATTATTATAATTTTAGAACCCAATTAAATGAGGCTTAAGAACTTTTTCGTTCAAATCTGATACGAAACCCTCTAAACGTACCAAATGACCTAATATGTTAAATCCGGCGCTCGGGCTCATTGAACTTAAATCCTTATAAATTGATTTAACCGCCCCTGTATGGAGAAACATTTATATCACGCGCACACACACTCTTAACACAAAATCCTCAACCCGTAGCGCCGAGTGCCGTATTAGTTATATTAAAAAGCCGGAAGTGTTGTTCAGGGCGCAGAATCGGAATATCTGTCGGAAAAGCGTTGGCCTCAGTACGCCTGCGCCGCCGTCACCACACGGGGTTGATATCAGCGTCAGTTGTCGCGACGCCATCCAGCGAAGCGCGTCGTTTGCCGCCCGTGCGCGCGAACCTGATACACGTCTCCTGAGCGCAATGTAAAAATACAAGTTATATTAATTTTATAACTCAAACTGCTACAGTTGTTACAGTTATATAATTAATTATGCGATTGCGCGCATGAAAGTTACACGTTTGACAGTTAAATCCAATGTGTTTCGTTGTATGTTATGTTTTCGGTACAATGTTGTGCACGGGGAAGTGAATTTTAGTTCAGCACGTGTACGCCGAATTCTTATATGGATACTTGCTTCATCGTGCTTGTATTATATAGAGGGGTTGCAATTCGGTGTCTGCGTGTTGGTCGCCTCAAATATAGGCTCAACCTCGTGCCGTAGGTGAGTTTTTGTTACTAATAATTCACGGGCTTTATGAACGCCACTTTGAGTTATGTTCTGAGCGTTTTTATTGGGTCATAATGTCGTTTTTTTTTCGTTAGAAAAATTGTGTTATGAGTCCTTGTTTATGGCGGTGGCTTCTGGGTGATTTGGGTTTATAAATAAGTAGTGGGGCCGAACACGCGGGTCTTTTTAATTAGAGATGAGTGAATGGCAGAAATACTTGTAGTTTGCTTTTAGAACAGATATTCGCGGTGGGGTGCCATTTATATTTGAAATATGTTTGTAGAATAAATTATGGATGAACATGTGATGTAGCGATGTGTAATTAAAAATAACGCGATTTGTCATTTGTTAACTATTTATTATATGTATTAATATAATATAATATAATATAATTTATCTTCTGTAAAATGATTATAAAAATTAATTACATTTTCTGTCGATTGAAGAGTAATGATGACCATGTTATGACATTAATGATGACCATGTTGTCCGCAATATTATTAGGCAGATTTTTGAAGTTTCCTTTTGAAGAAGTTGTTGACATTTTTTAACATTTTATCTTGGATGAAACAGTAAATTTCAAAAACATTTTAATAATTAAAACACTAAAATTTAAACACTCGTATTGATATTTTTGCTATTAAATGTTGATTTCAAATTTTAAAATTGAAATTAGTCGAAATTATATATTTAGAATGTTAAGTCTGTATTTGGTCTACATGTATCCATTATAAAGTTTAACACAACTAATTTGATTTTAATGGCATATTTATTTTTTATGTAGAAATTTATTTACACATAATCAATAATACGTAGTTTGAAAGTGGTGGTTTGACAGACGGTAAGATGTTCAGCGTCATTTCTCCTAATTTCTCACAAAAACTTTATTAACTTAAACTAAATTCTTAAGTTTGATATACTTATTAAAAATACAACAATATAATGGATGAAGAAACAGCGAAAGAGTGTAAACAAAAAGTACAGTTGAAACGATTTGAGACTCATTTGAGATGATTTTTGAAGATGTGGAATTGCGTGTCTCCTTTGTCTAATTCTCACACATTCTACAAGATTCGTGCATAGAATCTTGTAGAATGTGTGAGAATTCTAGTTAGATTATCAGATAATTGAAATCTGTAATGAAACGCGAAAAGGCATGTGGATCTAAGTGAATATTTATTAAGATAAATACAAAAAAAACGGAGAGATATGGAGTACATTTGATAGTATCGCATATCAAAAACTGAAGAAACTCACCCATCTCGACAATGAAGCTAAAACTTAAGTGAAATATTTACAAATTTTCCTTAAAATAATTTCGAATGAATAAAGAAATCTTACAGGTCTAACTGCAAAATCCCTATTATTACTACAAAAGGTCGCAAGTGTCACATGACATTTTACAGTATTGCCCAATTTTTCCACTAATAGGAAAAATTATTTTCATACATTTATACCTAGCTCCCAAGTGACTAAAACAATTTGCATGTTTGAAGTCAATGTTAAGGATTTATTTTGATAATTAAATTCTAGATTAAATTTTTCTATGGTTTTTGTTTTATTTTCGTTTTTATGGTATTTTGATAAAAGAAAATAAGTATGACAAATGGGGAAAAATAACTATCCATATTTAAATGAAGTTTGGCCTGAACGTTTTTATTTTACATAAACTCTCACTTAACACATAAAGCATGCCTATGTTTTCCACTGAAGTGTTAGAAGCAGTGAAAATGAAACAATATAAGCACAGCTTTTTACGAATTCCCCCACCCACTTCCCCACCTTGCAATCTACGAGATTGATTCAATTAAAATTATGGAGAAAACAACGTAGCGAACTTAGGGAAAAATTATAATAATTATTCTAAATGTCATAGTTTTTTTGAGAAAATCAGGATAGTTTTCCGTCTTTGAAAGGCAATATAATTTACGTGGTGAAAAATAAGGATGTACGGAAGCATCGTATTTGCGTGTCCTACTAGTAATTAATAGTATATATATATATATATATACATATAATGCGTGTGTGCGTATTTGTGTGTGTTTGTGTGTGTATACGTGTGAATGTGTGTGTTTGCATGCGTGCGTGTGTGTGTGTGTATGTGCGTGTGTGTGCGCGCGGGCGTATGGTATAAGTTTATCCATTTTACCTCTTTTTCATTTAAATTTTTGTTAAACATTCCAATCCCAGAATATCCAAAATACAGCAATTTAGTTTTTTTATTTGTTATTGTGAAGCCACGTGTGTACAAGACACCTAGCTAATATATGGAGGTAATAAGTCATAACGAACAAGAGATTACAATTTTCAGTCGCTTCAGTTGGAGCCCAGCGCTTGTTAAATACGAATTGTTAGTAAAAATTTGTTAGATACGAGTGTCCCGTACTTAGACGCATATAAACATTTAAAAGTGCTTAGTATTTTTATTAAACTATTTACAAATGTCAATTTTAATTCTCACCATGTGAATAAATATATATATTTCCAAGTATATTTTTGACAGAAATAATAAATATACATTTTAAAATTTAAAATAATTTATAAAATTATTTTATTTATTTATATGGAATTTCTATGAACTTTTTACACATCCAACTACCTGTCGTAAGTCGGTCGATTATTACTAGTAGAGCCTAATTAGCTGTGATAATTTTTCTTTTAATTCCGTTATATATTCTACTCCGTTATATATTGTATTCCGTTATATATTATATTCCGTTATATATAACATACACAACGGTGCCAAATTTCAGCTTTAGAGCACTAATATTCTGTGAGTAAAACGAATATGAGACATAGACGGACAGACGGACATGGCGTAACTATAAGGTTTCCTTGTTTGCTTATGAAACCCTACAAATGGACGATATTCATGTATATTGTTAGTAATCACGATATGTATCGTATTCTTATCTATTAGGAACGTGAGCAACATTTTCCTAAAAATAATACTTCAAGTATTAGCGATTTGTTCTTCGAACTGCTATCACTCATTTATCAATTCGTAGGCACGATAACTGTTACAGGAAAGCATAGAAGAAAATTCTATTGATGTATTCATATTGTTTACATCATAGAAAAAAATCTTAATTATAAGATTTTCGTATATAAATTAAAACTTGTTATGTATGAGATGTGATTGTAATATGTAGATATGAGTAGATTGCAGTATGTAAGTGTGAGCAGATTGTAGTATGTTGAATTTAGTATGTAAATGTGAGTAGATTGTAGTATGTAGATGTGAGTAGATTGCAGTATGTAAATGTGAGCAGATTGTAGTATGTTGAATTTAGTATGTAGATATGAGTAGATTGTAGTATGTAGATGTGAGTAGATTGCAGTATGTAAATGTGAGCAGATTGTAGTATGTTGAATTTAGTATGTAGATATGAGTAGATTGTAGTATGTAGATGTGAGTAGATTGCAGTATGTAAATGTGAGCAGATTGTAGTATGTTGAATTTAGTATGTAGATCGCAAAATTTATAATATCGCAAATTATTATTTGTGATTTTTTATTTTTTCTCTCCAAATTGAGCACAGAAAATGATGATTTTTTGAAATGCTAAAGAGGGCTATATTTGTTAAATGATGAGTAGTCGGATAGTCATCAATATGCCTTTTTAGGGTTTCGAAACTTGGAAATTGGAAAATTGGAAAAACGGGACCCTTGTAAGGTCCCGTACGTGTCTGTTCGTATGTCCGTCGCAGCTGTAATCCGGCAAATCCCGTCGCCGATACGTTTAAAATATTGCATTTTATTTGTGTGTTTATATTTTTTTTCCATTTCGATTTACGTTTGCCGATATGCAGATTTGTTTCTATAACACTACCATGGCGTTATATAATAAAAAAAAATTGCTTCTCTTACTTACACATAAATTACACGTGCCGGTAATGCAAGTATAAATATATAAATAAGTATTAGCACCATCGTCAGTATCACTCATATGTGGCGAACAGCCTTTAGAATCAATGGATATTACGACTGACCACTTCTAAAATTGGTGTTAATTCAGTGGTCCGCTATAAGGGGAATATGGATATAATTAGTCAAGTAAATATGTCGCAAATCATATGAAAGTTATATAAGAGGAATGAACAACTATTTCCGTTCAAAATATTCTTTACACCAACAAATAAATTGAGTATATATATGGAATTAGAAAAACTTCACAGAGTTTCTTAAAGGTGATAATCAAATATGTTATTCTTCGTTCAGGAATGGTAGAAGAGAAGTTGATGCGAACACATACGAAAAAAAGGAAGCGGATGTTGACTGTAGTAGCACTGGTACTACGAGGGCTCTGTACACACTTAGCTATATATAAACGTATAAAAGTATATATTTATGTTAAACTGTTCACAAATATTAATATTATCGCTCATCATGTAAATATATATCATGCCGAGTATATTTTTTACACCCATAACAATATTGTGTATTTCTCGAAAACTATTATATTTACAATCTTTGCTATAGTTTTCCCGTAAACTTCAGGTAAAGTCGTAGTAATGCTACTTTACATGATATTAAATTTAGCAGTTTCGATTATGGCAGACACATCATCTAGTAATATTTCTAGAAATATTTTACATAAAATTTAAAAAAAGAGTGTCAATCCAGTATTTTATTTACCCGCCTAAAAATTCCACGCAAGTATAATTTAATGTTTACTATTGATATATGTACAGGTATATGGGTGTGATATGTATTTATATATATATATATATATATATATATATATGTATATATATATATATATATATATATATATATGTATTTATATTTGTATATATATATATATATATATACATATGTATTTATATATGTATATATATATATATATATATATATATATATATATATATATATGTAAATATGTGTGTGTGTGTGTGTGTATGTTTTATCACGTTACTACGTCAAGCGATTTCTGTGAAATTCAGCTGTGAGAAAGCACGTGATTTTATAAAGGTTCCAATTATTTTCCTTAAGAAATAAAATGTCGCACACAGTCATCTCACAAGTACATAGAAAATAATTGTACATATTGTATTAAATCCTAGTTTTATCATTAATTTCTCGTAATTTAATTGATTTTGTAATGAATTATTCAAATATGTACTTTTATGTTAAATTAAGTGTTTTAACCGGAAGTACCTGTTGGCAACAAGTTTATGGCCTTCACTTTTTGAATTTTCTCTATGGCAATATACGTAGAATATGCTGGAAACTGCTTTAAGATTCAGCGCTTAAAATGTATAAAAGCTGTTTTGATTACATGCTGTTTTGATTTCGTTAACGGTTTTGTACTATTTAAAATTTTTATTATGTATTCTTCTACTCGTTATATTTTAAATTAGTTTTAATTATTTAAAAGAACAGTTTTTACAACATCTATATAGAATTTCCCTCGAGTTTGGATGAACAGAAATGAAGAAGCGTCACATAGCGTTTTCGTGTTTGTATGGCGACTGATCATCTTTTAGGAGTTATATTGCCTATTTCATACTTCAGCAGTGATGTTATATTGATTTTGGACGAAAATTGTTTTTTTTCATAGTTTTGGGCTCAGCAATTTCGTAAAGAAGGTGGAACGTGACATCTTTTGCATATTTTTAGTACATCCCTAAAATCTATCTAAACTATCTTTAATTATGAAAAAAATATTTTTCAAGCCCATGTAACTAGTCGCTTTCAAATGACTCCATAATACATATGGAATTAAAAAAAATGTTTCTAATATTCTATTTGCCCCAACTAAAATTTCTATATAATTATTTTGAGAGTTATTTATATTTATGTAGGTTCATATGCTTTATTACTATACTAAATGTCAAGTTTCTGCGTCAAGCGGTTTCTGAAAAAATGGCTGTGACAGAAGGACACGTCAGTGATCACGATATAAGAAACACGTTTTTCCGTTTGAGGCACGGAACCCTAACATTGCTTAATTCATAAATCAATGTCAATGCTTTCCTTACAATACCACAACATCCTGTAAAAACTAATGCCTCAAGTGATATTATATTGGAGCCACAAGTTATTCACGCGCGTTTTTCATGGCCCGCGAAATTAACCATATAATAACTGGCTATAATAAAGGTAATAACAAAAATTATTAAAAATAAAAAAAAAACGTATTTAAGGAGCAAAAAATATTATTATCTTAAATAATTTCAAACTAACTTTTCCATTGTAAAAATGTCTACTAAATATTCTCGATAATATTACGAGACAACAAATAAAATGTAAACAATATATTATACAATTTTAAGTGATTAACAAACAACAAACAAATATTCACTTCGGCTCGACAAAAGACCCTCATTTTGAAGTCAATAAATATATATTTCCTGAGTATTCTATATTAATGTAGCATAAAATATAAAATTAGCTTAAATAAATTATAATTTATAATAAGTCTTATTTGTGTTAGTCGTCACTCCTGATTTCCATATTTTTCCTTTACTAGTAGAAGGAAAATAAATGATAAGATACTTGAAAGAAATAATGGAAATTTATATTATTGTACAGGAATTTTAATTAAAACAGTGATTATTCTGAAAGTCACATGTGACTAGACATGTGTGTCGACTCACGCATTAAGCTGACTAACTGCTTAGGTAGTAAGCGTACCTACATTCTATGTTGTCTCTGCATACCTTAGAAGACAAACAAATGGGAAATAAATACAAAATGTAAATGTAGGTACATATTTATGTATTTTTTCTGATAAAAAACTTTTATCTTCACGTATTTTGAACATTGCGGCTCACAAACCTTTGTTTTTGTTTTTTTATTAAAAACTATTTATTTTAGAAAATCGCAGTAATTATACTTAAGAATGCTTGAAAAATGTTTTATTTTCATAAATTACCTAAAAATTTTAAATCGAGGAACGACGAAAAGGACTCAAGTCAAACAATTTAGGTAGCATAAGAAATAAAATTATTTTGAATATACCAATCAAGGACATTCAATAAGGGAAGGAATTGTTTTTCTTAAAGGTAAATGAAGCAAAACTTGTGTCGTAAGAATTAAAACACATAACCTAGTATTTATTTAAAACATTCAATGGCACAATTTCTACGTTATACGAGTAGGTAGTCTCAAATAGCTACGACGTAGCAGCTACGAATTAGTGACAGGGAGACGATTGAACGACGGACCAAAATGGATTAGATCTACGGAATTCCAAAAATTAAAACATTAGGTCGAATTGACTATTTTAAGTAACCGACTTTTTTTAAGTAATTTGTCATTGTAATATTTATTTTTTGTATATTTTTTAAATAAAAGCTACACAGATATCAAGATTCAACCCACACGCAAGTATAACAGCAAAAAATATGGTTTCCTTTTATTTGCTTTTCAGACAGTAAATACTAGTTTAACCCGATGTCATTACAGTATAAATTTGCTATATTATTAGTACACACGGCGAACATATTACCAGCCAGAACACCAGTCCAGCCCCATTCTACGAACGGTTGGGAAACGAACCCGGGACCCGCGATGCGACGAGCCGTAAAGACCGTTTTGGGTCGCCTTGTGATCGACCCAAAACACCACTGACCGAAAAATACTTGGAATTGCGTGTTCTAAAAATGAAATAATGTAAAACGTAGAAAAGGAAAGTCACTACAAAAAAATATAAGTTTTCCCGTAAAATAAATATTATACTGACTTCGCACCTATGAATTGTTTCGCGATCAAAGGTCAACAATAAAAAAAAACAACAACTACCATTACTCAGTTATGGTAGTTGTCGTGCGTCAGTAAGTTCAAAAATTATTATAAAATTTTTTATTGAAAATAATTTTTTTTTCTTCTCCAATCAGTTAATATTACATCATTTTGAGTTTGTAAAAAAAATATTTTTTTGTTTTTATTAATAAACGTGAGTACCTACTTTTCCTCTAATGTTAATTGTACAGATTTTGAGAGTGATTTTTACCAAAACTAAACTGTAAATATTTTTTAATATTTATATAGCATCATTTTACATTAACTTAGTATTTTAGACAAATCGCTCAACGTGTTTCTTAAAAAAATAAGTGTGGTGATATTATTACTTTTCCTGTAATGTTAATTGTACCGTTTTTGAGAATTTTAACCAAAATTAAGTAGCAATTTTTTTTTTATTTTTAATGTAACATCATTTTACATTGACTTAGTTTTTAGACAAATCGCTTGAAGCGTTTTTTTTAAAAAACCGAGTGTGGTGAAATTACTACTTTTCCTGTAATTTTATTTATACTGTTTTTAGAGCGATTTTTACTAAAATTAAAGAGTAAATATTTTTTTTAATGTCAATATGACATCATTTTACATTTTAGACAAATCGCTCTATACAATTTTTAGACAAATCGCTCTATGCGTTTTATAAATAAAATGAAAAGTGTGATGAAGTTATCACTTTTACATCTATCTGTAATATTAATTGTACAATTTTTAAGAGCGATTTTTAATAAAACTTAACAGTAAATTTTTTTTCTAAATGTTAATATAACGTAATTTTACATTGACTTAGTTTTTTAGATAAATCGCTCGACTGGTTTTTTAAATAAAATTAAAAATGCGGTAAAACACTTACTTTTCCTTTAATATTAATTATACAATTTTTGACAGAGATTTTTACCAAAACTAAACGGTAAATAATTTTTAAATTTGAAAATAAGTTAAATATTTATAATTTGAATAATATATTAAAAATTGAGCGAATATCGTCGACAACACGTTTTACATTACAACTATATTAAGACTGCCTAATATAAATAATATTCGATAAATAATTAAAAAGATAATTGAAATTAAAAATGTCTGTCATTATGACCCAACCTCAGCGATCCGAGGTTGAAATGAACTTTCGTATAAGAGTGGTGATAATTTTGCTGGTCACTAAAGAGGACAGACTGTAATTACGAGGTTAAAACCGACTATAAATTAAAACGACAAATTGTTGTTCTTCAAAGGAATTAAGTAACCGGAAACATCCCCTAATTACTCTCGTTAGTCGAGTATCATATACAACCCCGCCATGGGTCAGCAGCTCGAATTGGGGTTAATTGACTTGAAGGAAATTATCATAGTCGCATTTAGTAAGTAGAGAAAAAGGTGAGTGCTTTAACCTTTTAATTAATCAAAAAACATAAATAAGAGTTTCAATAATGTTTTCATCGAAAAAACATGTTTTTGGATATTCGGTGAGATATCTAATTAAAAGTTGTCAGTAAACTGTAGTAATTATTTACAAATTAATAAAATCGGTCAAATGTGTCAAGGTTCCCGTACCTCGTGTAAAGTGAAATTTCTTTTTTTTATCGTAAGTCATTAATAATATGGTTTTCCTATCACAAGTATTTAATACTATCTAATATAATTAACTTAGGGGACATATATATTATCGCGAATATCTCAAAAATAATTATATCCAGAATCATAAGTATAATTTTCCTACATTCTTTTTGTGGGCTTCTAAAAACTCTGTTTTTTTTCGTAATTTTATGTTCAGTAATTTCTGGTATGAGGATAGGGAACTCATTTAAGGTAGGGAAATGCTATCTTAAATAATGAAAAAAATATTTCTGAGACCCTTATAGCTAGACATTTATAACCCTTTCAAACTATACCACATACTATATGTGAAACTTGAAACATTTTTTTCTAGTACATGATTTGCACTCAAATAACCCCCCTCCCCCTCCTTCCCTACAGTTCATACTAAATTTCCAAACTAATATTTCTGAATATTAGCTATTGAGACATATGCAGATTACAATGCTTTATTACCATATCAAACTTCAGTTTTATACATCAAGGGATTTCTAAGAAAAACGACTGTGACAGACAGATAGACTGTATATATGTTCATATAATAGTTTTAGGGTACTGAATCCTAAAAAGAGCAAATATGTTAAGAATAGTAAGTAAATAAAAAAAATACATGCTGTGATTACTGACCAGAGTTCACCGACTACTAACTGACAACAATTATTCACAATTAAATGAAACTACGCGTGATGTAGTATTATTTCTACTTTTTTTTATTTCTTTACCACGACCTAGGTTTCGTTGTATTACAACATCTTCAGGTGGGATATTAGCAAAGATCTTTGCTAAGAAAGTAGAAATAATACTACATCACGTAGTTTCATTTAATTGTGAATGATGAATTTCTTCAAAATTAACGCCAAATATATTCAACAATTAGTAACTTAATAACTTTTATGTGATTCGGTGATTCACATGTGGGTAAGTGATTCTTAATATCTTTTATTACATAAGAAACGGATGGCTAAGGGGAGGTCAAGAGGTTGACCCTTATCTGCCTTTAACCCGTGCTTCAAACGTTCGACGAAATTCCAATATCCTTTATTGTTTACTGTGGAGCGACTATTGTCTGAAATACCATTATTACAAATAACGACTCTTATGAATCGTAATATGCTTAGAAGTACGTATGGTGGGGTGGTATCTTTCGTTAAAACTTTTCTCCTTGTAATGTCCTAATATAAGTTATATTAAAAAGTTAATTAAAATTTTTCCTATTTCAGTAAAATTTTAGAATAATTGCTTTTATCAAATTCCAAAACTAATTATTAATGATATTAATCTTTATTATTATTTCCAAATTTGTTATATTTAGATAATTTCAACATAAACGTTTGTCCGATTGTATGATTGCAGTATTCCATTTACAGTACACAGTTTTCATAATTTTATTTTTATTTGCATGAATTCTTCAAAAGAAATGTGCCGGAAACCTCAACAAACATGTAATGAAATAAATACATGAAAAGTTTCACTATACCTACCTCACAATACACTTAAAGTAAATGTGAAACCGATTTTCACGCACCCACACGAAAAGGGTGTAATTGAATAGGCCTTTTAAAATTAAATTAAGTTTTCTTAAACTCATTTTGATTTTGAAATGTTAAGCTTTAAATGGATTGTAAAATGTCTCACCTCCTTGTAGTTTTTAAGCCAATGCTCGTTCAGCATATTCAGAAAAATTTCTGATAGAAGGGCTTTAATGAGTTTGTTTTTAAAAAGACTGCTGACTGCTACTCTTGCGTGTTCGCGCATTTATTTGACAGTCTTATAAATCAAGCCAATTCACCTGGCTCATAAGTATTAAGAAATTTTTAAAAATGTCTTCATTTTTCAAAATAAGCCTATTTTGAATTTAGTGTCTAATTTTGTACGTACCATGACTTTTCAGATACAATTAGAAACACTCGATTATTAATAGTTCTATTATTAAATCACGAATTACCTCAATTAATCACGAGTTATCTCAATTAATCAAGAATTACCTTAATTAATCACGAATGATCTCAATTCATCAGGAATGATCTCAATTAATTAGGAATCACCTCAATTAATTACGAACGGTCTCAATATTCTACTCCAGCACCACAATGATATATGTTTTTATTAATTTATTTTCTTACTTTTCTCTTCGAATGTTTATTACATTCATCATTACTAATACCATTACTCGAATTAATTTAAAGTCTAATTTCTATAAGTCAATATAAATACACGTGTCGAATAAACACATAAAGTGGGCAATCTACCAGAGCATTTTGTATTAGACGGATTCTACCTACATGGCTAGGCATTTTCATCACTGTATTAGCATGATGAATGTCTTGTCAAACATTAAGGAACATGTTGTTTTAGATAATAGATTTAAGTTTAATCAATTAATTGATTACTTTGATAATATTGTTACATTAATCAAATGATATTAAGTACCATTAGGATATTTGGTAGAACCAGTTCTTATATAATAAAAATATTATTAAGCATAGCAAGACTAGCTTTTCCTCGGGGCATTATCTACGTCAATTTTCGTGATTGAACTTTTGGGCATTATCTACGTGAATTTTCGCGATTGAACTTTTTCATGAAGCGTGAAAAAATAGTCTAAATAAGCTCAATGCCACATATATTGACATGTTGTAAAACTAAATTGTTATTATTGAAAATAAAAACGTCGCGTTTCTTCGTTCAGATATTATGTCGTTTCTCGTTTTAAAAATAGCGTTTATATTAATTTGAATCACAAATTATATCTGTATCAAGAAATTCTTGAAAATTCGTCAAGTTGTTTAAACATGAACGAGTAATAAATATCCAAATAAACTTAATGTTTCGCTGGAGTGAAGCTACGTGTAAAAGCTTATTAGTTATTCCGTCAAATGAACTACACGCATACCAACTTCCGTAGCGATTCATTGCTTGCTTGGTGAGTTTTAACAACAAACAAACCATCGAGTTACGAAAGCTCCTCTAATGGTAAAGCATTATACCTTTTGCGCGTAGAAGCTATGACGGTGGACAACGAATGTGTTACTTAATATCACTTTTCTATACGAAAAAAAAATTATTCGAAATACAAATAATTTCTGTGCTAGTTTTTCTCTTATTCACGCATATACACATATAGTAACCCAGAGTGAAACAGACAATTATCTTTTCCTCACTAACTTGCCGCTAACACACCTCGCCCATAAGCTACCAACCCGGTACCCATAAAAATTACAATTGATGGCGTCTTCAATAAACCCGTGTAGCGAGCTAGCGAGACGGTCGTGCCTCTATGAAATAAACCAATTCTACATTTAAAATGAGTATTTTTAAGGATTATTTTGTGTTTATGTATTTCTATTTAAAATATTTAAAACTTAAAAAAATTTGTCATACGTATCAAAGTGGGGAAATCCTCAAAGTGAAATGACGTATTACGTATAAACAAAAGTAGAACCAGAATTTTGAATTTTAAATTAAACAGGATATATGCTAACAGAAATTTGTTTTATCAATTTGTTTCTTTTTTAAATTTAAAGCACACGTTAGCTCCCAGAGCAATACAATGGGTAAATAAAGCAAAACATATTTCTGTTTATATATAAAGAACATTTCAAAAATAAACACGTGAGATATTGACTAGACGTATATTTATTTATTTATTTACCATACTTGTTCCAAGCTCAGAAGACTAAGTTTACAGTGGCGGACTAATTGCTACAAAAACAATCTCTTCCAGAAAATCACAGTGAACTGAGTAAGAAATTAGTATTGTGGTAGACATATAAATTCGTGTAAAATATGAATTAGTATTGTGGTAGACTGTAAGTAATTTATCAATGCTAATTAATGATATCCACGAATTTATATAGTATAGATATTAAACATAAAGAATTAATACATGCTTAAGTAAAGCAAAACGAAACGTTAGGATTTAAGACGGGATAAAAGGTTATTAAAGGGATTTTTACATGCCAACTATGATAAGTAATGCAATTTTACGATTTTGAACACAAAAAATGAGGGATGCGTGTTTGCATTCAGTTGATTCCATAATCTAGAAATATATACGTTAAAGAATTCTCTATAGAATACAATTTTATGTTAGGAGGTTGTACTTGTTTTTAGAACGTAACTTAAGATCGTGAAATAAGTATTGGATTCTAGATCTGAAGTATAGCAGGATTGTTGAGAACATTATATAAAAATGTAGAAAACTAAAGTTACCTCGGTCACCAATCATTAACAATTTAAGATATTAAAACAGGAACATAAAAGCTTCCCAATTATAAAATTATATATGTATATATATATATATATATATATACATATATATATATATATATATATATATATATATTATATATATATATATATATATATATATATATATATATATATATATATATATATATATATATATATATATATATTCGGGTGATGATTGGAATAGAGGATTCTCTCCTAACAACTTTTTTGTTTATCATCATCAATAATATAAAAACTAACTTTATATTTCATTTAAAAATCACTATGTCATTTCTTTACCCAGACAGTGATATCACTTACATGTGTCACTTATTTTCGTTCGTTCGATTCAAACATTTGTTCGTTTTCGTTTGTTTGATTCAAACATAAATATATAGATGTCGCACTTAGAGTGTCAATATTTAGGTCATTTAAAAATCACTATATCATTTCTTTACCCAGACATTGATATCACTTACATGTGTCACTTATTTTCGTTCGTTTGATTCAAACATTTGTTCGTTTTCGTTTCATTCGTTTTCGTTCGCTTGATGAAAATCGTATGTTTGAAACATAAATATATAGATATCGCAGCTAGACTGTCAATATTTAGGTCATTTAAAAATCACATCTTTATTTCTTTACCCGGATATTTATTTCACTTACATGTGTCCCTATCCATTCTTTGAAACGAATGTTTAACATGTTTTGTTCGTTTTATTGTATTAAAATATCGCTTATTTAGTGTTCACTATCACATTTGCATATACAATTGTTTGTTTACATAAAATTTGTTGGTAATCATTTACAACTTACCATGGCGATATTTATTTAAATCCTTTGGCAACTATGTATGTCGTTTTCAATATTATGATTTATTTCTAATTATAATTTTGTAAATAGAAAAGTTTGCCTGATTGTATGTTGACTTTTTTAATATTTGAAACGAAACAGCTTTTCCCACTGACGTAAAGTTTACAGTATCGAGATGGACATAGGGTATATGACACCTTTTAAACTGCGTAAGCAATATCGATTCAGGGGAAGTATATTGAAGTGAACCATTATAGTTATATCAAAATAATATTCACTGAAACTATGCACTCCAATGATATCTACAAACAAATTGCAGGACATACTAAGACAGGCTAAATGTTATAGTTCACCTATTTTAACCGTTTTGATATTGCAAAATTCGGTCCGCCTATTTTTGTATGAATCTGAAGTGCAAAATAATTAAACAAACGAACAATTAACATTTTAGAATAAAATATAAAAACATGATCAAAAAATCTAAATGAATCATTAAAATCATCAAAGAGTACCGAAACAATAAGAACATGGTGCCAGTGATAAATCCTTATCTTAGACATTCGTATCGTAAGCTTAAAAATATAGTCAAAGGTTTGACATCTAAAACAACGAATATGGCGAGTGTTAGAAAGATTTCAATATATTTAGTAAATGTTTTAGAACATCAACACACAACATATACGAAAAAAAAGAGTAAACCATAGATAGTAAGAACAGATGGAGGTCAAAATAAAATATATCCAATTTGTATGTAAAATATGATCCGTAACCAAAACGATATCAGTACGTGCAATTTTAGATGAGACGTACGAACTCCATTCCTATCTCGTAGAGTATGAAATTATAAGTAACCTCATGTCGCAAATACTTTCTATAAAAGCTAAAAGAGATACGTTTAATTTACGTAGAATTATAGCTATGGTTATACATCTCAAGGTTATATTCAGACTGAATTAATTCCGTCTATTATTTCTACCTGAATAGAGCATTTAATTAACGCATCACACACACAATCTCAAACAGTGTTATTATAACGATAAGTGCTCTCAGTCAAACTAAACAAAGTAAACTTGAATGAAAATAAATGTCCGTAAGTATTTTAATAGTTTTTCATGCTACTAATATACGTATTTTAGTAAAATAATTTTTAAACGATCCGTTTCTGTTCACATTAAATTTAATATGTTATTAGTAGGCGAAATAAAGTTACATATTTAACGCTTACTTGGACTTTTCATTTTCATCAATCAAAACCTTATAAAGAAGAAAGTTTTGTTTGTTTTATGGTTTAGCACAAAAACAATACTCATCCGATTGGCATAAAACTTTTACCACAGTGTAGCTACACTATAAGCTTTGAATATCGAAGTGAACATAGTTTGTATAATATATTTTTAGAAAATGTTGATGAATACCAATATTGATTCAAGTATCAAAATGCGCCGGATGCATTCCTCAGTTAAGCTTTTAAATCACTATAAGGACATCAATATTTTGTTTGAAAAAGTTGTAGGTGTAGAAAAATCTACAAAAAAGTTCAATCGTATTGATTACCGTTTATTACAATTTATCTGTTATGAAATATTTTTTATTGAAAATCATAAAACCATTTTGAATTAAACATAAATCGTAATAACTTTTTAAGAATAACGTTGTAGTTGGCATTAAATGTCAATGATATTTACGTGAACAGTTTAACTATTTAATTGGCTAATTATTACAAATTGTTATAAGTCTTTTTATGTTACAGGATTTAGCATAGTCATGTATTCATCTAGATTATGGAATAAATAACTAAACCATTGAAGGAAACATGTAATAATAAAATATTGTTAAGAGGGAGATAAAAATTGAAAACAAGGTGACCTGAATATATTCTGATTTATATCAGATTTATTACACTCAAGTATATGGCAAGAAAACGGTTTATAAAACTCATACCACAATATGGCATTGTATCCCGATATAGGTCGACTAGGGACAGAAATACAGAGCACATTTTCTGTTTCTGAGTCTTAACCTACTTGTCTAGAACAAAAGGATATAGTATCTAAGATAAATAGGCTAACATTTCAGTTTCTTATAGATATGAAACATGTTGCATATTTAATATTAATATGTAAGGCGATGTTGTTTCAAGCAAAAATAATAATAACATTATACCTAAACATCACCATAGATAAACGGAGCAAGCACAAAAAAATAGAAAAAGTAGCCATGTTCTCTTTTCTATTAATGTCATAAAAATATTTTCTAAACTACATTATCTCGTATGGTACTAAAGTGCTCAAGGACTCCAGATAATGTTTATATATTTAACTTACTGTAAATATTATATATTTTAAATGGGGGTACCTCGCGACTACGTCTACATGGAATTCCCAAATACAATTTCCGTGTTTCAGTGCGTTTATTTTATGCTCCTGTATTGCACACAAATAATTAATTAATTACTTTAAATCCCGCGCAGGTCGACTTGCGCTTCCTCCCCCTGTTTCCCTGCCCGCTCCCACGTGCCCACCGATGCACACTATCCGTGATGTTTGATTTTCAAAGATCGTAACTTTGAAACCGTTTGAGATATTACGATGAAACAAAGACTAAATTGGTCACAGGGTTACTATCTTTTATATGTGTTGTGTATCTGTGTCTTAAAAGACAGAAAGAAAAACAATATTTTTAACATAATATTAATTTTATTAATCGAAAATGAAAATGCAAAAAGTATTTAAAAACTGAAAATTTGAAAATCAGAGACGTTATATTCAATTTTATATATCAATTTTATATATTCAATTTTATTTATCTATATGATTAAGGAGTAAAGACATTTTAATAATGTGCATTATGCGGAGGGTTTAGTAACGAAATAGACATATGCCACTTGCGATTTTTCAAATTTCCATTCTTGATTGTCCCTAATGTATATTTATACTGTACACAAGTCCCATAAATCATAGACCAACAATTTATTGCAAAATTTAACTTAAATAAAAATCTCATAGTTTTCGAGATGTAGACCCATTTTTTTAAAATTTGTGTAAATCACTACTTTAAGTCGATTTGTTGGGTGCCACAACTACGAATTAAGTCTGATTGTTAATTTTTTGTAGTTAAGTATAGTTGAGTAATATCCCTTTTGAATTAATCAAAACTTTTTACAAAAACTATTACAGTTCTTTTAAAAAAAATCAAAAGTTTGCTATGTAGGATTTTGTCACTCAAGCTTAACTGTGTGTGTTGAAAAAAATATAGCACTCAGAAATGGCAGAGAATTTGAAAAATCGACATGTTCATGTAAAAATTACAGTAACAAAAGTCTTACTGTCTTTAACCACAAAAATATATTCACTGTTGACTACAGAAGGCACCTATTAGGAGGTAATTACCCTCTGATGATGTAAATATATTTTTCTCAATTTTTTTTTCATAATACTCCTAAAAAATGATAAAAGTAACGAAACATTTTCAGAATTTTTTTCAAAAAATTAAGGTTTTATTTTTCCTTATAATAAATATTCAAACTGCCTGCAATTGGCTGTAATGCATTTGCGACATCAAAGCAATAAAAGTAATTTAAGGTTAGAAACAATTTTAATTAAATGTAAAAATATTTCAAGTCTATTATCATATTTTTTTAAATGGCACCAAGTCAGGAATAAATGTACTAGTAAGAGGGAGGATGCACACATTTTATTCGTTTATATATAGTTTAAAAAATATTTCAAATTTTGTAATTTTTCAAAAAAAGCCGATAAGATTATCTAAATTTCTTTTTTTTTAATTTATAAATAGTTTAGATCAAAATTCTGTCATGGAAAGTCAATACTACAATTTTCGCGAAATTTCTATAGTCAAAAATATAAGGTTAAAATTCAAATGATGTTGAAGTTAAAAAAAGTAGACAACAAAAATTGTCCTTGTTGTTGTGAAAGCTTCTCTATTTCATACAGTTAATAGACATAAATTATTCTTAATAATAAGAAAGAAAACGTTATTTATGTTGTAGATGAAATTCACGTTAGTCGTAGAATGTTTCAATTACTCAATCAAATTTAACTAGAAAAAAGTAGCAATCACACTTGATTTCAAATCGTGGAAAATGCAAACCGAGAATAGTGATTTTCACAAATTTTAGAAAGAGTCTACATGACGAAAATTAAGAAAGTTTTATTAAGGTCACATTTTGTCAGCATCCCAGACATACCTTAGTCTATCGTCCCTTTCGCTTGATCCATAACTTACGGAATACCTATATACATAGGTACCAATGTTACATAAGGACTGCTACCAAACCTCCCTATAAGTACCTAAATACCTAGGCCTCAAATTCGTAGATAAACAATAGCAAGATGAGAGTAGGCGCGTCATTTTGTCTATAATAAATTTTTGTCCGCAGCGTTATGTTCACCTGAAACACAGTATATTTCCTGTCATTGCGTAAATATGAATTTGTAAGACCATTTGTTTGAAAATTGATTCAAACGGCCATAAAATTACTTGTGTAAATGTATGTACGAGTGTAATTACATAATGAACGTAAATTACGTGATTTCGTGATTTTTTGGGTTTAATCTTACATTACAGGCAGAGATTGTAAAGAAAATACTTTTCTAACATTAGTAATTTCTAAATTTAGTAAGAACTTAATGGAATAAATATTTTTCCTCAAGATAATACTAAGATATTACGTCTACGAGGGGCTGCTGAAAAGTTTTGAGCCTAAGTACCTTTAAGTATTACTAGTAACTCGCGCAGCACATCATTAATTACGGGTATCCTATGAAATATATCATTACTCTTTTAGTAACGGAACCATAAAAGTCACCATGTCGAGTCATCCGCACTTTGCACGAAATTGGATTACAGGTCTGTCATAAAATTCCTTACAAAGAAGATCAAAACTCCAACGGAAATATTTGAAGAGATGTCAGCAGTTTATGGGAAGTCTGCACCTTCATTTGCGACCGTAAAACATTAGAGCCGAGGGTTCAAACACGACAGGGAGTCGCTCGAAGATGAACTCAAGTCGGGACGCCCAAACACAGTCGTTACCGAAGAAAACGAAAAAGTGAAAAAACTTATTCTTGAAGATCAGCGAATCAAATTATGGCAAATAGCCGAAGCCATGGGCATTAGCAAGGAACAAATCGGCGACATTTTGCATAATCATTTGCACATGAAAAAAGTGTGCGCGCGATGTGTGCCGAAAATGCTCACACCCCTGGACAAGCAGCATCGAGTCACAACTTCCGCCACGGAAGTGCAAAGTGGAAAGATAGGCGTCCAAGCTCATGGCCACTGTTTTTTGGGATTGTGAAGGAATTTTGTTCATACCTTCCTGAAAATACTATAATGAACGGAGACTATTACTCCGCATTGTTGACAAAAGTACGTCAAGTGGTTGTCGAGAAAAGGAGAGGCAAACTAGCGAAAGGAGTCCTATTTTTGCAAGACAATAAGCCCGTCCTCACTACGCGAGTTGCAAGGCATGCCCTCGCTGAGATAGAATTTGAAGAAATCAACCACACGCTCTACAGTCTATATGTGCCTCCTAGCGAGATACCTCTTTTCAAATTTGAAAAAAGACCTCCGAGGACGGAGATTTCCAGTGACGAAGAAATGAAGACGGACGTAACCGAACATTTTGAAGACAAAAACGGCGAATATTTTTTGACCGGTTTAAAAGCCCCTTTTTAATAAATGTAAGAAGTTTATTGAAATAGAGGCATAATATATATATAGAATACATTGAAAAATAATTGTTTATACATTTCTATCAGCATTTTTAATACCTCAGGCTCAAAACTTTTCAGCCGCCCCTCGTACAACTGATATTTTATGGTAAAAACTGTTACGTTGTCAATTTCCATTAATTGATTTAAAAAGTTTATCAGGCATATTTATTAAAAATTCTATTACATAGAAACAATTTTCTTTACAAAACCTATCAATCATAAAATATGATGAAAAAATAAAATGGATTATTTATTATAACCACAATGTCGGCATAACATTCAAAATAGAGAAAAACTTCCAACAATTGGGTGTCATGCACGTAACATAAATTTTCATAGCCTTGTGTTCGTAAACAATTGCGTAGTTTGTGCTTCGTAAAAGCTTTAAACCTAAATTGATTAAGTTATTTGCGACAAATTTGTCTTCGTATTCAGGTTCTATGAAGTTTATATTGGATCTACCACACGCAATAACTTAGTACCCTATATATCTTCAATTTGTTAATACCTTTTGAGGTATTAGTTTGATTTGAAGTACATTATTCTAATTTATTTTAATTTTTTTACCTACGTGATTTCAAAATTATGATGGAAAAATTAGGGATAATCACTGCAACACACTTCGAAGACTCATATCCCGAAAAAGAGACGCCATGTGAGAAAATATTAATTAACATTTTCTATTATGGAATTATATCCAATCCATCAATCCGTGAAATAACAAATTCCATCATCAAGTTCAACGTATGAATATTCTTTCCCATACAAAAAAGAATGAAAAAATACCTTTTCCCGTTTACTTTTCTGTTCATGTAATTACGTTGATATTTTCTTGTAAAATTTAATCATAATGGCTCTTAAACTGAAAGAGTTATGATGCTGTGATATACAGATGGACAGGTAAACAAAAAGTTTCGTTTTTGCTGTTTAGCTACGGAATACTCAAAAATAAAATTTCATTTTTCAAGATATTTCTTAAAGATGATTTTCAGAGGAGTGGTATTAGTTGTATAAAGATCTGGACAGTAAATATCTTCTCGTAGAAATAAGAAATGATTTTGAGAATATAACGTGATGTTTACATAGGCTACAATTTAACTGAAAAAAACTGCAATAATCATAAAACAAATAAAAAGTTATAAAATAAACCAATCACCATCTCCATAATAGAACCAGTAATTTTGTGTAGGCAAATATTCTCAGTTCAACGCAAAAACCTCCACGCGTAGCACATAACAAATTTCCTTGGGCTAGCAACGAAACTACACAACGAATTTTCCCATTTATTGACTTAGTGGAAAATGCTTATTCACCGCGTTACCTAAGCTTTAATCTGATTGCATATTATTACAAGCAAACGACTATTCGCTACGCCGCCGTAAATTAATTAAAATTCTAAATTAACATATCTTTGAGCTGAATTTTAATGGACTAGGTTAATAAATATTGAACTAATTTATTCCTTTAGGCTGACTGTCTTAATGCCGTTATTTAAACTTATAATGAAGATACGGGCGATCAATGTAAATCGGTTACGGATATTAACCCTGCAATATTTCTGGCGGTTAGATATTTAATTTCATTAAGATAATAAGTAACTATTGTAAAAAACTTAATAGTTTCGAATTCAAAAACAAGTAGGTACAGAGAACTTAAAATTTTAAATTGTTACCTAAAGCCTCAAACCCTACTTTAAAACGTGTTCAATAATGTAGCTTATAATATTTTTATAGAAATGTCTATTTTGTGATAAAGGAACTTGGAAGGTAAATTCCCATAATACAATTCTGACGAAAGGATTTATCTGAATTGCACCAGAAAAATTATAATAAACTAGAAATTTATTACACTCATTAAATACATACAGCTCAGTCGACTGGTCGAGCACAAGTCCCGAGGGGGACACATATTTATGGAGCTGACGTCTATAAGCGCTCTTTTCGTTTCAACATTTTCAATGAAAAATCTTACTTCTAAGAAATGTTATAACCACTTTGGCTTGACACTAACAAGATTTTCGTTTTGGTTTAGCGATTTTGGATAATTAATTGCAAACAACTGTCAATATTTTATCCTTACGAATAATCAACTAGCTTCGGTTTCGTGATAACTGGATTCTCTTTTCTTGCCTTTATGATTTTGAAAAGTTGGAAGCACTCTACTCTTAGGATTCATAATCATTAATCCTCTATACCTCTTAGTTGTTTTTTTTATTTTAAATTAATTTGTTTACACAGTCGTGTTTTTAATTTTTTAAATATTAATTTTTTTATTTACTCAAATACGATTCAAAAATATTTCCAAATTATAGAGTAAACTAGACAAAGGGGCTGCGATAAAAAGACCGAAAAGGGTAGTAGTAAATCGGTAGTAACAAAGGTAACCTTTGTTACTTAACGAAAAAAGTAAATCAGCTAAAAGAGTTCTCGATGAAAGAAAATTAAACAACCTCTCTTTATTTAATTACTAAACATTTCCTAATGATAGCGAAACTCATCCTTATGTATTATTGTCTATTCCTTTTGAAGATATTACCCCGGAAGATTAAAGTAAACTTTGAATCGATAAAAACAATTTTGAAATTAAAATAAATATATAAAGTCTAGATACGCTTTATTGAAGATTTTAGTTCAACGAAATGGCACATTCCAGAACTGAAATTGAATGTCCTTTTTATTTAATTTTTTCACTTGTAAAATTAAATACTTATATCTGACTTAGGAAATATTTATCGAAATTCAACATTTAAGATCGTTAAATATTTCACACCAAAAATGTAATCTTTTTATATACTATATTTAATCATCACTAACTAATTTAATGTAACATTCTATTTTTGAAGTACAACTTCTTACGGCATAACAAACTTCATCTTACACCTACGAATTCAGATTTGAGAAGGTAGCCATAGATGCCATACCTTTTACATAAAGTTAGAAAATATGTACATTCCAAAATGTACTGCCAGTACTAGAGGTAACACTAAATGTTTATAGGTTATAAAAAAAGAGACTAACTAGCAAATTTTTAATATATATATATATATATATATATATATATATATATATATATATATATATATGTGTGTGTGTGTATTGTTTTTTAAAATAGTCTCTGTGGCTCTCTATGCATCATTTCATTCGAAGGCATTACAGAAGTAAGCTGCGCGCGTGCAACTTTTACTCTGGACATGCGCTGCGCGCTGTTTACGCTGCTCGTGAACTGCACCTGCGCTGATCGCCTGCTGATCCTCCCTCAGTTTGCTATTGTCAGTAGTAAAGGAAAGACGCATTTTTCGTAATAATATAATAGAACGAAAAGATGAATTTATGTTTAATCGAAACTAATAAAAGATTTTCAATTTTGTGGGACCCTAAAAATATCAATAGTAATGAACATAAACAAATGAATAATTACGCATTTATTTTTACACACGGACAGAGCTCGAACTGCCCGGACACAACCCGAACTGCAAGCGTGCAGTTCGGACTATGTTCGTGTGTAAAAATAAACGAGCGAATTGCGAGCCCGGACAATGTGTAGGCGCAAAAAGAAGGATGGTTTGGTTTCGTTGCGTTTCGTTTCGTTACGCAATTCGACAATGTGTATGAACCTTAATATTTCTCGGTACGATGTTTGAAGCATCGGTCAAATCATGATGTATACAACCAGCACAAAGCTTTCTGAGGTCCTAAAGGTTCACACAGCATAGATATTATTTTCAGTTGCCGCAATTGAGCGAGATATTTAAACTCGTTAAACCAGTTGTAAAGAGTAGTACGGAACGGAGCTTAATCATAAAATGTTAATAGAAGTTGGTGGTAATTTCGAGATACGAATATATTTTTTTTATTACTATATTACAAAGGATTAGTTCCAAGAACTTTCGATGATACCCTCATATGAAAAATATAGTATGAGTGACACAAGCAGTATAATTTTACGACTAGTAACAGTTTAATTATTATTTGCAGTTAAACTTAAATTGTCCGTTTTATTTCGCTTCTCCCCCATGTGACCCTCTTTCGCCCTCGATCCCTTTTTAACTGACTTCAAAACAGGAGAATGTACTCATTTTTAATCTATTTGTTTTGTGTATGTTACCTCGAATCCCCGGCATTTACAAAGCGATTTGGATGGTACCTTTTTTCATTTCGAAGAGTAAACCCTATGTGTACATATACATATATACCATATATATTTCATCATAGAAGTTGAAGGTGTGCCATGTGTAGAATTTCTCAATAATGAACAACACAGACACCATGATCGAGTTTAGAGCATATGGGTTTAATGATAATCTAATAAATATGTCCCTCAAATTTCGACGCGACTAAGGGCGACATAAATTTTACCTTTAGAAAAATCAGGATACAACGATGGAGCTGGAAAATGTTGATAAAAACTCATTAGAGCTGAGGAACGCATCAAATTCCAGCCTTTTTGACTTGTCTTGGCGTAAGCATGAAAGTAACAACAAAATAAATAGGCAGCTAAGTATATAAAAGTACACAGAAAGGCATGAAGTACCTAAGATATTAGTTGATGGATAAATAAGTAAGTATAAACATTACCTACGTTTATGTAAACATAGGTATAAACGAATACATGAAATATCCAAAACATTATTAGGTAGATAAGTATGTTAGAAAGTATAACAGGTATTTACAAATATGTAAATAGACAGGTAAGTAAATATCTACAAATATAAAAAATGAATTGATTAACTAGATATTAGTAGGCAAATATATTGGAAAACACTGCTACTGCTGGAAATGTATGCAGTAAAATGCCAAGGGCCAAATGTCGATGCGAAGTGAAATGTAGCAATCATCTTGGTAAGTGTATGCGCATGTACGTACGAGTGTGAGAGAAAAAGCATCGACTTGGCGCTGATTCATTGGCGGTTACAGTATTTTCCAAATTTATTTGCGGTCGGAAACGTCATTCTACTGCAAAACTTCCAACCAAGTGCTAAAATTTTCAATATTTTCTAACTTTAATTCCGCGTTATTGGAAGTTGGGTGATTTCTTAATAAATATTTTTATTTTGTACTAGCTGCGCCTACAACTTCTTTCGCATGTAATTAAGAAGAAAAAATAATTTATTTTCTTTCTTTTATATGTTTCTTTTACTTTTATACTATTACCATACCAAATTTTATCAAAATCTATCCAGTAGATTTTGCGCAATACTCGCTCAAATTAACAGACAAAAATTCTAAAAATAGTTTTTCTGTCTTCTATTATCATGTTATACACTAAATAAACCACATATTTTACATATTTTCAATGTACGTGTTACTGTTTCATATATAGATTACCCGAGTTAAGATGTAACTTATTTTATTTACTTGGGTTTAAAAATGTTTGTAGTTTATTTAGTTTTCAGAAGTATGAAAATTTTTAGTAATCATTTAATCACTCACTTAAAATATTTGAAAATGTTGTTTTACATATCAATCACACTGGGGTAGCTCCATACATCCTTATGTCTTTCCCCATTATATTATATAGATAACGCGAAGCCAGTCTTGATTTGATGAAAAGTGATAATAAATTATTATTATTAAATGTATTTAATTGTATATAGTCTTATATAATAATAAAACGGTATCTTTAAATAATTTACTTCAAACTTGTTGTTCGTGTATATCACATTTACCAATAGATAAATATTTCATTTTTCATAATATGATAGCTATGAAAAATTAAATATATTGATCGATAAGTATATATATTTTTCCATTAGATAAATATTAACAGATATATCTTTGAAACAGAATTTTACGTCTTTATATTTCAGTACAAATAAGCTCAATCGGTACATCCCTTGAATAATAAACGAAAAACATTCAAAAGTCACTAAAAATAAAAAGCACAAAAGCACAAAAGCTACCTCGCCGACTAGACGTGCAGACTCGCCTTCAGGCTCTTTGAGACGCTTACTTATTCTTTTTCTTTTTCAATGGCAGTATCACCTCCCCAATAACTACATTTTTTTTATTTATTCGTTTTCTTTATCAGTGGCGGTATCACCTCGCCAATGACTACATTTTTTTTGTTTATTCGTTTTCTTTATCAGTGGCAGTATCACCTCGCCAATAACTACATTTTTTTTATTTATTCGTTTTCTTTATCAGTGGCAGTATCACCTCCCCAATAACTACATTTTTTTGTTTATTCGTTTTCTTTATCAGTGGCGGTATCACCTCGCCAATGTCTACATTTTTTTTGTTTATTCGTTTTCTTTATCGGTGGCAGTATCACCTCGCCAATGACTACATTTTTTTAATTTTTTTGTTTTCTTTATCAGTGGCAGTATCACCTCGCCAAAGACTAATTTTTTTTTGTTTATTCGTTTTCTTTATCAGTGGCAGTATTACCACGCCAATAACCACATTTTTTTGGTTTATTCGTTTTCTTTATCAGTGGCAGTATTACCTCGCCCACGAAAATGCGTTGAAGTCCATCGCGCCGCGAGTACTTTTGCAGCATCCAAGTTATCAAAAATGTATCGTCTCGCAAAATGACTGAAGTTGGCTAATGCAAATAAAGATGTGGTGCATACTTCAAGTCTCTTACTTTGGAATATTGGGGCAGGTATTTGATAATAGTTTCATTTTCCAAATAACTAAGAATTCTCATATGTTTCAAGTCTAAAAGTTAGAGGTATTGTTAGCATAATGTTTTAATTGCGTTGTAAAAAACTACTAAATTATAAAGATATATAATGCGTGATAGTTATGAGAAAATATTAAAGTTCGTGTAAAAAAAGACTCCGTCAAATGTCAAATGGCTCCGTATAGACCAACAACCTATACACAAACTGATTTATCTCTTTCGTATTCAGCTAATCATGCGTTCGTTTTCCTTTTTTTTTTAAACACGTTTAAAGATTGATAGTAAAACTGTATCATTGCACACAATTATGAATTTTGTCTTTACATACTACAACATAAGTCAAAGCGCGCGCATGTTAGTCTTTTTGCTCATAGATAGTTTAGTCTTAATAAAAGATGGAAAAGAATTATATAGAACGGCGCACTTTGTAGGCCACGACAACAGTCCAACAGTTCTGCCCTTTATGAGACTCCGGCCTATTCGGCAGCCCGCGACGTCTTTCTCTGGCTCCTTTTGAAATGTATGCGACTGCACACACCAAAGCAAAACTGTCTGCGGGCTGTCCGCGGGGATTCTCGTTACGTTGCATTCTGTTGAACCAGAAGCATGTACATAAATAATATAATTTACTACGTAAATAGACTGGACGCTCGGTGCAATACTTTCGCACTTTTAGAAAGAGATGCAAAGCTAGTAGACAATCGCGAATTACACGTACAGGCCTATATTCACGTTTTTTTTCATGATAAAAAAGGATTAAGAGAAAAACCTTTAAATTGAAAAATCGTACGCAGATATTACATTACACTCAAAAAAAAATTAAGATACGTTTAAACATGTTACAACTACAGTGTAAACTCTTTATAACGACACTCTTTATAATGAAAAACTCTCTATAACATAAACACTACTTGGTATTGGTTGGTTTGCTTTCTAACCCATACACTGATTCGACGAGAAGACATTGTTTAGGTGGCAAAAATTGTATATTTGTTTATTATCTCTAGTATATATTTATTACCAATAGGCTACATTATTGTGTACAGTCATTGCTGCTGTTTTCGTTAGGCACACCTGTTACCAGGGTAAAGTTGACCCTTAACATATTACCGCTTTCGTATGAAAGAAAATACAAAATAGCTATTGGAATAGTAAATAAACTCAATCAAAGTTTTAAATACATAATTATTTTAAAATGTAAGGAACTAATGGAAGCTATAAGAATAAGTGACTTATTAAATATCTTTGTAAATAAAACCGAGTAAACAATTTGAAACCTTTAAAAAATATGTATTGTATTTACACATTCCATAAAGCGAAAACTATAACGAAAGAAAACACTCAGTCCCTTGAGTTTTATTATGAAAAATTTACACTTTATATATTAGTTATATAAAGTATTAGAAATAAAATATATTTATTAATGATCGAAAGTAAAATTGAAAAATAGAAATATAATTTTTCATATCGTCGAAAACGTTTGGGATAATCTCTTAAATATCCAAAAATAATATATTAACCCTTCTTAATCTGCCGCTATAAATAGAGTGGGACCAATAATCTCTTAGTCTTTTTCTTTTCAAACGAATGATAATTATGATAAGTATCTTCACGACAAAGCTATCTTCTGTTCAACTTCCGGTTTGCGACTATCGCATAGAAGTTCGAAAGCTTCAAGTGGATTGTCTTGGTATCGTGTTCGGTTAACACAGACAAAATCTAAAACAAGCAAACATTACAGAGACAAGACAAATAGTCATACCCGTTCCCTATTTACTAATGTGCGCCCGCCCTTAATATTAACAAATTGGCACGACGGAGAAAGTTACTAAAGAGAGACCTATTTTCCGTAAGAGTCTAAGTTCGTATGTTGAGAAATAAGATAGTAACAAAAAATGAAACACTTCAGTAGTGGGAAGCAGATCACCAGTAAAGCAAGTCCAACTTATTTTAATTCAGTCGTTATGCTCTAGGAGGGCATATGTCATCACCTATTGATAATATTGAGACTTAAGACAATCAGTATAAATTTTAGGGTTCTGTGCCTCAAAAGAAAAAAAAGGAGCCCTTATAGGATCACTTCGTTTTCAATCTGTCTGTGTATCTGCCAAGACCCTTTTTCTCAGGATCGCGTAGAGCTATCAAAGTTAAATTAATATCTAATGCTTAGGTCTAGGGTCCCTTGGAGCTGTAAAAAAATCAAGCTTCTAAGTCAACGCTATAAAAAAAATACGGCCATTTGCCCGGAATTTTGATACTCGCAAATAAATCAAAACCTATAGGGTCCCGTTGACCTAGAATCATGAGATTTGACAAGAAGCAGCACAAGTAAAGAAAAAAGTTGTTAATTTGTAGTTATATCGTGTAAAAATATTATTTTAATATGTGCCTGTGAAAGATATAGCAGGCAATATATTTTCGTTCTGGAAAACTAAATTTTTGAAATAGTTTAATAAGAATATTGCACCGTTACATGTGTATAAATGCCTAAACGTATACGAAATCTTCATAGTGCGAGTTCCACTCGTACTTGACAGATTTTTTTTCATTTTTGTTATTGTGTTACTCTCTCTTGTGTTAGAATTTTCATTTGCTATAATGCTAATGTATTTATTACAGTAACAATAATATTTATTTAAGAGGAAAAATGTTAGTTTCTGAATCGATTTAAAACAGGTTTAAGGAGTCTAAAACTTAATATAATTAACGGTTCGCTTCTCATTATTTGGGTATACTGCTCGCAAACTGGTTTGGCCAGTGATCTCAAATAAAATTAATTTGATATTCGTCTTTAGAGGGAAAATTTAATAATTAAATTCATTTAATTACAATGAGATGCCAAAGACACTTCATCATTTCCATTCATGATGTTCAATATCAAAGACAAAGTTTTAATGATATTTTATTGTCAAGTTGCCAAGACTCAAGAAAAGCCATTGTGGGTGGCAACATTTTAACAGAGCCACTCTCTTGAAGTTTGAAAACTAACTGTAAAGTTTTCTTTGTAATGTATTTTTTATTTGAAGTTTAACAAGTAACGACAGTTTGCTGGGAAGAATTGGATTGCGATAAAAACGCTTTTAAATTGTAATTAAGAAATTTCCAAGAGTTTTTCCACGTTAATATTATATGATTACTGCTTCCCAAATAACGTTTTATCTTATTAAATACCGCTTGGCTCTTTGTGTTCAGGTTCCGTACTTCAAAGGAAAAACGGAACACTTATAGCATCATTTTTTTCTGAGGAAACATTTAATACACAAACTTGAAATTTGGTATAATGATAAAAGATTTTGATCCACATATATTTTAATAACTAGTGATGCCCGTGACTTCGTTCGCGTGGAATTCGGAGTAAGAAAAGGTATTAGGATTTTTTTGCGTTTTTTTCTTTTTTCTCTCAAAACTCTATGAGCATAAAGTTTATTAAAACGTTAATAGATGGTGTTGGCAGCCAAATCGGTTCCACCGGTTCTGATATTAACGTGCACAACGAATGTTAACTAAATATTGACGTATCTTTTTTATTTGTGAACCGATTGAAATGAAACCTTAGAAATATTAGCCCAACTCAATCTAAATACATCATTGAAAACCGCATCCAAATCTTTTTAGCCGCTGCTGAGATTAACGTACACAACAAACATTCGTACAGACAAACAGCCAAATTTCTAAAAATTATTGTTTTAGGCATAGTAGCGTTATCTTTAGTGGGTAGCACTTAGTTTTACTTAAAAATATTCATTATAAAATATTATACGTATAGATTAAGACAGAAATTTAAAAATATGAAAATTTTAGATGTGGTAAATACAGTAACAGATTTTTTTTTAATTTACTCCTTAAAAATCGATTTTCATATATAGCGCCCGGTATGAAGTTTTATGAGGAGTAAAATCAGAAGTCAGAGCGTAAAAAAATGTAACCGTTAGGTGACCTCTCCGCGCAACATTTTTGCGCATCTTTAGAGTGAGATATCAATATGTTTATTTGGCATATTCTTATGGTGTAATCGAAATGACATAGTGTGATACACATAGTTTATACTATCGTTCGCTTATAACAAGATGTAATCATTAAATATAATTTTATGTGAATATTTGGTGTCTTCTGTCCTACAAAATTAAAAATTCTCTTTTAACTTCTTAATCTGACGTTGTTAAATATTTTTAAATTTGACGTTATTAAATTTTGTTATGTAAATTTGAGTTTTCCTTTTGTTTTACTTGAAAATAACTAGAATGTCGGCATTTTTTTTATTAAAGTATTATCTATTTACATTTAACGATATTGATATTTATTCACAGTGTTACCTATATTATACATTTCAAGACATTCGTACTTAAGGTGTAAACTCCAGTCGCACAATTTTTTTGTCAGTTCCATGTATCTATCGTGTGGGGCATAAATTGATAATTTATAGATAAATTAAATTTTATTTAAGACAAATCTGAAGATATTATTGAAAATTTCCAGAAATATAAAATGTCCAGTCATGCGTAAATGACACGGAGACCGATAATTTTTAATGATTGTTTTAACTAGCTGTACGGAACAAAACTGATATTTTAATTTTTGAATACAATTTTTGACCAGTTGTAACTTTTGAATATTCATTACTCCACATGATATTCCTCGTAAACACATTTCCTGACACATCTTTAGAAAAATTCTCATAACAATTTCTTTATAAAAACTTCATTAAAAATGTTATAAAACGAATTATGGTTATTGCGGATTAATTACTACGAAATTAATTTCAAACAACCAATGCACTAGATAAAACATAAAATAGTAAGTGAAAGTCTTACTAGCGCATCGAGGGTTCCGTACCTCTTCTGAAGTAATATTACCTCTTGATTTACCATAAGTCGTCAGTTCTCACGAACTAATTTATTTAGTAACACTCAAATTAATTAAGGGCACATCTGAATCTCACTGATTCAGATGTGCCTTTAATTAATTGACCTCTAAAGAACTATGACATCTAGAATTATATTTTTAGTTTTTCTCAGAACCTTTACCATGAGTCGAATTTTCTCATTCACTGAGTCGAATCTCGCGCTCTGAATGTTAGCTGTTAGTAAAACCATATCGTTCTGACTCCAAAATTAATTAAGTTATTTCAAATTAAGGAATTTTAATAAACTTAAATTTTATTGCTACCAAATAAGTTTTAGTTGTAAATTTGTTTTAAATCTTTGAATTGTTCGTTTACATTATAAAATTATATAATTGGCATGACTATATATTGTAATGTAAAATACAAATATTGTTAATAAAACATCTCTAAAGAAGAACATCGTAAATGGACACGCGAACAAACATCTAGTTGATTGCCTAGGAATTCCATTTTCCAATTTTGGCAACAAACACAAAAAGTGAAACAAATATTTAGAAATGAGATTAAAATTGTTCACCGTCGCCTAGGTAATTGTTATTAAAAACTTAAAAAAAAATTATGTTTGGAACTAAACTCTTACAATTAAAATGTTTTATAATCATAATCGAGTTATTGAAAAAAGAAAAATTAAGAACATGATGCTCTATAGTTGCTATTCTGCGGTAAGTAGTAATAACTAATTGAATTATACCATGTAATTCTTGGTACACAACTTTGTTTAATATTACTTAAATTTTTAAATTGTTTTTATTAATAAAAATTCTAGCAGTCTTCAACAAAAGCATATACCCTATTAATTTATAATAATATATAAGAGACTATAGATATGTGGTGCTGGAGAAAAATGCTGGGTGTATCATGGACAAAATTTCGTACAAACACCTCCTTACTTCAAGAACTCGGCCTCATGCAGCGTCTATCAACATAAGTGCAATTTGCAAATTTTGACGTTCTTTGGCCATGTCTCGAGGCGAAACAATGACTTCATAGAGCGTTTGGTGATCCAGAGAAGGGCGAAAGGAAACAGACCGCGTGGCAGATTATCTATGCGATGGGCTGATCAAATAAAATCAGCAGTTGGCGACCCTCTACATAAATGCACTACGACGTCGGCCAATAGGTTAAGATGGCGAGAAAATGTGAGGAGAGTCACATCAACCATCAATGATGATGTAGCCTCATCATGACCACGACCGCTCTGTCAAGAGCGACGCGACTGAGAAGAATAAGAGACATCTCCTCTTTCCTCAAACTTTCATTAAAATATCGTTATATATATTGATATCTTATGTAACATAAATAAAGATACAAACGTATAAATTTATCTGCATGACTTATAAAGCTACGTACATATATTGCTACACATGTAGTCATCTTAACAGAATCTCCGCTTTTTACGAATAAATAAATTTAACCCCAGCGGATTTTGAAGAAAATTGTTTTGTTTGATTCCGTTCCTCTTATAACATACAACAAAAGGAATAACATGCCACATGTCCTTCATTAGGGTATACGTTCTGTGCATAACAAAATACCTTTCATCTAGCGAATTATATAATAAGACTTCTCCAAATCGCACGAGACTTGAAGCTTCGTTACATTCGTTGAATTTCAGCGCAGACATTATATAAGCTGAGATGCCACCAGACGATGCCAAAAAAATCTGATTTGCCTGGCAAACAAGGAAAATGTGAAAATCGTCACAAAGAGAGCGAACTGCGACACTTTTAAAGCACAAAACAAACATCAGTAAAATGATAAGCGATGGAAATATTGTATTTTCTCGGTGGCGAAGTGCGCTGGCGTACACAGGCTGTTTTTGTTTTTCCCGATTTATTTACGTTCTGACTCGCGTAAGTGTTTCGTGCTTCACGGCGTTTCTGGCGTTTCTTTTTATTCTGATTTCAATTGCTGAGTTGTTTTTGATCTGTCAATTTATATTATTATATTTTACTCCTTTCTTTATGATCGATATTCTTAAATAATCAATTATTGCATAAATATCTAGACAATATTTTTTCTTATTTGATCACTAATCACCACGAGTGTAATCTCTTTTACCTGAGTAATATCCAATTCAGTACCATAAAATTTTAATTTATATTGTAAATAAAGGTTTATTTTGAACGCGACTATAGTCGGTAGAAATATAACAAATGACGTATGATGTGATAAATACAAAAATGAAAAAGGATGTGACGTATGATGAGATAAATACAAAAATGAGAAATATAGAGAAATCTGAAAGATCAAATGTAAGAACATCGAAGTATTAATATGAATAAGGAATATATAATATAATATACAGAAAAAAATTTATTCGACTATCGCGTTCTGAACATTGCCCGTCAGTAAAATGACATCATTTTCACATTACAATGATTTCAAAAATAATTGAATTATCGAAAACTTTAAAATTACTTCGGGGGATATAATGAAAATAGTAGAATAGAAAAATATTGTTTTTTGTCTGTTATTGTATATCTACCTGAGGTAACCTATAGATAAGTTTTGTCTCATTGCAATCGATTTACGAGCAAAGAAGATATGTTGCAATTTCAATACAATAAGCAAGCTAGTTTGAAAATAAACTGATAACATTTAAAAGACAGTCAATGTTTTTTTTTAATTATGCAGTTATTTTCAATTCTCATAAATTAGATTGATTATTATTTTTTTGGGGAAACAAGAAGTTGATATAAGCCCGTTTTCAGGTCCCAATAAATTATTATTTTATTTATATATGTGGCTCCTGCAAAGAACTTTCATTAGACATCCCAAATGGAAGAAGTTTTGTTTTGTTTGATAACCCACTTGATTAAAAAATAGTTTTAGGCCAATTCACAACAATAACGTTGCACAATTCCAATGCTAAACGGTTCAAATTATAGAAAGAGATCGAAGACAATCAATCAGATACGTGTGGAGTGAAACTATGAATATTCCACTTTTCCGAAGTACGGAATATGAAAGTAAATTGATCAAGCTTCGCCCAAAATTGATGACAAGATTTTGTTTATTTTTTAAAAATATTATTAGACATATAAAAACATATTTAGTTCTAGTTTAATTTTAATAGAATTATTAAAGTAAAAATCGTTCTCTTCATAGGATAATAGATAAATTAGGATAAATAAAAATTGAGAGATCAGAAAACCTCTCCTAGACATTGAGATAACCTCAATGTCTATGAGTAATTTTCTAATATCTCATTTTTTTAAAATATACTTTATGAACAAATGGTGTTTTCCATTGATATGGATAAATTCTGGTGTATACTCAACCGACTGGTTTATAATTGCAGAAAAATATGTAAAACATGACATTGAATAAAACGATAATTACAATGCAATGTTTTGATTTAAAAAAAAAGAAAAATTGGCTTACTAGTTATCCTTTTTTTAATTATGTTGAGAAAGTCGATAATATCAAAAGGTTTAATGAGCCGCACATGCACAGTCACCAGATATGACTTCCGACTGCACCATGACAGTACATACGTTAACAAGGGATAAGGAAGAGAAGGAAACGTGATAAGAAAACTCAATAAAACACACTTCCCATCCGAAAGTTTGGTTTTTGAGATAGAAAATCTATATATCTATAATTGTATAGAAAGAAAATCTTACCTATCTAGAAAATCTATCCAGGCGATTATATTTGAGTAGACACATGTATCAAATCGAATATATATATATATATATATATATATATATATATATATATATAAATGTATATATATATATATATATATATATATATATATATACACATATATATACCTACTATTTATAATATTTCAATTTTTTTTTTATTTTATTTATATTTCTAAGTATCAATCGGTTCTTTATAAACTCGAAATATGCATATACCAACGTAAGGATGCAAGTACAAAGGTATACATTTAAAATATTTTCGCTTAGAACTTAATTTTTGAAAATTTGAAATTGGAACTTAACCTGGAAATGGAAAATATATCTCTTACACATACACTTTTTTATGAAAACATATCGATGAAGAAAAACAAACATTTGCGCTTGCATCTACTAATGTACATACGTGTTCGTGTTATGTAAGCAAGTATCTTCAAGCGAAGTTTAAACTAATTACTAACCGGTTTGAAACAAAAATATCGTCGAACTAATAATAATTATTATTAACAATTACAATAGATATAAATTATTAACAATTACAATAGATATAAATTATTAACAATTACAATAGATATAATTATTATTAACAATTACAATAGATATAAACATCGTCGAACTAATAATAATTATTATTAACAATTACAATAGATATAAAATCAAAAAATGGAAAGTTTTCTATGTACTCCATAGAGCAAGTTCTGCACATATTATTACATTAACTTACACGCTTTGTTCCTTGTACGCAGTTACGTAATATATTTTTGGATACAGAGGAAGCTGGCATTCGTCCAATCTTCTTTATCGTGACCCAATAACCAGTTAGCGTTAGTGCCATGAAGTGTTTAGAGGAGCATTTGGTGCCAAGTTCGTTATATTAACAGAAATTGAAGATCAAATCAGATTGAGGGATTATATTTATCGCTCAGTGTTTAAATGAATTGCCTTTTAAACAGATCGTTAGGTCGATTCAAGTGATAGTTTATTGATCGAATAGTTTATCTAGTACTATTATTATTATTATCTCCGTCGTAATACTTTTTTCCAAGTACCTATTGATATGTATTATATACTTAGTACTTATGTAAGATATAATTTAAACAGATCGTTAGGTCGACTCAACTGATAGTTTATTGATCGAATAGTTTATCTAGGACTATTATTATTATCTCCGTCATAAATCATTTTTCTAAGTACCTATTCATACGTATACTTAGTACTTATGTAAGATATAATTTAAACAGATTTTTATGTCGACTCAAGTGACAGTTTATTGATTGAATAGTTTATCTAGTACTATTATTATTATCTCCGTCATAACACATTTTTCTAAGTTCCTATTAATATGTATTATATACTTAGTACTTATTTAAGATATAACTTAAACAGATCGTTAGGTCGACTCAACTGATAGTTTATTGATCGAATAGTTTATCTAGTACTATTATTATTATCTCCGTCATAACACATTTTTCTAAGTACAAATTCATATGTATTATATACTTAGTACTTATGTAAGATATAATTTAAACAGATTTTTATGTCGACTCAAGTGACAGTTTATTGATTGAATAGTTTATCTAGTACGATTATTATTATCTCCGTCATAACACATTTTTCTAAGTACCTATTCATATGTATTATATACTTAGTACTTATGTAAGATATAATTTATAACAGATTTTTATATCGACTCAAGTGACAGTTTATTGATTGAATAGTTTATCTAGTACTATTATTATTATCTATGTCATAATACATTTTTCCAAGTACCTATTAATATGTATTATATACTTAGTACTTGTGTAAGGTATATGTGTCTACAGTTATATAACAGTTGCATATGAATTATTAGCTACACAGCGTCCAATTATTTACATATTTCAGTTTATAGACATGTCTGCTACAAATGGCATTATATGTAAATGGTAGGGTTACTGTTAACTCAACTATTTCGTTTATCTCTGTGTCAAAGTTTACCAGTTAAAACTTCAGCCCACATTTAGTATTTAAATTTAGAAACAGCGAGCTTATTGCCACACAAAAGTTAATTCCTCCGAAAATTACAAAAGTTGTTAGAGAAACTAACAAATAAATCCGGATTAATAATTCGAAACATTTGGTTTTATGAAAAGTTCAAGCTTCTATTTGGTTATATTTTTTTAATAAAAATGCATACACCAAAGAAATGTGATGGGATACGGATATCATGTCGAATTGGTGCTATTAAAAAAAAGGAAGTAATACACGATTACTTTTGCTATCTCAATTAGCGGGTACTTTCATTATCTCAAGGCGCTTTTATACTGCTAGTCGTAAGTAGAAATTAAATTAATTTTCACCAAAATTGCTGAAGGACAAAATAGTAAACCCTTTTTATTTCTAAAAAAATGGTGCCTTTGCTTTCCTATATGTTTTATGTAGAGAATTCTTTAAGGTGACTTAATTCTATCACATGTAAGTGCAAATTAAGTACTAAACAAACCACTAGGGGAAAAGCTCCTTTAAGGGTAAAAATTAGGTTTGCATCTCTGATAGCTAGTGTAAATACTAAGTTTATGAAACTCATTCGCATCAGTGGCTTTTGATTATCCAAGTATATTTGAAAATCCTAAGTTTAATTAATATCTATATATTTACAACTTAGTAATCACAGAAGTTTGTTGAATATGTTGAATTTTATAAAAAAGGTTATGATTGCTTAATAGACTATTAATAGAATACAATTGCAAATATATGAAAGAAATATCCACTAAGTATTTATTCCACCGACTGATATGTGGTTTGGTATTTGGTCAGACGTGTCTACGGAGACCCGCTGTTAAGTTAAAATAAAACATAAAAGGTATTTTACTTCACACTCTGCTTCGATTCTTTTGACATGTGTGGTTGTTGCGGGTAAATATATTTTTGTTATAGCTAAAAAAAAACAAAGTTTTGAAGTGAAAACTTCTTTAGCATCGTTGTGATTTGAAAATCGATGAAACGAAAAAGAGACAGTAAAAAGAGACAGACACATAAGTCATAAGATTTAACGTGGGAGAAAATGAGATAGGAAGCATTATACAGTGTTTCTTATGTTCGTGGTTCTCTTTGTACTCTGCTTCGTACCTCCTCCACTCGTGTTTACCAAGGCATAGCGAGAGTTTGCTTGGGTCTCAGCGTTGTACGTGTGTTAATATGTGTTTATGCGCGCATGCGTAGTACAAAGCTTAAGAAAAGGCATCACACAACCGTGGTGTTTTTATTTTAGTTTTCACTTCTGTCGTGTGGTCATAAGCACACACCAATCTTTTTTTTCTATTCATTCGTTCTCTGTTGTACCTCCATTCATATTCTAAATGCCACTTGTTCGTTCTTTTTCTTACCAACATCTTTAATTCAAACCATTTTTGTAAATTTTATTATTATTTTCATTATTATTGATTTTTCATGATCTTTTTATTTTTTGCAATTTATTTCAAGACATCCTAACATATTTCATTTTTTCAGTAAGTCTGACTAGAAGAAGTTGTTCTTGTAGTAATAAGTTCACCATAATTAAAAATGAAATTAGTTATTATTGGCAATTAATGTCAAAAGTTTTTGAAGACGATACAAGGAAAAAAAATAAAAATTTTTTTAATCTTTAATATTTCAATTATTTGAACATAAACATAATTATAAAGGAATTTTTGCATGTAATTTGAATAATTTCCAAAAAGGCCTACATCTAAGGTCAAAGGTCAATGTCCAAACTCTGTCGTTACAGAAAGATAGCCAAACACAAATATTTTGAACATCAAATTAAAATGTTTAAATTTTCAGAAATACATCACATATCTCAATTCTAATCCCTTACGTAGAAATTAACGTATGACAGTGTTGTTCTAAGCGTTTGGCTTAAGACATTACCATACGTTCATTTGACGTAAGACAAATTCTAATTACACTAGTAGGTCATACATAAAATTAATTAACTTACCATATCAATGATTCATTATAAATTTCATAACATTTATTGACCATTTACTTTAAATTTAGAGCTGAAATTGTTCACTTTATTTATTTATTTTCAAAAATTTTATGTAAATACTCATTTATGGATAAGTGCTTTTCGCATTTGCGTATATACATTCAGAGTAAAATATTGATTGTTTAAATGGTAATGTTAATTAGGACGTTATTTTAAATTTATTACCGATTTATTCCTATATCTTATAAATTACTTACTTGAAAACTGAAACTTTTAAGACTGAACTTAAAATAAGAAAAATCAATTGCACCTTATTCTTATCCAAGATAGTCTCATCCATCACTGATTGACTTATCTCCCTCCGTTAGTTCTATCTTGTTTCTATTTTCAGCGTAAGGTCTATTTTTGTAAATGTTTTTTTAGGATTCCGCAACCAATCGGCTAAAACAGAACCCTGTCACAGTATAACAGCTTTTTCAGTTTGAGATCAACTTCAATGAAATAATGTGACTATATTTTTAAAATTTTTTTTTGACTCTTTTTAATTTACTTTTTTGAAGTTTCGTCAAATTTGGAGATGAAAAATTTCTGTCTCACGGATCTCATTATGTGAACACTTATCTAAGAGACCTTTAGGAGTGCAATCAAAACTGCAATTGAATATTTTTTATTCAGCATTTTATTAGCAAAAAAAAATCCAAACTATTTTGTAATGTACATTCGCTCCTAATTGTTAACTATGTATGTCGAAAATCTAAAAAAAACGAGATTTTACCGTAGGAGTAGTAATTTCTCCCATATAATACTGTCATTATCGAAAATATAAAATTATTTCGTTCAATTTTCATTAATAAATCAAAGTACGTATGACACCTAGCTATTTCCCTAACACCTATGAGAGAATATATTTACACAGTGGAAAATAATATATTTATAAAAGTTTCATTTGAATTTTTTTTTGTTAAATTATAAATTATAAATAACCCTAAACCAGATATAAATTTGTTAACAAAATTATTGATCTGATATTTAATGATGGATTTACTTTCTTAAGACGGTAACTTTATATCTATTTGCTCTAAATGACGAAAATATCAAAGCAGTTAATAAAGTACCTGGAAAATATCTCATTGTATTTGGAACTCCTTATATATTAACAGCACATATATTATCAAACTTTCCCATGCTCTGAACACAGAATAACCAAGTCCTAAATAGGTTTACGTAATGTAAGGAATTATTAACTCAAAAAGCAAGCGAAACCCGTAACAAAGAATTAGAAAACGCGTGTTTACCACATCACGACTACCCTTCTACTCCGACCAGTAGGGTTTTCACCGCAACCGGGTTGACAAGATACACTTCCGCCCCGCATTAGTTGTTATTAAATTCAATTTCGTTTTCCCAACACCCCTACGGTGGGGTGTTATGTACACTTTTCCAAACCGTCGTAGGCACGATACCAAAACCCGAACCTGGGGAGGTATTTACTCCCGTGGCGCGGAGCTGTCTCTTTAAATATTAAAAGAGAGGGCGAGGGGCGCGCAGTGGTGTCCCTCGTCTAATGAAGCGGGTTCGAGATCGTTCCAGATATCTTCGTCACTTATCTCTGATGCCATTAGCGGTTACTGTGTATTTAGGTGCGAGAGTTTCCCTAGCGCGTGGCTTTAAAAAAAATGAATCGTGATGTTACTTCAATGTATAAAACGGAGTCAATTTTCTTTTCCTTCGTATAATGAAAGAAGGGTGTACACAAAGTAAACAAAGAGGTAAGGTTAACGAATCCTTAGCCTAATGTACGTTCGTTCCACGTCTTTGTTACCCTTTTATACCATGTATTGAAGATGTATATATATATATATATATATATATATATATATATATATATATATATATATATATATATATATATACATATATATACATATTGGTCATTTGGCACCTCATCAAATATATTAGAATTACATTAAGACCAATTAAAGAATTCAAAATTCTAATTAAAACAACGTTTATAGCTTTTGCCCAGAAATGTAGTGGCTTATAGGATTTGCTGCTTCTGCCATGATAATATGTTTTATTATTAATACACATAACATAGCATAAATGTGTTTTTATGGAAGTAGTGAAGAATTAAAATATGTCGAAGAAAGTGGGAAAAATAAAATATTAGTAACAAGTGCGTTCGTGTCTGAATCTAGAAGAATTCAAAAAAAAAATTGAAGAATTAAAGTAAATTAAATACGTTTAAATTGAGATTAATATGAAAAACCTTTCACGAATAAACCTCGTATTAAGAGGTACCCTTTCACGAGTAACCCTTGTACGAGTAAACCCCGTACTACGAAGTTTCTGTTCACATTTAAGTAGCTATAAACATTTAAGGGTACGTAATGTATTTATTAAGCTATTTACTCATTCATTTTTCACAACATAAATGATATGTCTTTTGTAGAAGTAGAAACATGGTGCATGTTACAAAAAATATTAGATCTAGGATTATCGCTATAGCCTTCAAATTTTACAATCATGAAAACCGTTTTCATGATTTTTGGCATAATAGTTTTGGAGATAAGAACGGGGCCATGGCCTATTTTCACATTTTTTGGAGTATCTTTTTAAATATGCCATTTAAAATTATAAAAAAATATTTTTATATTTCTCATACCAAGCTTCTCAAAGGATATCCTATATAATTTTTAAAAGTAAAAATGAAAATTAAAATCTTTTTTACCCTCACTTTAATTCTGGCTCACTTTAAATATTTTTAAAAAATAAGATCAGGTAATGCAAAATATATGAATTAATATTGTTACTACATCCGTGTGAATTAATATTGTTACTATATCCGTGTGAATTAATATTGTTACTATATCCTTGTGAATTAATACTGTTACTATTTCCGTGGGAATTAATATTGTTACTATATCCGTGTGAATTAATATTGTTACTATATCCGTGGGAATTAATATTGTTACTATATCCGTGTGAATTAATACTGTTACTATTTCCGTGGGAATTAATATTGTTACTATATCCGTGTGAATTAATATTGTTACTATATCCGTGTGAATTAATATTGCTACTATATCCGTGTGAATTACTATTGTTACTATATCCGTGTGAATTAATATTGTTACTATACCCCCACATTCCGTGGTTTCTGAGAAAATCGGTTACAAATATAAAAAAACGTAAGTATACTGCTTACTGTAGTTTCCTAGGCGTGAAAATATGGTACATATTTCAAAAGTTATGATTTATAGAATCATGACTATAGTTTTCCTACAACTTTTGCATGAACTTCTAAAAACCCATAATTTTTCATAATTTAGGTTTGAGTAGTTTCGAAAATAGAGAATAGAAAATAGAGAAAAAGACCGTTATAACTAATCCTTTCAAACAATATTCCGCACTATGTACGGACTTAAACGAAAAATTTGCCCCCTCCCCCCAAAAAAAATTATGTTGGTTAATATGTTTTATTACTATACAAGACTTCAAGTTTTTACGTCGGTAAAACGACTGAGATGGACAAACACGTGAATGATCTTATACGGGTTCAATTTTTCCCTATTGGAATACGAAACACCATAAATGTTTACACAAAAATGCAATTTCGAAGGAAGTATGGCGATGGAGATCTAAGAGAGAATGTTGATATAGTTTATCCACGTTAAAATTATAGACGGTGAAAAACTTGCAAAGAAAACCAAGAAAAACATAGGATGGACAACTGAACACACTCGAAATAAATGGAATCGTTTTCTAAGTATTTATATCCCTTTGTACAACATGGCGCAAAAGTAATGTCATAATGTGAACGTGCCTTAATTTTTACATATGGCGCCAAATATCACTGTATTTTGACATTTATGTTGTAGACATATAGAGAATTAGTTGTCAACAAGCCATGGAGCGATACACACTTCAATAAACTTTTCATGAAAACAAAGCTCTTTTTTAATTTCTAACAAAATGACAGCCAATTCAAATTATGACATTACTTTTACGCCATCTTGTATTTAATTTGAATTATGATATGCAAAATAGTGATACTAGAAATTTCTATAATCATATAGATGCTTCTCGAACTTCTATGGGTATATAAAAATCAAGGCATCCCTTCAGTTAGGAAGGCAGGCATACTTTCAGTTAGCAAGCAAGTTTTGACGAATAAGGAACAAACAAAATATTCATGAAGAGATCTTAAAGTTCTCTTGCTTCATGAAATCCGTGCCCATTAGGGCAAAAAGCAAGCGATATTACACGTAACATATGCGCAACTGCGGGTAAAAGTATACTCTATAACCATTGTGTAAGTATTGGTACCAAGGATTTAAAAAATAATTTTTAATGTCTCCGAAAAAGCTCATCCAGAGTGGATTCTGATATTAAATTTAGAAAAATTACCAAGTTTTACTGAAATAGATCACAAATTAAGTTCGCGTTATCTGACAGAACCAACCACATGCTCTCATACTGGCATTGAAAAAACAACTTGATGAATTAGGGAAGATTCGTCAGCATACATTCTCAAGAAGTTAAACATTTCACAATTTTACGCTAACTTTGTCTCCTTTCTTTCTCTTGCATTCTTCTGTACTCTTCCGTCTATTAATTTATCTCGCTACTTCATATATGTAAACCATTCAAAAAAGTACCAATACCGTTTTTAGGGTTCCGTGGTTAAATGGCAAATAGGGAACCCTTATAATTTCGTCCTGTATGACTGTCCGTATGTCACAGCCATTTTACTCGGAGATTATTGGCACTATCTAGATGAAATTTGGATGATAGATGTCTTCTATGAACAGCTATACAATGAAATAGTGGAATTATGACAAAAATAATATTAGGGGTACTTCATAAATGTGACTGAGAGGTAAAAAATCCAGTGCACATAAGCGTGTAATGAACTGGATTTTTATTTAGAGGTTCTAAAATATTTTTTTTATTTAAATAAATATTTGGTCTGAAATACGCTTGTAAAATCTTAAAAAGTTATCAACCCCTCTAATTTTCAATTATCGTATGTAAAATTGAGAAAAAAATGGACTTAGTAAAACTTAATATAAACTTTCAACGAAAATTGTTTTGAATAATATATATTATATAGTTTTTGTGATGTTTTCGGTACCGACTACAGTAATAACTTTGTTTTCACAATTTCTTTGAGAAATAAAAATTTGTAAGTTTACTATTGTTTGGTGCTACGGAATCGTTCGTGCGCGAGTTCGACTCGCTCTTGACCGGTTTTATTTTTGAACGTGCTATACCTCTGATCACGCCCATTTCGCAATCAAGATGGAAAACTCGATTACACGCTTTGAAACAAACATGTACACTATATATTTGTACATTTATATAGCAGAGTACCAAATCACTTCTTTGTTGTTGTTATACTAATGCAAAATTCGCACATCTTCTAATAGACTTGAACTGAGTGTGATGAAATAAAAACTGGAGTAATATTTCTCCAAGTTGACCCCTATTTTCTATACGACAATAGTTTTTACATGATACAAATTAACACACAATAGACAAACACACAAAAATTAAAAAGTAATCTTAATATATTCTATCCCTTATCCTTCAAGTCCCCCATTATTTTTTAGAAATATTTTCAATGATCATCAAAATTTTTCATTTTTATTATGTTTACATTTTTTATTCGAACGTGTCTGTTTTTAAACTTGTCTCCTAACTTATATATCCGTTTGTAGTTTATAACTTCATGACATATGCCAGTAACCAATATATTGGTTAACTATATGCGATAGCACTTAACACAGTAAGTCCCTTTTATGTATTGTTTATGGATCAATAAATCAAGGCAAGAGTGTATTTTTAAAACGTTATGAACAAGTGAAATAATATAAAGTCTGTACCGATGACCAGTCACCGCTCAATTGAGCTGTGACCTCATTCCAGAGATGCAGTCATCCTTTATGAGGTCGAAACTGTAACAGATGAATAAATGGTAAAGTGGCGATGTGCCGTTCGGTAATATATAGATAGCGCACATATCTATAGACGGGAAAATATTACAGTACTTTCCCGGATATTTACACATATATATTCATATTTTGAAAGTGATATTTTAAAGTTAAAAAGCTTGAATGAATTTCATTTCTACTGTAATATTATTAGGTCTTCAAAATTTAATTGTATGAAATATAATTTCTCGGACTTCAATAAAAAGTTTTATATGTTTAAGATAAATTAAATTTTAATTGTTTCCCAATTCCGTTATTTCAATTTTTCCTTTGCTACAAGCACAACCGTAATAAATATATGTAGAAAAAATTAGTTTTAATAATTAGTATTATCTTCGAGTTTCGTGTTCACCAAAAATATTACTTGCAAATACTCAAAAGTGTAGTTATTTATTCTGTGCTTTAATCAAGTTTTATGATCTGATCGTGTGTCATAAAACAAACTACAATGATTAGCCATATATATATAAAGTGATTTTTTTTGCAAATTGTCATGTTGTTTACAATATAATTTGTTATTTTAATGTAGCTATAATGGTTAAAAATTTACGTGGTACGCACTGAGTCTATAGATTCCGCTAGTTTCATGACAATTGGACAATCTTTTTTGGTGCCAAATCTAAAGAAAACGGACAAAATCCTGTCATATTCATAAAATTATGGTAATACAGATGCTAGTACAGGAAATATGCCAATACTGGATATGCCAGCGTCATTCTACTTGTTATTAATTTTTATATCGAGTAAAAAAAATTAAATATTTAATAATATTTATGCTAATTTATTTACTTTTTGTTTATAAACTGTTAATGTTAACCCTGTGTTACATGCTAAGAAAAAAATGCGATAGTTTTATTTGCACTTTTACATAGATCCACTTTTATGATGACATTACACTTCTGTCCCCGATCTCTCATATCGTTACAATAACAACCACACCTTCACCACAATTATTAACTTATTTATAGATCAACTTCGATTAACTGCCTTAAAAGTACACTGAACATTTTGCAAAATTCATTATCACAAATATATAATTTCAAATAAACTAATAAAAGATATTTCATTGCATTATCATCAACATCAGTAGCTCGACTGTCCTCAGTGGACCCTAGCCTTCCCAAACAGAATGTTCCAAGCCCTCCTTCTGAGCGCCACGGTTTTTCAGTTTGTTATGTTGAGAGCGTCAACACTTTGTAGGCAGTCCGCCCATCTTAATTTGGGTCTTCCTCTTCCTCTTGAGCCAGTTGGTCTGGCAAGAAAAATTCGTTTTGTCGTTCCTTCATTTTAATGACATGGCCAGCCCACTTCATACGTTGAATTTTTATAAATTTTATTATATCTGGTTCTTTAAATAAGCGATAAAGTTCGGCAATAGTTCCCCTTCTCCAAAATCCATTGTGAAAGAACCCACCAATGATGAATCTGAAGATTTTTCATTCGAAAATCACGAGGGTTTTTTCACCAGTTTGGGACAATGTCCACGTTTCAATGTTCACCACTAATTATTGGTTTTATTTTCTCCTTCAATCAAAGCAAGATATGAACCCAAATAAATATTTTGTCTTGCAATAAATGCTCAGCGGACTACAATAAGATTACTTTATTAAAAGCAAAACCGATATCAAGAGATAGTTGAATTATAGAGCTCTATCATACCAGCGCATTTAAATTACGTTCTTGTTCCACGTTTCATTTTAGAGGGATGTGTAGCTTTTTGAAGAAATATTTAAAATAACATTCAGAAATTAAAATCTGCCCACGGTAATGATGCCATAAATAACGTAAAATATAAAAACACGGGAGCACACGTGCCCTAACACATCAAGCGGAAGCGAAGCCCGAGGGAAATAAGGGGACGCGATCGAATAAATGTAGACGAGTAAAATTTTCGTGTGAGAAAATTACGAGAGTTTTCCCTGTACAGGTGTTTCTAAGAGGATTATCCAATGGTCTCTAAATGTTTTTTTTTTTTGTAATATTTCATATCGTATAACAAAGTTGATGGTATGCGTCGTTCACGCTAACTTCTATCCGTGTGGCTGAAACATTGAAGGTTCTGTTCTATACAGTATTTGAGAGTCAATTTTGTTTCTGTTCTGTCTATCTATAAATGTATTAGTATTGGAAATGTTGCATACATATTTTGTGTATTGAAAATGTTTGCAAAAAAAAATTAATTGGCGAATGAAGTAATAGGAAACATTAATATCATTTTTGGATTTTGGTATGATTGTCTGTTTTTTTGGCGTTTCTGCACACATCACGTAAAAACTGCTTAATTGGAATGAAGTTTTTAGAAAAACTTAAACGGTGACTTCAAGTGACACGAAGTTTTTATTTCATGGAATCGGTTTACTAACATAGGAGATATGTAAATTTAATTTTTTCAAAAATTTATATACTTTATATTACAGAAACGACAAAAACAAAGAAGTGCCTAACTATGAATGCGTAGTAATTATACAAATGTATATCACACCTCTGTTCGTCCGTAGACGTCCGTGACGCTATGCGTATTTTAAATCGCGCAATAAAGTTTTCCACCAGGACATACAGTGGTGAAATAATCGTGGTCGGAGCAATTATTTAAAACGTGTGTTTTTATAATTATTATAATATATGGCGTCAAGTATTAATCATATAATTAACTTAAATTTTTGGAAAAATTCCAACGAAAGAAGTCGCGTGCACAGATTTCCCTCGGGATGCGGCTTTGTAGGACATTACGATACCTGTTAACTCGTAGTGGATAGGTATATTATTACAATTTTAATTTATACATATCTATTTCTTTCAAGACACAGAAATGAATTAAGACAGAACAGTATTAATTTAAATATAGAAAATATATAAAACTTTATAATTGTTTTGAATGATCGAAATACTACTTCTTCAATAACTTTCTAGACACTATAACATTAAAATTAAAAAAAATGTATAAAACAAATAATATTTTCCTCTATTAAAAAAAAAACAATTTAATATTTATAAAACTATTATTATTACGAAATGATGGACGCTTACAAAGTTAAGTGTTGTAATGCTCATAGATCACTAAAACAAGTTTAGACTCAAAACCATTGTTGAGGGAATTTATTGAATAAAATTTGTCACCATATCTCATAAAACCTCACGTAAAAACATATTCAAATTTTATAACCCTAAAAATAATAGAATATCTTCAAAAGTAAAAGGATGTCTTCCATTATATAATTAAAGTGCAATATTATGCATACACATACATTACACACACATACACACACGCAAACACGCACACCCAAACCTACACGCGCATACGCGCACACGCGCACATGCGCACACATACACACACACGCAAGCAAGCTGTTCACGAGTTAACAATGTGTATCAGTTACGAAACAATTATGGAGTCATTTTGTGACATTATAGTAGATAATCCAAAAAAAATTATATCTAAGCAAACATTATTAAAGTTGACTATTCATGAATTTTATTTTTATTTAACTAAGTTTCTTTAAGTGACTTGGATAATTATATTGGAATATTTAAATGAACAGAAACAACAGAGATTACTCCAAATAAACGTGTGCTTGGTAGAAAAGGCGGTTAAAAGTATGCCGCAATACATTTTATTGGAGCATGTCGATAACGAGTATAATTACATACAATGAATTCAATGTGTAATGAACCACTATGCAATTTGATGCCAGAAGTTATACGATATGAACCACGCGAAGGTTTGACCTTCTCGGTGAGGTAAAATTACTGTTTCTCCTATTCCATTTCTGGCTGTTTATATACATTATGATCGTTTTATTGTTTCACTTCAGTTAGTTAGTTCAAACAAATAATGACCTAAATAAAGCAAATAAAAATCATACCGAAAAATAATTTGGGACAAATTACATGGTATAGAAGGAAAAAATCAATATTTCAGCATCTCCGACTTCGAATATAATAACAAAGAAAGTTTGGAAACAAACGAAATATTACAAATTATTATGTGGATATCAATAAACAAAGAATATATTGGCTCATAAACTATCAGTGATTACTCAGTGTTTTGTACGGCGTAGGGAGAACGACGTAGCTGTGGTAACCGCCTGACAGAAGTCATCACTCTCATATTTAATACGGGTTTCTTTCTTTTCTACAATGTATTTCTTTTTAATTTAATTTCATCAGTTAATTCCGTTGGGCAGCTCCATTAAATTATATCCATATCTCCCTAACAAATCCGATTTTGATGTGTATTAAATCCATTTCAGCAACAACCTTAGAAAAAACATTACCCATCCTTTAACTTTATCATAGTCAGTTTAAAGGTTGTGTGAGTTAACCAAATGCGACGTGAATGTTTGCTAAGTTCACTCCAAACTACAGTCTAAGCACAAAATTGTGATCGTACTCTCAATCGTGAAACTGTCGATTTAAATCTATAAATTTTCATCAAATTTATATGAATGTTTAAGGTTTCTTTAGAGAGTGAAATGTTCATTACAAAACCGCTATTTTAGTCAATAACAACGTCAGTATAAGAGAAAAAATAAAAATTTCATCCTAGCAGCAGAGTGCTGTTACCAAACAATGTTGAAATTCAACTATTGCGTTTAGCTATCATCTCTATCGGCAAGGATTAGATTTCCTAACAGCATGTTACGAAGCTAACGTATGACAAATATTTGAATATTTACAATACAACCGTTTTCTATAGCGGAGTGTTTTATATCAACAATTGAAGAAAATTATGTGTTAACTGTATTACTACTAACTCGCGTGAAAATAAAAAGAGAGGGAGCATCTACTGCTGTTTTCCTCAGAATAATAATTATGAAAAAGAATATATGAGTTTTCAAATATTTCCTTCCGATGACAAACTTGGAAAGCGTTAAGAATATATTCTTAAACTGACGAAATATTATTCATAGACATCAATCTTACTCACAGGACGATTCAACTATAATTACTAGTTTTACTCGAGCGACACTTGGAAAAATATTATTCCATGTAATTAGATCACTACTCGACACCATGATAAACTCTTGAGCAACCGTTGAATATAAATTAACTTTATAATCGTGCTTAGAAAAGAAGTAATTTTTCAGTCCCAGTAAGATATGTGTGCTCTGAATATTGTACTGAATCAATTTATTTTCCAAGTATTATCCGTTGACATCGATGTTGGTCACAGAACGAACAGAACGATTCGACTATAATTACTAGTTTACTCGAGCGACACTGGTAAAAATATTATTCCATGTAATAAGATCACTACTCGGTAGCATGATAAACTCTTGAGCAGCCGTTGAATATAAGTTAACTTTATAAACGTGCTTAGAAAAGAAGTAATTTTTCAGTCCCAGTAAGATATTTGTGCTCTGAATATTGTACTGAATCAATTTATTTTCCAAGTATTATCCGTTGACATCGTTCTTAGTCACAGAACGAACAGAACGATTCAACTATAATTACTAGTTTACTCGAGCGACACTGGTAAAAATATTATTCCATGTAATTAGATCACTACTCGGTAGCATGATAAACTCTTGAGCAACCGTTGAATATAAGTTAACTTTATAAACGTGCTTAGAAAAGAAGTAATTTTTTTTAGTCCCAGTAAGATATATGTGCTCTGAATGTTGCACTGAATCAATTTGTTTTCCAAGTATTATCCGTTGACATCGTTCTTAGTCACAGGATGATTCAACTATAATTACTAGTTTTACTCGAGGGACACTTAAAAAAATATTATTTCAAGTAATTAGATCGCTGTTTGGCAGCATGATAAAATATTAACTCTTGGCAACCGTTAAATATAAATTAACTTTCTAACAGTGCTTAGAAAAGAAGTAATTTTTCAATCTCAGTGAAAAATGCAGATGTAATTTTTGAAAACATTAAATATATTTCGACCTGTTAAATACGTTTGGTAGTAATTTTGGTTCCTATGTAAACGTCTAATAACAAAATTGTTACGTAAATTGTTCAAAATATTCAAAACTGTAGCAATACTCTTAACACTGGAAGTTAGGTGTTTAAAAATATTTTCCTTATTTTATTTTCTCAAACGGCCTATTCGTTTTCGATAGACTACAGATCAGCCTCAATCAAATAACCTGTATTTACTATTAGCCGGATCTTTAGCAATGTTCTAATATAATTAAGTAAAGTTCCTTGATTATTCATTAACATTAGCATTTTCCATTCAATCTGTATCTTAATAGGTGAAGAGAACATGTTGTACCCCTTTCTAAGCATATTTGGCATAGTTAAAATTTATATAGAGAATGAGGGCAGAAATTTAAAATTTATACTTAATATATGTTATAAAGACATTAAATTGCATATTACTAATACATTGAAAAAACCATTATTTACGCTCATACTGTCAATGTCAAATAAGTAATAGTCTGTGGTCAAATAGTCGCACAGAGTAGAGATTGTTGCTAAAGAATTTTAAAATGTCACATTGACCGAATGAGTTTCACGTAAACGAATAACGTTCACAGTAAAAAAATTAATGAATTACGGTTGAATTTCGACTACTGGGCGGCACTGGTATATATTAAACTAGTTTCAGAATAAGCCCAAGTCAAATATCTCAGCTAATGTTACTTGATATTTTTAATGAATTAATTTTAATTTACTAATGTTACTTGATTTGTATCTTATATGAATATCTAATCCATAATAAAATTATATTTTATTCAAATTAGGTCCCACTATTCATGAAATATTGAAAATGAGTGTTTTTTTTAGTTAATAAATGTTACCTTTACGACTATACATTATGTAGTACAAAATAAGTTTCTAAAGTGTTTTAATTTGTTATATTCCAATAAATTTACAAAAATATGTATTGAACTTTAGAATTTAGGTCAAACTGCGCAACGATTTGTTGTCCATTAATTTATATAATGTATGTATACACATAGATAAAGAAAGGCAACAGATCTTAAAATTTAGTAGGTTCTAATGATTTTTTTTATTCATTTCGACTGTTAGTAGAATATAATTTTATTGAAATCATTATCATAAATAACTATAAGAAGAGAGACCTATTATTATAAGTTTTAATAACTGACAATTTACATAATAATTAATATTATGTAAGTTTAGATATATAAGAAAATATAGAAAATAGCCAATTAATGGTGACTTAATCCTACCACGGATATAGTTAGATGGTTAAGTTAGATGGTAAGCTAAAAACATTATCGGACGCGAATTACAATCGCGGCCCACGGAAATGACTGTTGCTACATCTGACCAGTTACACCTAAACTAGCAAGCTACTTGAGACGTCGGACATTCGACAAAAATCTGTCTCGGCAGATGTTTTTACTAGTCGCGGACGCATCGATCGCGTGTGCACGGGATTTTGGACGCAACCGCGCGGCATACAGTCGCCAGCTGCGTTATAATGTAGACTTTTTTCAGTACGACGATGGGTGACGGAAAATTAATTGACACAATTCGCGAATAAGAATGTTCATATAACAATAAATAAAAATACTAAAATAATGTTTCAACTCTGTAGAATGTCCGCGCTATACGTCTGAACACAGCGTCCGGATGCGGCTATGCAAACTGTATGGGTCGCATCTGTTAGTCACGACTTAAGTCGCATCCGATAATTGATTCCCTACTTAACGTTGTATTAACAAGAATTACTTATTTTCATTAACTTACTCATCAAAATTTATTACACAAATTCTAGTATTTTAAAATGAAAGAAATTAAATGCGTAAAGCAACTCGCAGAGTCGATAATCTTGTTATTATTAAATATTTAATTTTATTATACTACTGAAACCTCCCCGTGGAAATATGTTCAGGTTTCTGTCCTAATTTATTACTATCGCGTATATAATAATTTAGGGTACGTGGCTATCATAAAAACTTTAAAAATTCTCAATGTCATATATTGTCGTTCCATACTCGTATATTTTTAAGCGTCTGAAACCTGCCCGTGAGTTAGATATGAAATATTTTCAAGTTTCTGTCCTAATTTATTACTGTCTCATTTATAATAATCTTGGGTACGTGACTATCATAAAATCTTTAAAAATTCTCAATGTCAAATATTGTCGTCCCATATGTTTTTAAGCGTCTGAAACGTGCCCGTGGGTTGGATATGAAATATTTTCAAGTTTGTGTCCAAATTTATTACTGTCTTGTACATAATAATCTAGGGTACGTGGCTATCATAAAAACTTTAAAAATTCTCGATGTCAAATATTGTCGTTCCATATGTTTTTAAGCGTCTGAAACCTGCCCGTGGGTTAGATATGAAATATTTTCAAGTTTCTGTCCTAATTTATTACTGTCTCATATATAATAATCTTGGGTACGTGACTATCATAAAAACTTTAAAAATTCTCAATGGCAAATATTGTCGTTCCATATGTTTTTAAGCGTCTGAAACCTGCCCGTGGGTTGGATATGAAATATTTTCAAGTTTGTGTCCAAATTTATTACTGTCTCGTACATAATAATCTAGGGTACGTGGTTATCATGAAAACTTTAAAAATTCTCAATGGCAAATATTGTCGTTCCATATGTTTTAAGTGCTGAAATCTGCCCGTGGGTTAGATATGAAATATTTTCAAGCTTGTGTCCTAATTTATTACTATCGCGTATGTAATAATTTACGGTACGTGGCTATCATAAAAACTTTAAAAATTCTCAATGTCATATGTTTTTAAGCGTTGCTTACGATTTATAAAAATGGGAAGTGTCATTTTCTTAGGCATTATCACTAGACGAACGTAAACTTTGTACCTAAGTAAGGTACCACACGGATTACGGGAAAATTTATTTTCCACAATAAAACAAAGCTGAAGAAATTTCAGACTATCACGTAGTCTTTCTGACATTAATGCCTTACGCATATCATATTACCCGTCATTGTGTGAGACGAGATAAACGCAAGGGTAACGAAAGAAAATAAAAGATGCAGATAAAATCCGTATGAACTTAAGAGCATTCGTCTGTTTCCGTAATATATTTCTTTTATATTTTATCTGACTCACGTAATATATTGTTTTCGTTTTTATTTTTCTTCACTTTGTTTGCACTTTTTTTAAAGATTAAGAATAAAATGGATGTTCTCGATACGACTCGCTTGAATTGTTTAAGGTTCCGTAGCCAAATGGTAAAAATGTAACCCTTATAATTTAGTCCTGTTCGTCTGTCTGTCTATCTCTCCGTATGTCATAGCTATTTTACTCGAAGACTCTTGGTACTATAGAGATGAAATTTGGATGGTAGGTGTCTTCTATGAACCGCTATACAACGAAATATCGGAATTATGAAAAAAATAATATCACCAGTGGCACCCCCACATGTAAATGAGGGAAGAAAAAAATTGCATTTGCAGATAACATTATCATTATTATTACATGATTGTAAAATATTTTCAAGCAACAATAAAGAAAAATAAAAAGCATTTATACGAGCTAGATCAATGGCAATAAAACTTTATTGCTTCGATGTTACCAACTTTGGATTTAAACTGTAACTTAATAACTGCTTTGCTAACAGTCATATTAGAATGTTAATACGACTAATTTTTGGTCTATACCTACTGGAGATAAAAATTCGAGTCCTTTGAAAAAACGAACCGCACACCGTAATATGACAGTCATGATGCTGAATTAACTAAATTTCGTTTTTTTCAGGTTAAGGTACAAAAGCAGAAATTGTAGAATAAGATTCGTTTCTTTATAAATAACATAGTGTGCTTCTCACCAAAATTATTCTTGAATGCAATTTGACAGCAATTTTATACTAACGACAATTTTCTTTAAGTTGATTAAGAGGTCGAAATAGTGTTATAATAAATAGATTAGATCTAAACCTTCTTTAAAAAATTATCTATTAATAATAATGAAGAGTCTCTCATTCAAATAATTTCACCATAAATAAGGACGAATGAATTCCCAAACCATTATTTTCTGTCTTAGGATTAATCTTATTTAGAATTTCTTTCAATGATTTTCAAACAAGTATTATAGCTTCAACAATTGTTATAGATAACTCCTTTACAATGGGTTTAGTTAAAATATAAGTAATAAAGTACACATAAACATAAGTATATGTATATACGTATTAGGGTAATTATGGAATCGTTAAATATTGACAGATTTCAACGTTTCGAATATGTTATTACTTTATTTAAAATAAAAATTATTTCCTTATTTTATTTTATTAAGCAAATTGTGTTTTTGCTATTTAATATCAAGACTCTTAATTCAATATTATACTATAAAAATAAGCACTCTTTAATGAATTTATATTTATTAGAAATATAATTTTTATTCCAAGTCTGTGTACACATACGAGTATATGACAAAAATTTATTAAAATATCTGCTTACTGACATTTATGTAAGACTGTAGCTGAAATAATTATAGCAGTTTAATCGAATTCCTATATATAATCCCAATAATAAAGAAAACGTGTGTTACTTTATTATATTCTTGATGAAGCAAGTTTTTTTAAATAAAACTCTGAAATATCTTAGGTATATGCAAAAATATTTAACGAATTCGTTTTAATACCAGTATCGATCGGAAATTTTGCGGTTATATTGTTTCCGAACGAGAATAAATTTGCAAAATACTGGTATTCAGACTTTGCGTTTCCTTAATTTTCAAGTTATTGATATTACCCACGTTTCTTATTAAATAGTTATTTGAATCGGTTCAATTATTTTAGTAAAGAGTTTTATTTTTCAATGTTTAATAATTATAATATCTTATGTTACCCAGAATCTCATGAACTCACGAAGGATTTAATGATATCTAATTTATTGCCGAAATAGTCGTTGGCAGCATTTACTGAATACAAATATTTTCATACATACCTACGGATAAAAATATACTATTAATTAGATTAAGTATTTCTACTCAGAAATAGATGGCGCTTATCTGATTTTTCTCTGTCAGGTTTAGCACGAAAGAGATTGTTATCGAATCCACATGACAGCAAAGCTTTGGCGGAAATGGAAAGACTAATATTGGGAAATTACGTTACTTCCTTCCTTATTACTTACATATAAAATCTAATTACGTCATATCTATATATCTAACTGTATGCAGTTACCTACTTAATATTCTAATTGCTCCATACCTATACATACATACTTACTCACCTACCTACCATTATCTGAGTTGCTTCATGCATTTGTAATTAAATACATAGCTATCTATTTATTTTGTTGCTTTCCTGTCCACGTCAGTTTATGTCCAACGAGTTCAAACTCTATAAAGGTACTTCTCACTAATGAGGGGTTTCTGTGGGCATCTTTTGGCACCATTATCAGATCCTGACCGCCACTTGTGACTAAAGGTCTCATCACACAAGTCAAAAGCGCACAAAAGAGTTAACCTATTCTTCACCATTAAAGAGTCCCCGTCATCACCTGCCGACTCTCTCAGTAGACCCTGGCTACTACTGGTGACTAAAGGACCCTTCAAGACAAGTTAAACGAATCCAAACATGACGAATAATTCTCTCCGTTTAAGGGTTCCTGTCCATAAATTCTGGTTCCAGCTTTAGACCTTGGCTGCCATTTATAAACAAAGTACTCGTCAAGATAAATCAAACGAGCCCAAACTCGATGAAATTACCTTTCACCTTTAAGGAGTTGTGTCATCACATTTTGGCTCATCATCCGACTCTAGTCATTATTGTTTTCCAAAAGGTTTGTCAAGAAAATTCAAACGAGCGCAAGACAAACGTGCACACTCCTCGCTATTGTAAAGTTCCTATCTCTACTTTCCAGCTCCGCCATCAGACACTTATCACTCGTTAGTATATCAAAACTTATTTTCCCTACTTTTCAATTTATTGATATTACCTTTATTGATATCACCATGATTTCCAAGATAAATTAAAAAATAGTAGTGTTTAAGTGACTGATAAACGTACATTACCGAGACGCTCGTTACGTCATGTTTTTCTTCAGACTGTAAAGAACATGAACGTCATTCAATTGTGTAGTTTTTTACATGTTACAAACAAAAAAAAGTGGCAGGCAAAAGGTGGAAAATCCTCAAAAATAATCCGTTTCTTCATTAACAACCTACTTATAGACCCCGGAATTAATTCTTTCAATATCTTTCAATTCATTTTTTATTTATAAAATAATTTAAAATTTCAATGCCAAACTGTTGTTATTGTTATTTACGTTCATAATATAATTTTTTTATGTGTTGAAATTATGTATCTTATGATAAATAATTTCACTCTAAACGAGATCTCTAACGAGATCTCGTTTAGAGTGAAATTATTTATCATAAGTTGCTGTAGGAAATTCATATTAGTGATTAATATGAATTTCCTACAGCAACAAATATTTTTGAGAGATTAACAGATAAGCGATGGACCAAAAAAGTGACAGTATGGAAAGATCCAAGTGCGAAACGCTACCGAGGAAGACCGCTTACGACATGGGCGGACGATATTAGCAAAACGGCTGGCCTGGCCTTGGATGCAAATAGCCTAAGATAGACAAAATTGGGCTTCTTTGGAGGTGAGCTTTACTCGTGGAGTGGTTCTTACAGATTAATAATTTATTAAATATAACTTTCTAACTTACTTTTCTTAGATCGCTGAAGGTTCTTTTCATATCTCACGAACCACTCATCTCCCTCCAACCTGCGTTCTCTTTAAATATATATATATATATATATATATATATATATATATACGTGGTTGAAACTATTTGCATACGGATGTAATAGGAAATAGAAATCATTCTCTCACCTGGACATTTATTTGGTATACTTAAATGTCTTTATTTGGCCTTCCCATTGTCTTCTAAAATCTAAACCTTGTTACTTTGAAATTTAGTAAAATTACAGAGTTTCATACCTCAAATCTAATTCAAAATGAGAAATAATAAAATTTTATATTGGAATGCTTTTAAAGAGGTGGCGGGGTTGGATTTTCAGTGAGTCGCAAGCCTGGTCGAGTATTCAAAAAATATTTATAATCACGGTGACTCACATAATATGAAAGCTGCTGCAACAAAGAATTAATTTTTATTGGTAAAAGGAAAACAAAAATAATTTTTTTCGACCCATCCCCTTATCTCTTAAAATGTTCATCTGAAAAATCGGAAAATATTATTTCAAGTGTACACTAGCAAAGTCAACATCGAAAGAAAACTACAGAAAATCTTTTAAAACTCCCTATAACTTTTTTGTAAACAATTTAATTAATAATAAAAATCAAAATTACAATATAAAAGTAATTCCAATAAAGAATATTTTAACCGTTTTTTTCATATTATAAATATTTAACAAATCGTTACAATATCACCATAAAAAGATTCGATTCCGATCGAATGTTGCGGAATCAAACGTTGCGGGAACATTGTACGCGATTAGTATGCTCGTTACGTGTACTTATGCAATTGTATCTACAGTATTAATAATGCTACAAATCTATAAATAAATACTTTGGATACGGAAGACTCATTATACGAGACACGACTCGCATTTGACCGATTTTGTCAACCGGTTACAATAAAGCTACATTACGTAGTCTGTATTAAAATGAATAATTTTTCTGTCTAGCAACGATGATTTCATTTAAATCTAACATTTAATCCTTCGATTTATTTTTTACGTACACTGATACTCAAATTCATAATCAGTATAATGATAAACTACTCAAAAGTAAAAGCATACAGACACTATGGAACTTAAAACCTATAAATAGCTAACTAACATATAACTGGTTTTAAGAAAATAATAAAACTCAAAAGACTTTTTTGCTCATTGTTTTTATATGACACTATATAAATAGTTTCAGGCGAAAATATATTAAGAAATAATCTTTAAATAAAAAGATTTTGGTCAAGAGCGAAAGGAGCTCTCAGGACTCGGTATAACCTAAGTTTTTTAAATAAACTTAAAATAAGAATAAAGTGATTGACAAAAACATTAACTTAAGTAAAAAAAAAAACTTAGGATGTTTGTTATGAAAATGAAAGTGAAGAGCACAATTGAAAGATTCCATTACTTCCATACATACAAGTGAAGCTATATCAGCTTCACTTGTTAAAAAATGAACGATATTTAAATAATAACTAGTATTTGAATATAGAGTTAGAAATAAGAAAACACAATTTCTTTTTTTTTATTTATTTACTTTTTTCTGTTTTTTCTTTCATCCAAAATCCCACATCACAATTATAAATATCAAGTACTATTTATTTCATTGACTCAGCGAAGTAGCATACGATAAGCTAAAAACATCTCTTCTACGTAAATAACGTATCACTTAACGTGAATGAATACCATACTAAGCGTATACCCGTCTAATAATACCACCAAGTTGCAGACTTAAAACAGATATCTCCTCTTTATTTACATTCAGCGACTTATGCATTTCGCCAGACAATACCTCCTCGATACCGCAGACGGTGCAAAAGGACGAACAGTGGCGACGGACCCTAACGCATTCTTGCGGTGACAATGCATCCACTGACGAGGAAATACAGTCAACGAAAAAAGTTCTTGCATAGACCACCGGAGGACAAAGGACCTGAAAGCTAGTCTAAAGGAGGATTTACGCAGCTCACCGTCGAGGCGAACTTTTGTGCTTTTTAATTTGTTACCGTTCAGTGCTCTTGCAAGATTTATCGTCCGCTCCTTGAGAAGTGTCTGGCTGGATATATAGTTAGATATAGAGTTTTACCAGTTACATAGCCTACTTAGTTTTGGGAAACCGTAGTTTGCTTTGTCACTCATATTTTACATAATAATACATACAAGTGGTCACCCAGTGATCAAAATTCGACCGTAATTCATTATTTTTTTAAATTTGAACGTTATTAAGGTTCTTTTGCCAAAAAGTATACCTCTATAATGTGAAACTGAAACTCCGAATTGAAATTCCAAATAAAACAGAATTTAATTTATGTAATAAAATGTATTCACCTACTCACTTTGTTGCAAATACTAATAGGCGAGAGTAAGTCAATTCATATTGCTGCTACAAAATTTTCTTTTTGAAACAAGTGTATGGTATATTAAGCAAACTGTATTTCACTAATATATATCTGTTACACAAAATATAAAATAAACGCTTTCTTGACTTGACATACACTCCACAGATTAGTGAAAGAAGATTTATTAGAGATATTAGAAATCACACAAAATTCACAGCTCGAAACTCGTTCAGTGAATGTGACATTTAAAAATTTTCACCGATCATCTCTACTCTGTGCGACTGTTTGACCACAAAACTATTATGTGTTTGACATTGACAGTATGAATGTAAACAATGAATCTTTTAATGTATTTGTAATATATCATTTAATATATTTATAACACATATTAGATACAAGTTTTATCTTCCTGCACTCTTTCTCCATATAAGCTTCAAACTACGCCAAATCTCACACTCCTCCGTACGCGCAATATGCTTAAAAAGTGGTACGAAGTTTTCTCTTCACCTATTAATATTAGACTTCTTCCTGCACGTCATTTCAAATTTAATCGAAGTAATTTCTCTAAGAATGTGGCTAGTAAACCCTCCATTAACGTTCTCGATTGTCATAGATTCTGGCGATTTGTCATACAAAAATTCTTGTACGTCTCGACATTCAATCTTCCGTTCAGTTAACAACTGTATTTTGGCGAGGGAAGAACAAAAAATTTAGAAATTTCACCTAGAGAATGCAAGTGCTCTGCTTCATGAACTCAGTTAAGAGTGGCAAGTGAGCGAAACGACACGTAATATATTCATAAGAATGGATGAATGTGTACTTTCTTATGATACAACCAAGGATTAGTTCCGTAAATTCAAGCAAGAAAATTTAAATCTTTCCCATGATTTTCATCTAGGACAATCTCCGCAAATTTAAAGTAGCTGTTTGCCCTGGTTGAAATGCAGAAAAATTTAAAAGCTCTATTAAAAAATCCTCGTTTAAGTTTGCATTATCTGGCAAATCTATTGTTATGCTCTCAAACTGCAATTAGAAAACCACTTCATACTTCTCTCTTTTAAAATTAATATTATTTACACTGAAGTTCAAGATGACACACGATTTAGTGTACGGAATGTTTCCCACTCGTGTGCCTCACGTCTGTGAAGAACCTATATTTATGTAGTAACCTAGCAGCCAAACTAGCCAAAACGATAACAAAGGCGATTGAAAACAACAAAAAATATTCAGAAATGCTATTTTTAAGCTTATATGCCATAAATTGTATAATTCACTTCTTCATTACATATCTGCTCATCTTGTACTTTTAAAGTTGCTACAGAAAAACTAAAATTTAATAAACATTTATTTCATGAAGTATGACTTATCATGGATGGTAGAATATCATTGTGTAATATCATTTTCATAATTAAAGATTTGCTATTTACAAACACCTTACTTATACTTACTGCGACTGTACTATTATATAGAATAACATACATTATGGTAAACGTAAGTATTCGTTTACCATAATGTCGTAAAACCGGTGTATTTACCCAAAATCATAGAATTTCGATAAAGGTTGTGAAGAGAGAATTTAGTATGTAGATTTAGGAACTATTAATGAGAAAGGTGGGACGCGGAACCGTGGTACCACAGCGAATATCCTTTTTCCCGCACAAAAGTACCTGCACAAATAAGATATTGTACTCGACTATTGACGTATGCATGGGGAGAAACGGGGGGATTTCATGAAATTTCTAGGAAGCAGTGAGCATTTTTACACCGATTTCTCGAAAACTGTTCTCGAAAATTGCGCTAGGACGGCGATTAAATTTGTAATTGAAAATATGCTAGGTTTTCTTTTGTGGACTTGAGAAAGAACGCAAAAGTTACGAATTTTTTTCAACTCATACATACATGTATGTGTGCGTGTGTATGTGTGTGTATAAATATATATGCACATACATGTGTGTGCTGTGTATGATGAACTTTCCAACAATACATTTTTATCAAATTCTTATGTGAACTGGTGGAGATTCAGTGAAATTTTTGAAAATTACCGACATCAGGATAACTAAAATAGCGTCATTTCTTTAGAGACAATTCTCGAGAGATGGCAAATAATAAACATTTTGACAGCCATAGTAAATAATAAAAAAAAAGTAAAAACTTTAATATTTTGAATAAAACCACCGAACTCTTTTGAAAATACTTTAAAAATTTACCATGGATATTAAAAAAAACCAATGATACTTTTTGTACCATAGAAAATGAATACTTCTGAGAGTTTCTGTTATACAAATGATACCTAGGAAATGCTGGAGATTAATGTACTAAGTAGTATTACCGATAACGATCTTTATGTACTGAATCTATAAACGAGGTAGAAATTAATAGCTTTTCCGATTATACATATTGTGCATCATTCACCGGCAGCGTGGTGATGCAATTTTGAAAATCTAAATATTTCTTGGTGGCTACATGTTACGATTTACCACTACGCTGTCATGGTATGAGATCTTAAAGCATTGTACTAGATCTTTAAGCATTGTAGCGTAACATGACATAATTTGCCATGTATGAGATCTTAATGCATTTTAGCGTAACGTGGCATAATTGTCATGTATGAGATCTTAATGCATTTTAGCGTAACGTGGCATAATTTGTCGTAGATGAGATTTTAAAGCATTTTAACGTAACGTAGCATAATATAGTACGTTTGATGCTACGAATCACACCTATTGGTACGAAATTTTTTTTATTTGAATAATTGTTACACATACATAACTACAAAAAATGTGAGCGATCATGGCACAGATATGAAACATCAACATTGTTTTATATTTTTACATTGGAATATTTTTAGAACGTTGTACTTTCGTTAACGGAGTTTTTAGACACCGATATAAACGAGTAAAGTTGTAAGCGTTAATAAATAAGAAACAAAGCTGATGCACTAACACACACGTAAAGTAGCGTGTGTGTTAGTGTAGTTGAGCAGGAAGCGTTAAGTCGGGAAGAGCCAGCAAGACGTGAAGTTGACCGAATTAAGTCGGAAAGAACCGACAAAACGCGAAGCTAGCCGAATGGGACGTCGCGACTACCATCAATCCGTTTAACTCCAATCCAAACGCGCCATTAGATCACATCAATATTTTTGCGTCTGTCCACATTTAACTTTTGTAAAACACCCAAAATTGTCGAGAAAACTCTAAAGTCAAGTGTAGTTCTATGTACAAACATGTATGTGTGTGTGTATATTTTAATTGTTTGTTCACGCTAGTATCTGATTTACCTTACGATTCATAGAATTAGAAAAGTGATAAAAATGTGACAAAAGTCGAAGAATACTGCTTAAACGGTGCAAGGTAGAGTCAGTCCAACTTGTTTATTGACTAATATCGCCGGCGATATACCCCCGATCAATGTCGTTTGGCGAACAGAACGGAGATGTTTTTTAGCGACCGTAGGCGGGGGGGGGGGGAGAGGCGATATAATTAAGACAATTCTACTCAGGTGAAAACGTGGTGTAATCTATAATAATTAAAAAAGAGAAACGAATAAAGCTCTTAAACTCTATTATTCTCAGTACAAAACATTTTATTTACATAGGTTACGTGAACTCAACGAAAATCGAAGATAATAAAAAGACTCATTTGATAATGAGATATTTCGTGGATTTTTGATTGATATGAATTAAATAGACAGTTGCATTCGCTATTTTAATGAGATAACACCATTTCGATATCACGGCAGAACGTAATTTCAACAATATTTTAAAAACGGTTTAATATGAAATTACATTAGATTGGAATGCTATACTCCATTCAATTTAAAAAGAGAATGTTTATTAACAATCAGATTTGACAGTTCAGGTATTGTAAACATTTTTCTTACATTCACGTTAGTAATTTATTGTGGATTTATTTGGTATTTGTGATTAAAAAATAAACTTTTTTTGGTGTGCATATTTACACAGTATTATGTATAATTACGTAACTTAGATTATATAGGTTATATTTTATATTTAAGAGAAATTCAGATAAGTAAGACGAAGTGTTTCGAACAATTTATAAGTATTACTGTTACATAAAAAACATAAAATAATAACAAAAATTTCGATAGAAATAGTCATAGAAAATCTTTAAAAATATTTTCAGCAAAGGGTGAGGAAAAATGACTGAGAAATTAAATGGCCATCTTATACTTACATGAGCAGCCAATTTATAACGGATATTAACATTCAAATATTTCTGTTTTTGAAATAATTATGTCTAATATTAAGAATAATCAACGAAAATATAAATCGAAATAAGAGTAAAAGCTCAGTTGTTACAGAAACATTATCCTAAAGTATCTATATAATTTGTTGGCTACACAGGAAAATATTGTAGTACCAACACTTATTTGAAACGAAAATGTTAATTAAACAATCATGTCACAATTTGTTTAATTAACTATACGCCAAATATAATATAAGTATATCTATATATAATGCATTTAAATCTAGAAATATAGTAGCGTAAGCTGACACATTGTCGCTGTTTCACTCTTACGCCTTATAAAATTAATGAAAAACATATATGCTCTAGACTTTTAGGATCAAAATTTCGATTATTTTCACGAAATGTTTGAAACGCCTGCTAACTTCGCAAAACAATTGAGGGTTGTCTATTTTCACCGTGTAAAATTTTTCAATTCGTATCAGTAAAATACTGGTTTAATACTTGTATTTACAACATTTTTATAGTGAAACTTTCTGAAGTTAATGTTTTGATTATGTATATAGTTTTATAACACTCTGAGTATAATAAAATGAATTTTTGTAAATAGTCGTCAGCTGATCGAATATATATTTGTGCCAACTATATTTTAACTGTCAAATTTCATTGTTTACAAAAATTATCTCCTGAAATTGAATGAAGTATAGATATTATATAGGTTGTCAAACGCAACTTATGTTCAGTAAATGGATGATAATGGTTGCATCCACCATTACAACTGGAAAACACAATTTCCATTTCTCGATAAACTATAATTCCAGTGATATTTTAAAAGCAATTGAAAGTGAAATTGGATTAGATTCTGGCGCTAGATATTATATCGGTCGTCGAACGCAACTTATGTTCAGTGAATGGAAAATAAGATACGAATTAAGTTAGTCTTGCGTTATACGCCGCTATCGAAGAAATCGGCGCTGGTTTAAATATAAATTCTGGGCATATTTTGGGCATAAAAAATTTCTGTCTGACAAATATAAATAAGTGCAGCGAGATATCAGGATAAAAAGTTATATTCTAAATGTGCTTTTTATTTGATCTTCAAATGCCTAATCTGTACTAACGATATCCAAATAAAAATAAAATGTGAAAAAGCAATTATAACGATTAAATAGATTGTAATAAAAAAGGCTATATCACTTCATAACACCTAATATATCTTTCCCAGGCGTTAAAACAAACTAGTTAGAAAAATGTACTATTGCACGTAAAAGTAGAAATAGCTGATTTTTTAATTTTTCCTTGTGCTATAAGACCCTCCCCTCCCCACACCCACCCCCCATTAAGCCGACTTTCAAGATTGTAGGTCGACCGGAAATACCCTATAGGTTTTGATGATCAGTGGGTGGATTATTTTATGAATGAAAAAAATACGCTTTAAAATTGTATGTATTTTTGTTGCACGAACCAAAAAAATAATTGAAAAACCTCTCAATACAAGGAAAACTCAGACTACGAGTGTCACGTATATATTTATGCACTTATAAACATTTAAGATTACATAGAATTTCTATTAAACTATTTTATTATATTAATTTATGACTACGTTAATATATTACCTACTATTACCTAATATTACCTAAAATTACATAATACCTACATTTTTCACAGGCCTACAAACATGATTCATATTTATAAAAAATTACAAGATCGAAGACAATCGTAATAGTTTTTCTATAATCCTAATAAAATTTTCACCAACCCTGTCTTCATTACTTTTAGTTTAGTAGTTTCGGAAATTAGTAGGGAAAGCATGCCCTGTCTTCGTACATTTTTTGAAATAACTTTAAAAACAAATTAAATTTATGGAAAAAATACTTTTGTATTCTTCATAACAAACAATTTCAAATACAATTCCACATAATACATCAAATTAAAACAAAACTGTTTGACACCTTTGTTTACCCTTATTTAACTCTTTTATTAATATTATAAAAAAGTTAAGTTATACAAAATATGTGGATTAATAAGATGTGTAAAATGTTTCTACATCGCATTCTTTCTGAGAAAAACGGCTTTAATCATAGAAAAACGTAAAAATGTTGCTTACTACATCTTTTAAAGACGTAAAAACAAGGTATGTATCCCAAAAATTATGACATTTAGAATAATCGCTACAATTTTTGATAAGATGTATCACTATGTCAAATGTTTTTACATCGCATTCTCTCCGCGAAAAACGGCTTTAATCATAAAAAAACGTAAAACTATTGCTTACTACAACTTTTAAAGACGTAAAAACAAGGTGCATATCCCAAAAGTTATGACATTTAGAATAATTGCTATAATTTTCCTACAACCTTTTCGTGAACTTCTAAATTTTATATAATTTTAGGTTGGATAGCTTCATAGTATATCTCTGAAGTTTTCTGTATATCTCTGAAGATATAACATCTAAAATTATGAAAAAAAAATATGTTGCGAACCCCTGTAACTAGGCCCTTTTAAACAAAATATGGAAATTAAAAAAATTTGGAGACTTCATTTGTTCTCAAAAATTTTAAATTAATATTTTTTTATTTATAGCTATTGAGATATTTGCTAGCTGATATGTTTTATTACTACACAAATTTCAATTTTTTACGTCAAGCGCCTTCTGAGAAATACGGCTGTGACGTAACGATGGACAGACCCTAAGTTGTTTTATTTTTGAGAAACAGAACCCTAAAAACATGCAAAATTGAACTATAGCATTAAATATAAATCAAAAATGATTTACCACATCTTTTCCTTACTCACAGTTTGTCGTGTCAGTTAACAAGATTCAAATTATTTTATTGAGGTAAAAACGTGTTTCAGCATGGTTCCGCAATATGCTCTGAAAATGTGTGTGCTAAATCTGATTTATAAAACGAATTTAAAATAGAAATCCATTTATAGAAAAAAACACGTGGGCCATATTTAATTCACTTTCTCAAATACACTTTATATATACTTATTTTATTCTCACAATGATCTACTAGATTACCAAACACGTTATGAACGAAGGTCAGAGTCATCTGGGTCAAGTGTGCGCAGCGAGCGGGCATGGGGGCATGGACATGTATATGTATATATATATATATATATATATATATATATATATATATGGTAAAAAAAATTATTTTGATGGTTTGAGATAAGCGTACGCACGGGCGTAACAGTATATTAACTTCCCATCTGACGACGAGAAACAATACTGTTTATGCTGCGCAAGTGGCAGTCCATAGATATCTTTCATCTTTTACATCTCTACGTGTATATCTTTCATATTTTACATCTCTACGTGCATATCTTTCATCTTTTACATCTCTACGTGTATATCTTTCATATTTGACATCTCTACGTGCATATCTTTCATCTTTTACATCTTTACGTGAATATCTTTCATCTTTTACATCTCTACGTGTATATATTTCATCTTTTACATTTCTACGTGTATATCTTTCATCTTTTACATCTTTACGTATATATCTCTCATATTTTACATGTTTACGTATATATATCTTTCATATTTTACATCTTTACGTGATATCTTTCACCTTTTACATCTTTAAGTGTACGCATGGTCATAACAGTGCATTGACCCCCCATCTGACGACGAAAAACAATACTGCTTATGCTGCGCAAGTGCTAGTCTATAGACATGTTTTATATCTTTAAACCGACCTACAATTATAACGGTTGAATTGAGTGTAATAAAATCGTTCGGCACATGTTTCTAATTCAAATTTTTATAACCCCAATACCTAAATATATGAAAAATGGTATGCTAGTTAAATTTAAATTTATTAATTTATATAAATTCGTGACATTAATCCTATTGAAATTTTACTTATTTTTTTCCATCGTACGCACCCGTGCTCACAAACCTGTACGCAAATGCCCTACACTGAATAAAATTTGCACTTTTTAGACTCTCTGGTTTTGAATATTACGTCAAAGGCTTATGATATGTGTGTAAAAAAATACTACATGTTTATGACATGTGGTGTTCAAAAAAATACCACATGTTTATGACATATGGTATTTTTTTGGAAAATCGTTTGTAGGCCTGGTGTTAATTTACGTAAGAAGACAATTTAAGTTCGTATTAATTCTATTTTAGAATAGAATTAATAATTATAAATTCTGAAATTTTCCTCTCCATCGAGAACCGCATATCCCCCCGATGTCGCATTTTGATCCTTCGACGTCGATCATTCTTATCACTGCGAAGCAGAATTCGCCAAGCGTTGGATTGTTCACCCGTGAAAAGAGAATGTGAGCTGGGTTTAGACCGTCGTGAAACAAGTTAGTTTTACCCTATTGTTTAAGTAAAAAAATAAGTGTTATGCTGATTTATAGTTTCATTTTAATTTTACGTCAGAATGATTCAGTATAGCTTAAAAACGGTTCAGTATATTTTGAAGCTTTCAAAATTCCCTACAAGTTTTATTTTTCATCAAAAGAATATTTCTTCAAGTTTGAATATTTCTTCTAAAATTTTGATAAAATGGCATAAATGGTATACCATTTTTATTCATTAATTATATTCAATGAGCAAAATGGTACATCGATTTTTTTTAATAAAATAAATAATCCTACGTCAAGGTCAGATGCAGACCAGATCTGATTCAGAAATAAAATTAATATTTTTAAAATTAAAATTTATATTAAAATTAGCAGAAAAAAATCAATGCCCCATTTCATATTTTTCCAAAATTATAGAAAGTCAAGAAATATTAATGTGGAGAAAAAATATATAAATTGATATAAATTTCTTGTAGACCATTTTATAAAATTTAATTTTTTTACTGTATTATTTTATCTTAAAATTGAAGAAAAACGGAGAAACTGATTTTTCACCCCTTCTTCCCCTTCGTAGGGGTGACGCGATTCTTCTTGGAGGGGGATTATTAATAATACAATAATTGAGAATTTATTAATAACACAATAATTGGCTATTTTATGAAAAAAAAATTAGTCAGAATAATTTATAAATTTCACCCTAAATATCAAAGATATACTACTTATAAATATTTATACTTTTAAATATTACCAGAGTTTGATTTACTTCAACTATTAATTGCATCATACATGACACTTTAAAGAAAAAATGCGCACTTTTATTTTGAAAATAACGTATGGAATTAAAACTATTTTGGAACGTATTATTTAAAAAAATCGGACAAGCACAAGATAATAATTACACAATTAGTGTTATGTGCCATCACGACTTGTCGTTATCTATATATTATTTATATTTATTTATTGTCTTTAATATACAAATATAGGACGGGATTTAGGACGATAAAGCAAGCAGGGGATAATGGGAATTGTGAAACGGATTCTTTTCAGGTGATTAAATGCGCGAATTGACTGCCCATTTCAGATATCAGGGTTCAAATTATTCCTGAGTCTTATACAGTTAAAGGCTACTGTCATATGAACAATCATACTACTAAAAGACAACAAAATTTGTATCGTAATTATACTTTCGTAATGTGAATTCTCCTTGTACTTAAAAGGTTTGTTGAAATGTGCACTTGTTACTCGACACTCATAGTGTTATTATAGCTACATAATAGTTTTAGGCTAGTCGGGTTCAATTAGTTTAAACTACGTCATATCAAACTTTCGTAGTGTTAGTTTTACGTGTGCTTAAAAGGTTTATTACTGTATGCACTTCTTACTTGACACCCATCTTATTATTATAGTTGTATCAAACTTTCGCCTTCGTGGGAATTTTCGTTCAGTTAGTTTAAACTACGTTATGTGGAAGTTTCATAGTGGGAGTTCTACTTGTATTTAAAACGTTTATTAAAATATACCCTTGTTACTTATCGTTATTATACTTTTTAAATCATAGTTTCCGTCTTCACAGATATTTACGTTCAGTACGTTTAAACTATGCTATGCGTATTGCTATTGCTTTGATCTGTACGATGTAATTTCTTAATGAACATTAAGGTGAATGAAAATTTATTAATAAACATTAAGAAATAACGATGGTAACTATTCTTAACGATTTTCTTAACGATCTACTTTCAAAATAATATGCATTACAGTCTACTATTCAATTTTTTTTTAATTAATCACCAATTCTCTCTGTATTAACATCGTTATTAGTAATAACGATAGCTTGATTAGGATTATTTTTAAAAAAATAATATGATGTTATTATTATAATAGAATTATTCATAAAATATAAATAATAATAACAGAAGCCAACAAAATTGATTATTTATAACTTACTTTTATTTGTTTCTTCTATTTTACCTACAGACGCAATACTTATCATTTTGTAAAAATGAATGCACATGTTGTGCAAACTAATATCCATTTTTATTCTATCGGTATTTATTAATATATCATCTGCGAGAACTACGCCAATAACAAGTAATAAACATATTCACGTAAAAATATTTCGTCAGTTTTGGATTCATGTCAGGTCCGGATTTAAGTTTACTCCGTGATGTCAACAGTTTTCCAGCACTCAGTTATCACCGGGACAAATTGGCCTTTTCTTGAATACCGGCCATTTGGGCAAATCAAAGCAATTGTCGCGCTCAATACCCGGACGTGATTACGGCGACCATTAGCGGACCGCACCTGCACGCAGTAAATTACAGCTCCGTGGCGAGTCGTAAAGTCTACCGCGCCCTTTTTTCTTATCGCCTTTTCCCATAAATTCTCCCCTAACCTATTAACTAGTTGAACTATTTTCCACCCCTATGGTTATTGTTTCCAATTACTTTTTCGTATTTATCTCTTAAATATTATTGTTTTCAAAATATTGACAACGATACTCTAGATGCGTTTTAGTTACACCATATTGGTCATTGTATCAACCTGAGATTAATAATAACTAATTGAATAAAGGTCTCATTTTCTGCACATATTACCATGGATTATTTTTTTTATTTACAATAAATGATTTTGGGTATATTGTCATGATGTATTAATTACTAAAATTGTGAAAAACATACATTAGTCATTATGAATTTCTTTAAGGAATGGAACAGTAAATGCGACTAGAAAGACTATATTAATTAGAGTCTTTGCGAAGCTAACTGAAAACTACTGTGAACTATAAGTAATATCCACTGATGTAAATAAAACAATTTACAAAAAAACTGAACCGGCTTCAAGTAGCCACCGAATTAGAAGCTCATTGAAAAGTAAAAAATAATGAAAACGTGCTCTCGGCAAGAACTTTTGCGGTACAGTATCGTTTCCGAACCCAAATTAATTTGCAAAATACCGCTACATCTAAAGATTTTTGAAATCGATGCTAAGTTGACGCTTCTTTTCTCTCTCAAGTATATGCACACACACACACACACACACACACATGCAAATGAGTACTATATTTCACTTGATACCGACACCAAAAATCTATGGCAGTAACACTATTTTGCAAATTGATTTATGCCCATGCTCGATGAGTTTACTCCTCGTTATTAAAAAGTCCCTGTCACCACCTCCTAACTCCTTCATTATACTCTGATTTTGCTAAAGGGCAGATTGATTCCTCAATCAGCCAAACTGACATAAGACTGACCGTACTACTGTCGCATCAGGCTGAGGAATTAGATACCAACGTTCAATGACAGAATCTCTGCTCGAAATTCACAAAACGAATTTAAAAACAACAGGTTCTCGTGTCTCATAATTTAAGCAGGCAGTAATCTTGCTGCATAAGGAATGAGGAGTAACAACCCGGAGTTCAATGAGAGGGTCTCTGCTAAAGACCCACAAAACTAATTTAAAAATAGCGAACCCTCAAATCTTACGGTATAAGCAGGCAGTATCCCCGCAGCGTTAAAACTGAGGAGATGGAACCCGGAGTTTATTGGCAGAGACTGCGCTTAAAATTCAAAATACTAATTTAAAACTAGCAGATCCGCAAGTCTCGCGGTTTAAGCAGGTAGTATACCTGTAGAATCAGGACTGCGGAGTTGTATCCCGGAGTTCAATATCAGAGTTTTACTTGAGACCTACAATACTAATTTAAAATAACTCCCATGATTTCTCATTAGACTTAATTGTTATGATTTAAGCAAGAATTATCCCCTCAGCTTCAAGAATGAGAAGTTGTTACCCGGAGTTCAGTGGTCACAGTCTCTGCTTATGACCAATAATTCTAATTTAAATATAGCTAATCCTTAAGCCTCACAGTGCGCGTGCGCGCGTGCGCGCGTGTGCGTGTGTGCATGTGTGTGTGTGTGTGTAAAGAGGTGTGTACGAGCGCGCTTTTTCCTGTATGATGTACGAGAGCGCGTGTGCATATGAGAGCATATGCGCATGCGCATACCGTTCAGGCGCTTGTTCGCATGCGCATACTCGTACACGTGAGTGCCTAGATACGTACGTGTGTGCGTGTGCACATGTGGGTATGCGTGCGTGTATGTGTGTGGAGTAATTTCTTCATGCGAGGTGGATGCGATATGACTAATATTATAAAAGCGAAAATGTATTTCCTTGTTTATTTGTGTCGCTATCACATATATATCTCAATCAATATTCGTGAAACTTTGACACATACAGCCTGTGACAAGGAAATGAACTTAGAAACTATTTAAATAGACAGAGGAATACACAAACAGACATGACGATGTCCTAAAGGACATTACGGCAATGTGCCTGCCTATTGACATAGGTTTCATCCGTTTAAGGAATTCCTCGTTTTGCTTCTCAAACTACTTAGTTTAGATCAAATATTTTCTCGAGAACTTTCATCTTGGGTGGAAGTTAAATAAAAATAACGGAAGATTAATTGTTTAGTAGTCTTATTATCCTATAATAACTTGGGTAATGCAAATATTTTTAAGTGTAATTTAGACAAAAAGACGTCAGCCTAGCTCGCAGTTCGCCATTTTTTTCCTAATGGTCGAAATTAACTTTGCATGTGTTATTAAAATTGTGACTCAATTGGAAATTCGTTCTGAATTACGCCCTGTGATCAAATAAATAGACAAAATTACTTCGTTAATTATATTTTTGATTTTAATGCAACAATAAAATTAATATAAGTGTTCTTTGTAAGTATACAATTAGAAATATCCTTTGCTCCTTATATTTTGTTGCTATAGTTCTTAATGACCAAACTCAATTAGCTCCGTAGAGAGGTTTCAAAAATTTTCTACGCCTTTGGAAATGTCGAGGGCTCGGCAAGTTCTTGAAGCTGGCTGATGGTAAAAATAAAACCGGCCAAGTACGACTATGACTTGCGCTTCGAAGCGCCGTAATTTATTTGAAATGAAATTACATGATTTATCATAACTCGTCATTAAGATGGTCTTCTTAGCGCATATATATATATATATATATATATATATATATATATATATATATATATACATATACAAATTACGGAAAGAAGGGCAGAGGAACATATTTTTTTAATAATTTTCGGTATATCCCTATAGATATATTACCTAAATTTATGAAGAAAATATTTTTGAAACCTTATAAAGATTTAAAAGCTTAGGTATAGAAGCTTTTCAAAAGATATCCAGTTAATTAAACGGTCGAAGTCGACGGCTGTTTATATTAACGCACATTGGAGAATTATTTCGTTAGCGCCTTGGCATTGATCAACGTTAAGTGCTAACTAACTGCTAACTGCTAAATGTTGACACTCGTCAATTGAATATATCGGTTTATGCATTACCAGGCTAGCGGCCAGTCTTTCGTCGACGGTTATTGTGTAATGAAGGATAATGAGCGAAGGTTTAAAGATTTGTCCGGTAGTTTATTACTTTCGACGTTTTCCATATAATTTTAAAATCAATAAAAAAATATTTGTGACCTTTAACACAAATATTTTACACTACATTGCTATTTTTTTTTTACAGATTTAGTATCCAGAAGACGTTCTTATTTCAAATTTTAAATTTTTTTACGAAAGTTAGAAACTTTTTAGTGTTAATAATCAACATTTACATAATGGATATTTTTACGTTCAACATTTTATATCTTTTAAAGCAAATTTTAAATTATATTTTTCAATTTATATAAAGAGTTAAAAAGACACTAACTTTTAGTGTTAATAATCAACATGTATTTACCGGATATTTTTTGTGTTTGTGTGTGTCTGGGTCGAGAAACTTTGTAAATTTATTCAAAATATCAGAAAGGTGTAAACAAAGTGATATTGGAATTATTTTACGTCAAATAAGCAAATTTGTTGGAGAAATTATGGATTCATTACATTAGCTTTCAAGGTAATTATTCTTATGTTACAGTCACGTGAAAGTCTGAATATATTTATAATGCACAACTAATTTTGCTTAAAATATTTTAATTTGATTTATATGGTTTAATATTAGGAGAAAAATTTTAAATAAATCGAGTTCAGTAACAATCGGAATAACATTATCGGAATAACAATCGGAATAACATCATTTCGGTTATTTTTTATATTTATTATTTACATATTGAATGAATCAAGCTCCATATAATTATCAGGTTTAATTTATTGTGTCAACGGATTCGACGGATGTCCGAGTCCATAAACAATGCGCCGTTGCACCGCCATTTTCGGCGTGGTGTTTATATTAACTACGGTACGCACCTAGACACATTAGCGGTTAATATTAACGGTTTTGCTCAACAGCTAACAGTAGTGAACGTTAACAGGTGTTAACGTTTATCGTGATTAGCGTAAACGCCCACCTCTAATTTGTCCTCTCCTCATTGTAAATATTTTTCAGTGATAGTTATTGAGATATATATGTAAATTAATATGCCTTATTATTATGTCAAATTTTAAGTTTCTATGTCTAACAGTTTCTGAGAAAAAAAGTTATTAGAGACGAATAGACTGACGTGTCAGAAATCTTATAATGATTCCGTTCTTACTTTTCAAGTAAAAGCTTTAAAAAGGTTTAATCCTTTCCAGAAGGAATAAACAATTGGGTGCTTCAAGTTACTCTCATGAGATTTACTAAATATACGTATTTGACGTTAATTTTGTGGAAATTCATTATCACTTAATTTTTATTCACAACGAAATAAAACTATGTGATTTAGTATTATATCCACTTTATTTAAATTATTAACCACGACCTAGGTTTTGTTGTATGACAACATCTTCAGGTGAGCAATTTGAAAAGATTAACTCGTTGAAACTTCCAACACCATTTAAATGATATACAAAACAATAACGGAAATGGAGTGTGTCAGGGGTTTTCCCAAGTTTTCGTTAATAATTTTTTTTTATATTTCCCAAAGTTATACAATGTACAAGTATTTTAGTATGGGTAATAAATTAAATGGATGTTGTTCTTAGTAACATATTTATACAATGGCACGAGCATCTAATGGTTGGAACAAGATTATATAACTAATAATACACATCGGTTATATAACTAATTATACACATCTCCAATTTTTTGTTTTCTTTTGTGATGTGTCTCCTAAATGTGTGACTGGACTGCAATAATTTGAAGTAAAATGCAGTATCAATTCAGATTTATTGGAACCAGTTAGAGATTTATCGGAAGTATCTCCTAATAAAATAAGCCCAATCTAACATTGCTTTTTGTATGCATAATAAAAGTTTGATTTAAGATGACCCTAATAAGATATCGTATAAAAATTATCAAGTAATTTCTACATTACCAAGTAGTCTGTGCATACAGTAAATAAAACATATAGATAGAGTGTATGACACGCAAAGCTTTAATATTTTATTCACGAGTAGGCTTAAGATAACATTAAATAAAAAATAAGGCAATATGAAGAATTCGAACCAAGCTTCTAGTGGTTTAGATTTGCTTATTGACATTCGCAAAATGGTTTAGCTGCCATATTCTAAGTGTGTTCTCCCGTATTTTTTACGAATCAATAATTCATAAGAGCGAGCTCAAAGAAAAGGTCGGCGTCGCTCCGCTTCGCTTGACAAACGATGTCTTCTTTTGACGACAGCTTTTATAAAGCTTCTACACATGAGAGAAAACTTATATTACTGTTTGGATTGTGTGCCTTTTAGCCGTAAATATATGGAAACTACCTACTTAGAAGCTGAGGATTTTATATGCTCATCAAATCGGTCGAACTAGCTCAAAAATATGGATTACTAGTTGTTGCCCTTTTCGAGTTCTCGATATAAGTAAGCAATAGATACAATACATACATTGCGGCATCTGTTGTCATATATATTTTTATTTTAGAATAAAACACCACATTGTTTTATGAATTAAATAGTAACCTACATACTAAATACAGTCTTAATCTATATCTATACCCATTTTCGTGAAAAACCATTGATACACGTTTTTTTTATTTTATATTATTCCACGAGGAACCTTTTTCATTTCTTGAGATAGAGGGGGAACACTTGCTGTTTTCAAGAGGAAAATTATGGACCTGAAATCTTTGGTGGTATTCAGATAATTAAAATATTACTAAGGTAAAATTTCTAATAGATAATATAATAAAACCTAATGTAATTAATTATATTTGAATACAAAGAACAGTTTAATTCGAATGTACAGGTATAGAAATATCAAAAAATCCGGCATGCTAGATTTAGATATATACTCAGTTTGTGATGGACTGACCAAAAAAAAATTACTGTTTCTTGGAAAAAAGTGAAAGACACAAACAAGGACAAGTCACTCCGGATAAGACCCTGTTCATTGATAAGACCAGGTCCCATCTTGGGCATTCGTGTCTATGAAAAAGAAGAATTATTCCATACGAATGAAGTCGTGCGTGAGTCCCTGTATATTTTTACATCTTACCCCTCATGTGACCTATATATTACGTAAAGGTACGCTCGTTGAATGACTGCAAAATTATTGACTCGAAAAGAAACGGAAATACTGTTTAATATTAGTCAGGATGTCCTGATGCAATGACGTCTTTTTATTATATCGCGCGTTTTCCTTTGACTATAAAGTCTTGATAGAGTAAAATGTAGTTTCACCTCGTGAGTCTCGAGTTTTTACGATGCAAGTAGTCCTAACTCGGTAGTTTTATAAGTATTTAACTTTTTAAGATAGCTTTCTAGAAAAAAGAGATTTCCTCCTAAAACATTTTTTTTCTAATTACGATCAGCCAAAATCTGTAATTAAATTTATTTAGCATCATCAAGGGTTTTAGAGATGTAGCACATCCCTTGATGTGACATCTCACTCAATAGTATAGCTTTAAATTGAAGCTAGTCTGGTCCTTCTTAATCGGAATACACTATGATCGGTATCTATGAGCGCTTAGCCAAATAGTTTATGTGATGTTCCAGTCTTTGTTTATAGGTTTTACAGGAGCTGTCTATCTACTCTTTGACAGGACCATTTTTAAATATGCATGCACTTTTGCATTTCTTGTGAACTTTATTTTGGAAGCATTGGAGTATTTCATTATTGGAATGGCTTGCTGATCCCCAGAGTTCTATGATACCATTTTTAATTTTTTAATCTTTAAACATTAATTATTAGTTAAATTTGCCTTTGAAACATGACATGCATCTTCGTTCTTTAGTTCGTATGTATGCACATATGTGATCTTCCTGCATCATTTGTCTGTTCCCTGTGGTTTTTAATCATTTTTATTTTTAGTAGTAAAGATAAAAACCGTTAATTTATAATTTTACATATGATTTTGTAACTAATAAATTTTTTGGTTTTTCTGTTTTCATTTTTTTATATATTTTTAATATACCAACTTATTAAGCTTTACGATAATATGATATAATGGTACGGAAACTTCAGGGCTCGAATTTTACTCCCATTTAAACTACTTTTGTGCTCAGTGCTAAAACTTAAAAATTCATCGTTTTAACTCGGTATGCATCCATTTGTTCTTCTGTTCTTTCTTCCCTCTATCACAGTCTATTTTCTCAAAGATTATGCGATACACCCAAGACTAAAACTTAAACATTCATCGTATTTACTCGGCGTGCATCCATTTGTTCTTTTGTTCTCTCTTCCCTCTTTCACAGCCTATTTTCTCAAAAATTATTGGCACACCTGAGAAAGCTGAATTTTGACATATTTAGCAAAGACTAGAAAACAGACGTAAAAAATCTTAGGACATAATGTTAAGGCCACTATTTAAAAATAAAATGTGTTACCGATTTCTTTTTAACTATTGAGCATTGATTTATGATTTACTTCCAATGTTAGTGGTATCAATTCAAATAGTTGCCTTTTTTGAAAGCTCTTAAACAGCGTGTAAACATTTTTTGAAATAAAATACATTTAGATATAGCTTGCAGACCTTTATAAGCTTCATGGATAAATATTACATTTTATAGGATATACCTGTTTTGAATACTCCTACTGTATGTTTGTCTGAATGTTTGGTTGTAAGTGGTCCCAAAAATGCTGGACGGTTTTTAATAGGGTTTTAATTAATATATCTGAAGTAAAATGAGACATTCGTCATCTTGACACAAATTAAAAAGTATACAGTATTGTTTTTACTGTTGAAGTAAAATGAGACATTTGTCATCTTGACACAAATTAAAAAGTTTACAATATTGTTTATACTTTTGAAGTAAAATGAGACATTTGTCATCTTGACACAAATTAAAAAGTTTACAATATTGTTAATACTCCTGAAATAAAATGAGACACTTGTCATCTTGACATAAATCAAAAAGGTTATAAAATTGTCTATACTCGTTTAATGTAAAAGCGGCTAAGCGAATTTATATTTGGTTTAGATTATCGTATTACTTTGAAAATAAATCCAGGTAAATTTTGTCTGAATTATATATCAGTAAATGGAAAATAATGAAACAATTTATTTTTCATTTTTTTTCATGTTGTTGACGTAATAAGTTTGAAATTGCTAACCTTCATACAAGAACTTCACAAATATTTAGATTTTCTTGGCATCATTTCCAATAACAGTAAATTTATTGGTTTCACTAACATTGGCATTTATGTATGGCTTTTAATTCTTTTTTTTTTATTTAGAAGGTAATAACTTGAAGAAGGTCCGATGGGCAATGGAACTTCTCAATAGATGACAGAAAATCAGCCGTAATTGTAAACATTTGTTTCGTTACGTATATTTTTGTTTATAAAGCAATCATAGCACCAGCTGGGCCAAGGTCTAACGATGATGTTCGGACTTCTGTTAATGGAAATTCTCAATAACTCTCTTGAAATACTCTCTGAATTTCTTTTTCTATTTCTTACAAACGATTCTCGCTTTTATGTCTCATTTTGTCATAATGCATTCAGTATATCTACTCATATTTGTATATAAGTCTCTAATAAACCATTAAAAATTATACAATAAATAAACGTAAAAAAAGAAAAACACCGACTTGGCAAACTGATTTTTTTATGACGTGCTGAAAAGTCAAAAACATGAAAAGTAATGATTATTTACCCTAAAAACTTTTGATTAGTTACCCTAATAACAACCGGATCTGGCACCTTTTAAGTACGTACTAATTATAATTATACCTCCTAACCAAACGCGAATTTGTTAAAATCACAAGAATATCTTACTAATTTTGTTCGTATGAATGTTATTCGAATTAAATATTGTAGACAACTTTCGTAGTTTTCAAATATTTCATTCCGCTCGCTTAAAATGTCACTTTCTTTTTTTTCGGTTTCTCTTTTAATATTTTTTCTTTCAGGTTCATAAGGAACAATGGAACCCTTATAGAGTAACTCCCGTGCCTGTCTGTCTGTTTTGGGATATTTCATTCCGCTCGCTTAAAATTTCACTTCCTTTTTTCGGTTACTTTTTTAATATTTTTTCTTTCGGGTTCAAAAGTAAAAGTGGAACCCTGTAGAGTAATTCCCGTGTATATCTATCTGTTTTGGGATATTTCATTCCGCTCGCTTAAAATTTCACTTTCTTTTTTTTCGATTTCTCTTTTAATCTTTTTTCTTTCAGGTTTAAAAGGAAAAATGGAACCCATATAAAGTCACTCCCTTGTCTGTCTGCCTGTGTGTTATGGCCATTTTTCTCAGCAAGCATTTGACGTAGAAACTTTAAATTTGACATAGCAATAAAACATATTAACGCGAATATATCTCAATAACTTAAACTCAAAAATATTTTCATGGAATTTTTAAATAAACACTTTATTAAAAATAAACACTTTATTAAAAATAAACACTTTATTTCTTTATTCCATATACAATGTATAGCATATCGTTTAAAAGAATTATTAGGATGTCAAAAATATTTTTTTCATAATTTTAAGTAATGCATCTTCAGAGATATACTGGAAAATATGAAAAAAAATACGCCTCCCTCCCAATTTCCAAAAGTATTCTATCAAAAATTATGAAAAATAGAGTATTTAGAAATTAACGCAAAAATTGTAGAAAAACTATAGTAGGATTTCCTACTATACCTCAAACAGACGTAAAACCATGCTTGGATTTCCTATATTGTGAAAAATTCATTTTTGTAAAGAGTTAAATGAAAATGCTACACTTTAAAAGATCCTAAATGGTCTAAAACTTCGCCCTAAAACTTTATAAAATCCTAAATGGTCACAGAACACACATAGTTTGGGTATGGTTTACCAACTTTTTCTTGACATAACAATAAGACATATAAATCGGTGTAAAAATTAAATTTTACTTTTTTAAGGAAAGGATGAAAACCGGACATAAAACATTTTTTTAAAAATCAAATCTGAATCAAAAAGCTTGTTTTGCATCAACATTTTCTACTCCTAACTGTAAATTCTGTGGAAGTTATGACTCAGTATAAATAGACAGACGTTCGTTTTATATTCGTTTTATAAACTTTGTCATTACTAAAACGAAAAATATATTTATTAAAGATATAAAATACTATCAAAGTAACGAAATACTTATAACAGATTTTACTAGACTTTCGCCAATGTGTTTCTTCTTATTTCTCCATTTCTTCAGTAACCAGTCCCAAATTATGAGACGCCAAATGTCCAAAATCCGAAATACACTTATTTAGAAAGCACGTATAAATTGGCCAAAGTCTCAATCTCATCATCAATAAACATCTACTCACTAAACCTTTTCAAACTCATGTATATTTTAAATTAACACCACTTAAATTGATTAAGAACATAAGTACAACAAAAATGTCAGTATCAAAATTTATTGTACATCTACAACTGCTACATTCTTTCAAATATTATAATTTTAATAAAACATATTTTCCGCAAATATATTGAAAAAAAAAGTTTTACAAAAATTAAGCAATTCCCCAGCCCCCATTCTACAAGAATTTGCGACCAATTTGTATCGAAATACAATTTGTCACAACCACCCATAACTTTCCTGTTTGTTAACAGCATTTTCCCGCTGGGGTCTGCTACAAGACAAGTTTCGCACAGACCCCAATCTAGGTCGAGATTACCTTTCGAAACCGAATTACTATAAAGAGACTCACCAAACCCTCAACACGGTTCTTTGTGACCGAAATATTTAATAAAAATTTGTATTAAAGTCAAATATAATCAACCGCGAGAGTTTTCGCTCAGAGAAAATTATTTACGCGCGGTGAGAGGGTGTAAGCCTTTGAGCGCAGGGGAGGCTGCAGCTTCCCTTCAAATGGATTTATCTCACCATAAATACGATAAAGCTCCTACAGAGCACGCCTCGAAAGCGTTTTGTAGGGCATTCGAAAGGAACTAAGAAGGGTTTTGTATATGTACGTATATATTTGACTTTATATTGTAAATAGATCAAGGGATGATATTATAATTCCTTTGCGAAGTTCTAAAAGGAAAACTTAAACTTCTAAGAAAGCTTGCTAAGTTCGAATAGAACTCACAAAAACGAGGTTTATATACATAATTTAGTATATACATAAAATTTTAAATATTTGATTATACAAACAAATTCCAAAAGATAATTTGGTGTATTCACGATGTTTTTACTACTTTACTTAAAAAAACCTGTAAGCTGGTTTTTTTAGTGTGAAAATTAACATTCTAAAGGTTATTAGACATTTGGAACCGAATTATAGCTTTCTACGTAATTCCATGTCTGAGAAAAACTTGGAAACAAGATGGGTCTAAAAATTTTAAAAAATGTTCTTTCGATGAAAAAAATTAAAAACATATTTGTACTCTATTCTAAGGGCTCTTTTTAAAAAAACTCTTTTTACCTGCCGCCTTTTAAACATTTGGAAGACTTAGACATATATGTATATACATATATATATATATACATACATATATATATATATATATATATATACATACATATATATATATATATACATACATATATATATATATATATATATATATATATATATATATATATAGATAATTTTAAATTTTATTTTAATTCCATTTCCTATCTTACTTCGAAGGGATGTTAGAAACTTCTGACAAACAGACAGAGTGACAAACAGACAGACAGAGCCGCTTGCGTATATTTTGTAAAACAATCCAAAAATTTTTTTTATAGAAAATGTTTTGATATGTTTTTGTAGTAAATGTTTTGGTATTCAAATTGTTTGTCATTAACCGTTTAATAAATAAATAATAATACAAATCTTCAAATATTAATCATGAAAAATAAACGTTATAGGCTAAAATAAGTGAAAATTACGTCAAAATATTTGTACTAACAAAAAAATTTGTTTCAAAATAATTATTCTGGTTTTGGCTCTCTATACTGAATATACCTACAAATAACAATATGGCAAATATTTAATATCAACGTAACAATGAGAAAAAAATAAATGATAAGGCATTTACAATTAGAAAGCCGCGTATGTATTTTTTCATCCAATATATATTTTTCAACATATATATTTTTTATTAAAAAAAATATTGAAAATTTTTCTTTTGTTAAAACACACTTACATCCAACTGAACACGTAAATACGTTATCTCTCGCACTGAAAGTTTTAATTTTCCACTAAACTTGATATATTGTGAAAAGATTCAGGTACCATAAACTAATTGCTTGAATCATAATTTCAAACTATTGAAAAAAAATTGTATCATGGGACGTCTGGCAGATGTGAAACATCTCAATTTTTTTTTGTATTTTGTATTGAAATATTTTCATTTGAACGAATTAAAAAGGAAAAATTAAATTTTCAGATAGTTTTTAATAATAAAATATTAATTTAATTTCATTATTTTATTTTTATGAAATAATTTATCACAGAAATATTTGTTAACAATCTATTGAAAATATATTTTTAATTTTATAATACTGTTAGCCGACAAGACGCGATGCTGACTGAGTTAAGTCGAACAAGACATGAAACTGGCCTAACGGCACGTCGCGGCGTGTCATTAGAACGTTTTTACTCCCATTCAAACGGGCCATTAGATATTTGACTTCAAAATAGTTTCAGAGTGGATTCTACTCATCATTCTTCTTAGATTTTTTTTGGATTTTGTAATAAAATTCCTGGAGATTAGATTATTCACAAAAATTTCCATGTACATTAGGGGTAATTATACACATATATATTAGGGGAAATTATCGCTACGCGAACAATCCTTTCCAGCTAATCAAAACACTATACTTACGAATATATTACAAATTTAGTATTGTGGAGTATTGCAATATACTATTAGTAACAATTATAAATGTAATGAATCTCTAACACAAGTAACTTGAATATAATTATTAGTAGGAAACGGCGAAGACAAGGAAATAATCTAGTGATAATGAATCAAAACACAAATAATTTTTTTCTGACGACTTGAAGATGGAAACCGATGGTGCGTTTCGATTATTGCAATTTTATATACATACATAACTATATATACTATAGAGTTTCTTAAATAAATAACAACATTCCATTTGTATTAAAAGGAGTTTGAAAAAAACATATTCTTGTTCACTTTTCAAACAAGTTCCTTTCCTTAATGAGTACATAATACTAAAAATTAAGTTCAATATTGAAATAGGTTAAAATTGTAAGAAACGATCGGCGAAATCATTTAAGTCACCGACATTAAGGAGGGGCTTCCAATTTCATTAACCTTCGTATAGTGAATATACACACTAATTAATAAGCTCAGAAGCGGGAAAAAACTTGGAAGATTAAAGAGAAGATGGATCGACGGTGTTTAAGATAACGGAGGATTTATGAGATTAATGGTGACAAATCGGAGAACAGTGTGTGGAGAAAAACTGACTGTAGCTTGGATCCCTTATAGGGTTGTGACTTCAGATGTTGTATAGTGAGAATCGGAATAGATCAGAAGTGGATAATTACGTGTTTGTTGAAAATTAAGCGATCAAGAGCGAATCAAAGCTCGGGCGAATGTTAACCATGTAACTTTTGTTTAATTTTTTATTGTAACCAAAATTGTAGATTGTGTAGTGTAATAATTTTCTATTCTATTCTATTTTTTTTTATTAATTGTAGATTGTATAGTGTAAAAATAATTTCATGTAATAATTTTTTTCGATTTTCTGAAAACCGCACAATACCGGAAACTGTTAACGTAATTTTCCTGCACGATTTTTACAATTATATTTAATCAAATTTCATTACATTATTACTTTTATTACTTATAGGAATGGGTCTCAAACTTTGCCCTTTTTATTCAACTACGACAAGGCCGAAAAAGAAGGGTTAGGTTAGGTTAGGTAGGATTAAGTTAAGACAGCTAAAATCAAGCTGTCTATGCATATGCATATATATATATATATATATATATATATATATATATATATATATATATATATATATATGTCTGTGTGTACATATATTCCGGCCTAAGAACCAAACTACTAGAGCGAAATTAAAAAATGGTGTGTTTCTGAATTCATCGTATTTTTAAGGGTATCTGCACAAAAATACAACACGGCACCTGCTGGCTGCTATATTGTCTTGGATCAATATTTCATTATTGCATTTAAATGGGTATCAAAATTAAAAGTCTGGATGAAAAATAACAATGACAGCTGTTATATTTCCCTGCAAATTACTAAGCATCATAGAATGGAATCTATATACCTAATAGGTGGACTCGTATATGCTTTCCTGAGTAAACAATCGTAAAAATTTTCAAGAAATATTTTTTCCTAATTATCCCGACTACAGCGAAGCCAAAAGAATGATTTAATATTCTATGTATAATAAACGTGGCGACCGTTAATGAGGCTCATGGTTTCGTAGAGGAAATGTTTAGCAGGTATCTTGAAAAATCACCGAAAAAATATCCACTAAAAGTTTATTAAGAATCTGAAATTCGAATACGAAAAAATAAGAAATTAACTTTAAGAGCTTTTGCGCGCAATAAACTATCTAGACATATTAAAATTAAAAACAATAAAATAGAAAATACAATAATGTTGTTTTTTCTGTAGTCGAAGCTTTATTTTTGTTACCGATGGTAAACGGCAGTTAGGCCTTCGACTACAAAAAATATTGTGGGAAATATTTTCCATTATATTATTGTTTAGCAGGAAAATACTACGTCAACGCCAATTATTTCATTTAGAAATTTCATATAAAAATTGAATTGATAGTACTATTAAAATTTTAATTCAATTACTCTAATTCCCAATAAATTAAACATGGAAGTGGATGCACGGGAGAGGCGGAATAAGAAAGGAAATAGGATACACAATTAGTGAAGGATTAAAATAGCGTTTTTTCCAATTCTATGCAAAAACTGATCATGTTTTTTTAAATTTATTAATGTTCAAAATTTTCCACATTTGTTCAATCAATAAATAGTAAAGAATTATTCATGAAGTATGTTTCAAATAAAAAGAATGAAAAGACCAAGATCTAAAGCTGCGAATTTGGAGTTAAGATGACGTGAATTGCGGAAATTCTGTAAAGTTAAATTTCTGTTAATAATAAACATACTAAATTCAAGAGTAGTTAACTATAAAACTATATAAAGCAGAGTTAGAATTTATATAAATTTTCTTGTTTCGATTTTAATCTGCAGTTTGTTCTATTTTAACAAAGCGAGAATTAAAATAAATGCAAACTGATGAATTATTGACTGATTCTAAAACAAATTTAAAAAAACGTAAAGTTTGAACTTCAGCTGACTAACATCAATATATAACAGCGGAGACACAAACATTGAATAATCACAAATAAGGAAAAGTCATTGAAGTAAAAAATTAGTTACGATGTTAGTTTTTCCAACTGTCATTTGTGGGATTCTACGAGTATATTGATTGTGAAAACTTAATATTATAATAACTGTTTTTTTTAATAAAAGAAAGGAAAATGTATGACGTTTAACATTTTTATAAATGACATCGGTTAATTTTCAAAAACCTACTACATAGAATGAAGAAACTTTATTTGTTGTCCGTGATATTGATATCAAAAATATAAAAATTTCGAAACAACAGGTTTGATTCTTTGGAATATTTCTATTACTCATAAATAATTATTGCCTGATTTAAATATATACCATAAAATACTGCATAATTTTACTATTTTTTTGATAATAATTTTAAATATGTGGAAACATCAATCAAAAATTCATCAAAAAACTAGTGATTTATCTTTTTAAAATCGAGTGAAACTGAATGGCATATCGCATTTTAAAGTTTAGTAACTCAAAAAGAAAATGGCATGCGAAATTCTATTAAATCTAAATTGTAAAAAATAGGGTCTTTAGAAACATATGCAAAAGTTGTAGGATAGTATTGTGATGAAATTTTTGTCTCACCCGCCCCACTTAGTTACATTAGGTATTATTAAATGTTTATTACACCACGAAGTCTTTATTGGTGGCATCTTACGTAAATAACGCATGGGACCTTCGATGCGCGTGCCAAACTTGACCGGTTTTTATTTTAGTGTGAAAAGAAGTATTTACAAAATATGTAAATATTGTTTTTAAAAAAATACAAAAATTACTTAAAATAGAAAAAAATGCTAAAGAATTTCTTCTTAATAATTCTCTTGTCTTTTTTTCTAATCTTACCAAAATGAAATTTAATTTTTTCATAAATGTGTTATTTCATTAAAAACTAATTTTTAGTGTTCCGTATTGAAACAACAAACGCTTTTAATTTCATCATGTTCGTCCGGCGGTCACAATCATACCGTTTCTGCAGTTTTAGATATGTGTTAAATTTAGCAAGTAGATGTTTCATGAGAAAATATTATCTATAAATAAAAATGTCTCACACATCCTTCCATCCATTCCGTTCTTCTAATGTGATATCGTTAGATAGGTCGTTAAAAATGAAAATAGTTTTCGTTTACCATTTTTCATTTTTGAACCTGATTTTCAAAATACTAGCCTAGTCAAATACGAATTTATATGTATTCTGAAAGGAACTCGGCCCATTTTTAGGGTTCCATAGCAAATACGGATTTATAAGTATTCCGACAAGGACATGACCCATTATTAGGGTTAGTAGTCAAACATGGATTTATACGTATTCCAAAAAAGACTTGCCCCTTTTTTAGGGTTCCGTCATTAAAACGGATTTATGTATATATAGATATATATATATATATATATATATATATATATATATATATATATATATATATATATATATATATATATATATATATTCCTAAAGGGACTTGGCTCATTCTCCGGGTTTGTAATCAAACACGCAAAACCACAACCTCGTAATTTCCACAGATTTAGACCTCCGTAAATGAAATTTTCGAAGTATATGCTTCAGATAAAAATCTCAATTAATATCTACCAAAATCTTTTTTTCCTATTTTCTGAGGAGGGATCTAAAGACAAATTTAGCATACCCCATCGTGTGGGGTATCGTTAGAAAGGCCTTTTAAAATGAAATTGAGGCTTTATTTACCATTTTTCATTTTAAGCCCCGTTTATGAGTAAACTTCTCATCAAAACACAAATGTAATGAAATTATTTCAAGTAATTCAACTTCACTGTTTTAGAACTATTAAAAAAAACTCTGGGTGCGCGGAAATAACGCCTGCGGAAATTACTGGACAACTGAAGTGTACTTAAGATAAATAAGATGTTTTACAATTTTTAATTTAAAAAAAAATATCAGGTCCAACTGTCAGGATAATAGAATCCTTATACAGCTACCATAGACCATAGTCCTTTTTCAAAATTTGTAAAATATATAATATATATAGTTTGATGTTTGTTGATATGATAATGGGATCTTAATTTATGTGGGATACCGAACGCTCTTGATCATTTTATTTATGTTCAATTTACCACTATTTTAATAACGAATATATACACATGTATATAACATAAGATTAACGACGTGATCCTTAATTTATGCTCAAGAAACAGATCATACCTTTTTAAAAATATGTAAAGTGTGTTGCTATTTGTTCACTTTACAATATTACATCATTCTGAGCCGTAAAATTAATAATGTCCTTGTCCATATTTAGTTTTAGTTTGGTTAATATTTTAACTGGCAAGTTTCATAGTACCTATGTCAATGTAGCATTAGTGGTAATTCCCCAACGTTAATGAACTTTTCATTATGATTACCATGGTTATTGTTATTTTTAATGGTCGTAATACAGGAATTATCATTATTGACAATTAATAATAACACATTAAGTGAAAATTATATTTTCAAAATTTCGAAATCTTTTGAATAAAATTAAGTAAATTGATTTACTTTATTTTTCTGTTTATGTTTTTTTATTGAAATGAGACAAAAAATTCTAAACATTTTTTGAAACCAACACCATTTATGGTTTTTGTTTAATCGAACATTTTTGTTTAATATGTAGGCAAATCCTAGATAGTTCGTGAGGTTATTATTCATTATAATATATTATTATTTACTTGCCTCGCTTCGTTCTCATCGCGAACAATGACAGCGCGTGTGATAAGAGCGTAGCACGATATACGTGACGGACGATGGTTTTCTTTCAGCCCTATTTCACAACAGAACCTTATATCAAGGAGATAGTTATGCGTAGTAGATACAGCAATCCATGTGTGAAATTTGATTTTATATTCACCGCAAGTATATAATAGAAGGATAAACAAATCTGTTAGGAAATTTATGAGAACGCATCTTGATTGAAAATAATTTTCCATTAAAAATATAAATCTGTAATATGTTATAATATGTATGTTTATAATATGTATGTTTGTGCAATTAACCATGAAAGTGAAAACGTTTACATTAAAATCATTTTTTTCTTCTCTTCATATACAGATACGTATTTTATCCCAAATTTTACGTCTCATTATTGTCGAAAATAAAAGAGAATCAAAGAAACATAATCAGGTATCAAACACTTTGTGAAGAAAAAATAAAAAATATTATGAAGAAATATTTAGTCAAAATCGCCATTCAACCGAATCCTTATTCGGGCTTTGAAGTATTTACGTAAAAAATACTTTCGTTTTTCACTTCTGTATCCCAAAATTTTAATTATTTTATATTTTTTTCAAATTTTATAATAGTTATAATCATATAGTACTTCAGCTTATTTTGTGTCTGTAAGTTTGTGCGCGTAATTCACTTGATTTAGTTCTGAACCTAATAAAACGATTTGTTCAAAATTCATATAAATGGCCCCTGTGGTCTTCAAGCTTTATTTTTAATTTCATCTTAAACCAAAAAACAAATTTTTTGAAAAATGATGCCAATAGCTGTATTAAAATCTGACCATTTGAAATATTCTACAAGAAAGTTGGTATTTTCAATACAATTTAGGTTTACTTATTTATATTCTTAGTTCACGAGTTGTCGTTCAATATTTGACTTGAATTGTATAACTTTTTTTTAATTTATATCACGCCCAAAGTTAACTCAAAACTTAAGTGTTTCTTAAAGAGATTTCAAATCTATTCTTTATTAATTTAGTTATCTCATGTAAAATTCTAATTTCACAGATCGAACGTTTCTAGAAACTTAATCGAAACTTAATTAGACCGACAGATACCATATTGTTGCCATAAGTTATCAGCTATTGCAGTTTCTGATAAATTAGAAAGGGACGTTGAGATGCAAGGTACGATGCTTTAGAGCGAGTTAACAAAACCTATGTTTTATACAAACTTAACATTTTGCTGTTGCTGTTCCGTTCCGGAACCTCTCGAGCAGCTTTTTCCTTTTGTAAAGTAGAAAACGTGTAAAAAAAATCTTCTGTTTTTCTAATTTAAAAAAATAAGAACGGAAAGAATATTACAATTTTTTAAGAGTGGATTGAATCCCATCTTCCAACTTAATTGAAGATAGCAAAGTTAGCAAAGAAGCTAAGCAAGCTGGCGTTAATTCAAGTTTAATATTTAATATTTTCCCCACTGCGCAAACAGCCCCCGACGATTTTTTTCTTTGTACAAAATTTCCAGTATGAATTTGAAATATTCATCAAGTTTCAGACAAATGGGTCTTTATTAGGGTTCTCTTCACAAAGCCTCGGCACGAAAACCCGTAGCTATGCCAATGCTGCCTGTTCGTCACAGACTTCTAACTCCTTAACAGATATTCTGTTGTGGACATAAATTCGTGTTATGCAATTCTTTGAACCAAAACCGAAAACTGTATTTAAAATTATGTACAACTAACTTTTACCCACGGCTTCGCTCCCGTGGTTATAGTTACAAACTATAGTGAGGAATTAAAACGTGGTGCGTCATCTATAATGATTAAGGCAAATTAAATACGGAACTTTTATTTTCAAGATTTTATACTACAATTGACAATGAAAACACAAATATTTCCCTCTATTTTATGTATTAATGGAACGATACTGTTGTTCATTTTCCGTTTGTTTACTTTTTCAGTTTCAAATAAGAATTTTTCCAAATAAGTAAGATAGAACAAAAAGTATTGTTTAGAACAAAAAGTAATTTATATCATTTTCTAATCTACTGGCAGTCTTTCTAGAAAATTACGTCGATTCGTTGTTACATTACGATATGAAAGTAGGGCAAACAAACACACCTTTGCATTTATAATTTTAGTTAGGATATTCTTTCATGGGTGTGGCCTTAAATGATGGATATTCTTTTATGGGAGTGGCCTTAATAAAAGGAATAGTGGTCTAAAAATGTTTTTTTTCTTATAGGCATATATTTATTTAGTAGAATGCAAATATATGTTAAAACTATTTTTCCGGTAACAAATAATGATATCTGTAACCGTCAAACTTACCGTTTGTTACCAAATTAATTTTGATTCTGGGCAATAGAAATTATATTATCATTATTATCAATTTATTATCTAGGCAATAGAAATTATATTATCATTGTTATCAATCTATTATTTAGGCAATAGAAATTATATTATTATTGTTATCAATCTATTATTTAGGCAATAGAAATTATATTATTATTGTTATCAATCTATTATTTAGGCAATAGAAGTTATATTATTATTGTTATCAATCTATTATTTAGGCAATAGAAATTATATTATTATTGTTATCAATCTATTATTTAGGCAATAGAAATTATATTATTATTGTTATCAATCTATTATTTAGGCAATAGAAATTATATTATTATTGTTATCAATCTATTATTTAGGCAATAGAAATTATATTATTATTGTTATCAATCTAGTATTTAGGCAATAGAAATGATATTCGTATTTAAATAACTTAACTATAATAATTTGTGCGTCCTGCTTTTATTTCCCCGCTTCGTTTAACCTTAATAATTTGTAAGTAACAAATTATAAATACCACAATTTTCATTTTAATATGTAGTGAGATAAGTAAGTCTTGTATCTACATTATGCTCTTTTAATTGAAGTAGCTATTGTGTGAAATGCGTTGTTGACGAAATTCTTTGATTTTTATTATATTTTATTTAAACTATAAATATCTGGCTTATTTTAAAATTTAAACATTATTTACCGTTTAATTATGGTTAAAATCGCTCTCAAAAATTTTACAAATAACGTTACAGGAAAAGTAAGTATTTCGAAAACGCAATAAGAAAAGCAAAAACATTTTTTTTTACTATGATGTTATATTAACAATTTGGATAAAACAATTATTTTAATATAAAAAATTTTATAATAATTTTTCATACTTTGTCAATTTGTCACACGACAACTATAAAAAATATATATTTTACCAACGACCCACTCCGTTTTCGGACGAGGTTTTTCACGCATTGACGCGTTCGTAAATCTTAATAAATAGTATACACATATATAAGATCAATAAATTCGACTATAATCATTCAACTATAATCAATTCGACTCTAAACAAATCGACTATAATCATATAAGTCTAACGATAATCTAATAAGACACGATTAAAGCCAATATAAATCAACTATTTACCAGAGTCAGGACACAACGATGGAGCCGTGAGGTGACGACTGGAACCCTTCAGTGATGAGCAGTAAACTCATCGAGTTTAGACTCGTTTGACTAATCTTAATGTAAGCAAGAAATTAAAAGATTATATAAGTAGGTAAGTATGTATAAGACACACAAAGGCATGAAGCAACTAAGATATTAGTATATAGATAAGTAAGTAAATATAGGTGTGTATATATATATATATATATATATATATATATATATACACAAATGCCTAAAATATGTAAAGGTAAGTAGGTGGGTAAGTTAGTACATACAGGTATATACAGGCGTGAAGCCAAAAGAGGGAATGTGACATACAGTCCGTATGTGGATATACATGCAAGTATAGTGTAAGTGGATGTAAATGAATATATTTAGGTTCATTGAACGCTACAAACGTTTGTTCTGATTTCATTAAACGAAATATTATAGATATTGATAATAATATATATGATAGATTATATAGCATATCATAAATGCTAAAAATGGAAAAAACCATTTTTACAAAAAAATTAACCGACTTTAAATACCCAGCGAATAAAAAGTGCATCGAAAAGTAAGTAGTATATAATAATAAAAATACGAGTATTCAGTTGGAACTTTTGCAGTCCAATATCGTTTCCGAACATAAATTAAATATAAAAAATACTACTACTGCTACAGATTTTTAGAATCGATGACAAATGAAACGCAACACACGTCTGTAAGTGTGGGTATGAATGTAAAGAGAAAGAAGCGTTGACTTGACACCGATTCCAAAAATATCTAGCAGTCTCAGTATTTTGAAAATTTATCTACTTTGAAAACGATATTGTACCGTATTTACTTTATATTTTTCAGTGCGCTTCTTCTTGAGTATTTATTTAGGGTCGGTATCTTATTTCCATTAAAAAAGTTAGCCCCCTTAATATAAATTTCAAACAAAAATAAACCAAATTTACATATATTTTTTCTAAGTGTCAGTTAAAAGTGCCAAATTGATAAATAAACAACAGTATACTCCGTCTCTCATATACACATGAACGCAAACATAGTAACCACAAACATATAAATTACATTCTATAATTTTAAAATTTTAACAACGTGCATAAAGTACAGTGGACCTAGAAGTACAAGGTTTACACTCATAGGGTCGTGTATACGTAGGCATTATAAGGGTCACGGTGAAGCCGGTGAAATAAAAGAAGGAGTATGCACCTATCGAGTTACGCCTGACTAAATATCGTGGTAATACCTTATAATATTTTTTATTTTCACTATACAATTGTAATAAATGCAAAATATAACCTACCTTGTCAGACTTATATGCCTATATTAAGGAAGGAAGAAAAGGAACGGGATATGAGGGGAAAGAAAACTTTTGTGTGAGGTAACAGTTGCGTGCGATATGACTTTAAGACAACATTCGCACACATACTTTACATGTTTAAAACCTTACGTCATATTGACATTAATTGCGAGTAAAACATAGTCGCCGGTGGATGCTACTAATCCTAAGACGCAATATTAAACCTGATACTTTTTATAAGCATTCACTTTTCTCAATTACATAATGTGAAATAAATTTATTAAAAAAAAATCTTTATTTAAGAAAGCAAAGAATGGTCTAATCTAGGAAGCGAATAATGGTCGAGAAAATTAAGAATACCGCACAATATATATATATATATATATATATATATATATATATATATATATATATATATATATATTGTCAAAATTCAAATCAGTCACGCTAGTCGTTAATAATCACGTGAGGATGTTCAGTATTCTAATATTCCACTGATGACAGTTATCATTCTACAAATATTACTGTATAATAAAAATATCTTTATATTATATAGAATTACCCAACAATAAAAATATTCTTTAAATTCATTAAACTTTCCACTACCATCAAATTCTACCTTATCATCTGAGATAAGAATAACAAATATAAGAAACATTTGAAAGGAACCATTTTCACGAAAAACTACTTGCCGTCTTCGGGTTTTAATAATTGACGAACTGAAAATTCATAAGAGCGAAACAAAAGAAAATTTTTTCGCAACACCGCTTCCTTTGTCGAACGCTATTTTCTGTTGGTTGATTTTCCCTTGTTTTCGATTCGTTTGAGATTCGAAGGGGCAGTTTTCAATCATTGTGTACCTGTGTAGTATATCTATACTCTTTGTGAACAAATTCTTTTTTATCGTTTGTTATATTAAAGGTCGTAATTGAAAAAAAAATTTTCAGCCAATTTTATGAATCTGTGATTGATAAACACTGATTCAGATTTCAAGGATTCGCCGGAAGAGGATTGTTTTGTGTTTCCGCGAAATATATGATGAGCTTTCCAAAATTATAATGGATTGAATAAAATCATGCTAATTTTATGAAGAAGAAAAATAAATATCATCGTCCTTCGCCTCTCATGTCTTTCATGCCTCACTTGAACATAAACATTATAATAATAGCTACAAATATATAAAAAACATTCTATGATATGTAAACATTAACAACGTGCTAACAGCATAGTGAATCTAAAACTAGGTTTACACTCACGGGGTCGCGTACACTTAGGCGTTATATGCGACACAGTGAAGCGGAGGAAAGAAAAAGAGGATGACATTTCTTGTTCATCTGTTTGTTTTTTCAGTTTTGACTCAAGACCCGAATGATATCAAACTTCAACCATCATACAGTTTGTAGTATCTAGAAGGATAATATAATATCTCTTTAGAACTTGTGGTTAACAATGGTATGAATATAGGAACCCAAAGCTTGTCGGGCGTGTTTTTAAGTTGAACTTTTAATTTTTTAGACATAAATATTAAAATAATATTTGAAAATATTTTAAACGACAATCAAAATTACAAAAAGTTAACGTTAATAGACTGTTTTTTTATCGTTTTTGTTAATATATTAGTATGCACAGTTCTCAGTGTTTCAATTACTAAACCCTTAAGCAATTCATTTAATAAATTAACTATAAATATGCGGTCATATTTCCGTGTTTGCCCGGGCAACACCGGATGGTAGCAGGTTATCACTAAAAGCTAAATGAATGGATAAAACTTAAATATATATATATATATATATATATATATATATATATATATATATATATATATAAGTTTCTTCAATGACGTTATATTTTACAGATGTGTAATTAGAGCTTTAAAAGTCGTTCTCAAATATTGATTAATTTCTTTAAATTTCAATACGACTATCTCTTTTATACACATGATTTCCTGGACTCTCTATCTCTTTCACATTAGAGCTAATACGTGTAATATTTGCAATAAATACTTGCAATACTTATCTAATATTCTAGATTAAACATATTCTAGAGCTAATACATGTAATCAGAGCTCCGACCATTGATGAGAAGAATCATTTTATTAGACCAAAACCGTTTCAAATCGTTGTAATCGTTTCTCTTGATGACTCTGGATAACTTTTGGCACTTGCACAGTCAAGTACCGGCGACGCATCTTTCAAATGTCTGACTTATAACTTTCAATAATAGTTTCGGCGACTACAATGGTACTCACGGATAACGAGGAATCGAGGTTCAATTTCGGAGAGACAACCTGAGAAAAGGCTACTACATCCAAGGAAAGCAGCAAGCGTGCAATTTACCCACTCCCGGCACGAGAAGGTAGTGATGGTAGTGCCAGTACCAGAAGTTAGTACCAGACTCTTTCGAGGCTTCGTAATCAGAATGAAAACACTTCAAATATTTTAACGAGTGTCAATTTGGATGGTAATTCTGATACCAATAACTGTGGTAATTCCAGCTCCAATAGTGTACACTAAAATTGTTGTGGTTAAAAATTCATAGTTGCATTTGAACGCCGCGATGTCGATTCACCGTGTCAGCGAGACTGACATGTCCGCGGAACATATCGTCGATGAGCTTTCAGTAAAACAGAAGTTCAATATCAAAAATCTTATCGCGGTACTCTTCGTTGAGTGTCAAGATGGGCCACCAATTTTACTTCGAACAAATTAGAGAGCTCAAAATACTCCTTGGAGATTGAGAATATGGAATAATGGAAAACGGACTGAATATAGTGTCATTTGGTTTCTTGTCTTACTGACGATTATATGATAATATCTAACTGGGAAGTTGTTACAACTGATTTTATATCATGCTAGCTGTGCCCGTGACTTAGTTCACATAGACTTCTGGAAAATGTTATTAAATTAGCTGTAAGACTGTAGATTACAAAATACGTAATGTCATATATTTTAATCCACTACAATATACGTAATAATTTGTAATGATTAAAATTATACATTTTAATGGTTACAAACAAAACATTTTTTGTTAGAAATTTCAAATAACCATATTTTCTTTTTTAATTGGTTGATTGCAGTTAAAACAACCCTATATTTTACGTCAGTTCTACGGAATCCACCAGTCAGCCCATAAACCTTTAGTACCTTCATCGTTTCTTACGCGAAGCGCTAATAAATAAACATACTGATGGACAAACAAACTTACAATCAAAAATTGCAAAAACAATATTTTTGTGTTCTCTTGATTTTACTATGTCTCCTCTAATTTCGTTTCATTCTCGTAATATCTTCAATGTGTAGATATGTCAATTCTGTATTATATACATGAAATTATATATATGGAAATATACTAACTGGAGGTATCTATGGATGATTTTCTACAATCAGAATTTTCATTGTGCATCTTATTAAGAAAATTTTTCAGTTTAAAATTCTTTTTGAGAAAAATATAATGGATTGTATCTGTTACTGTGTTGTTTTTTTTAAGTTATTGGCTGAAATAACAACATCAAGACTATTACAGCAAGGCCAGTTTTTGAACAGAATTTTTTTCGATTTAAAATTATGCTGTAAATATATATATATATATATATGTATATATATATATATATATATATATATATATATATACACATATTCTTTTCTTTTCCTCGTCTCACATGATATCTTATCGTTTATCATGTGTTTAATAAACGGTAAGATAACATGCGAATTGAATGAATGATTCATACACGCTTGTAACAATTAAAAGAATGAACCTAGTCCGACTCGAATTATACGTAGGCAGACAAGAATACAGGGAGACCCATAGTATATTTTAAACAAATAAACGTACGTTAAATAAAAATTTTAGGTGATAACATAAACATATAAAAATAATACCCATGCAATATATAGAGTAGATTAAAGAATAACATGTATCATTCCAAAATCCTATGACTTTAACCGATTCAATGTTTACTCGTATCTCTTGAGTCTCTTTCTTCATGATCCCTTTCTATCTGTCCTTACGTGGAACCATTTTGGCAGCATCAGTGTCTAGAACGAAAACATTGTGACTCATTCATTTTCTGACTAAATTTAAAGATAATCGACTATCTATGATAAATCAAAATAAATTTACGACTATATTTAACACTCTAATCAAGCTCATGCCAGAATTGAATTTGTTTGATGAATTAAAATAAATCTGTATTCAAAATTCTAACCAAAAAAATTGTGATATGTCAACATTTCCTGTCAAAAGTCTAATGTAAACATTTGTCTTCTGAGATTACAATTCGACTAAAATAAAACATGAGACTTAGTCTTTCAGTGCTCTTATAATTTTGTGCTTCACATTTTATCGATTACTTAATGTATGAAGAATATAAATATATGTTTAAATAAAAAAATAAAAATATGCAAAATACAAAAAGAACTCTTCGAGAGTTCCGTATATATTCAGGCACTGTAAACATTTAAGTGAATTTAGTATTTCTTTTAAACTATTTACAAATATTAATTTTTCACAACGTAAATATATTTTTAAAAATATGGTACTTTTCATAAATGTGGAAAACATGATGCATATTTCAAAAATTATAATATCTAAGATAACATATATAATTTTCTTGTAATTATCTAGTCAGGTTTTGTCAATCTTGTTGTTTTATGATTTTTAATTTAGTAGTTTCGGAAATAAGGGTGCGAAATTTCCTGTTCTTGCATGTTTTTAGAATATCTTTTTAAATATGAAAATAAATAATATTTTTTTATTCCTTCCTATAAGGCTTTTGAAATTCTATATAAACCCCCACATGATATATAATATTTAAAAAAACTGACTTTTTAATTTAATTTTGATATAGATATTTTTTATTATTCTTTAGTTAAAAAATATTAGTGCAAAATATGTGGGTATATTATCACTATGCCAAATTTCAACACCGTTTATACGCCGCATAGATTCTGAGAAAATCAGCTATTACAGGCAGACAGACAACGACGTGTATGATCTAGTAAAGATTCAATGTTTCCTTTTGAGGTAAAAAATCGAAATAAAATAGGCAGTAAATAAGTCAAAGCATTACCAAAAATTATTCATGTTTTGTCGTGTTCCAGTTCCGATACTTTCCAGCAAAGTTGATACGGATCAACGCGGTTGACACACGAAGTACTTATATGTTTGTTTACATAATTCATCAATACTATATATAAGATATAAAAGAAGATGTATGTGCTAGCGCCCCAGTAAGTCAACAGCCGATTCGTTTCGAGGTAACCACGTAGATAACCCTAGGGCGTGTTCCGAGCCGCCCTTATTTATGTATATCGGCGTATAGGGTAGTGTCCGCCCTAGAAATAACGAGATTAAAATGCACCCTTCTACACACGCTCAAATAAATAGATACACAATTTATTTACATATAAAATAACGCTTTTCCCACCAAGAGGATTAAAAAGATACTCAACGACACCAAATCATAAAGTTCTGTCGGATTTCTTTTAACGTTTTCATATATTTATACATATATTTATTTCTTGGCTTGTAAGTTTGTTGAAAGACACTTAAATACTAAAAATACATATTATAATAACATTATAATAACAATTTCACTGTGTAATCAAGTTATTAACCTAAGATTGTAACCCAACTATCATATTGCCCGTTCATTAAGGAAAAATACCCTAAACTACATATACATTACTACGAGCTCACCTATCTACTTCAGATTAGTTTCAAATAAAATATTTCTGATATAAATTTTGTTAAAACATAATCTATTACAGAGAATTGTAGCGGAGAGATGGAAATATCGCAGAGTAACGGTTAGTAACATTTTAATCTTTGGTCATTTCATGCATTGAATCTACGCCTCTACACCATATAATCACTGTCGTCTAACATTGTCACCAATATATTACTAGATACGATAAGTAATATCCAATAACACTCAGTAACATTTTAATCTTTACTCACTTCACATATTGAAATATACTCGTATATCACTACACCGTATAATCATCGGTAACAATCGAATCGCAATTTAAATTAAAATCGAAAGATATTAACCTAACATTGTCACCAATATATTACTAGTTACGATAAGTAATATCCAATAACACTCAGTAACATTTTAATCTTTACTCACTTCACATATTGAAATATACTCGTATATCACTACACCGTATAATCATCGGTAACAATCGAATCGCAATTTAAATTAAAATCGAAAGATATTAACCTAACATTGTCACCAATATATTACTAGTTACGATAAGTAATATCTAATAACACTCAGTAACATTTGAATCTTTACTCACTTCACATATTGAAATCTGCTCGCATATCGCTACATCATATAATCAACTTGAATTAAAATCGAAAGTAATTGACCCAACAATGTCGCCAATACATCATTAAACGATAAGTAATAACACTCACTGTTCCCCTTCCACCTTCCACCCGGATTGTCTCAGGGCCCCTCCTGGGACCCATAACGACCCACCTCATACAAAAGGGGTACCTTCGAAGGTCCCCTAATAGTGTATCGTATCTACAGTCGCAACGCTTCCACCCAACAGGGTTAGAGTCTGTCTCTTCTCAATGAACCATTTAGGCTATCTATTTTTTCATGAACGCATTTGGCGACGCTCTAAATGACTCAAAGATCGGTCCATTCCCAACCAAGTCTCGGTGACTAAAGATACCACGTTCTAAGATTCCGCGTGATTCTACGTTACTATTTAGACGTATGTCTCTAACAAAACTGTACGCGCATCGTCGTGCTCACTGCAGTGGAACAAAGATGACTCATATCCTGCTTCTCCGCAGGTACATGCCGAACTATCTCGAAGGGTGAATCTATACAAACTGGCATGAAATGCGCCATGTCCTGTTAAGAATTCCGAAGTATATATAACCAGAAACGAGCCAGTTTTTACTTAACTGCTCTGACACGTCGGGTAAGAACAATATGGTCGTTTCCCCCTTGGAATCAGGGGAAGACCATCTGGACTGCCAACGAGCAACGACGATCTCTAAGATACGCCTCTTTCTGTCAACAAGGGATTCATTAGATTTTGTCTGTATATTCAAAGTTTAACAGACCCACAACAAAACTCTTACCTCGTGCTAAAATTAAATTCGCCGCGCGTATTGCAATCGCGAGGTCAGCAGGCAAGTAATAACACTGAGTAACATTTTAATCTTTTGTCACTTCATATATTGAAATCTACTCGTATATCGCTACACCATATAATCAACGGTAACAATCGAATCGCCATTTGAACTAAAATCCAAAGTTATTGACCTGACATTGTCACCAGTATATCACTAGTCACGATAAGTAATATCTAATAACACACACACGCTCGGTAACATTTTAATCTTTGGTCATTTCATGCATTGAAATCTACGCCTCTGCACCATATAATCACTGTCGCCTAACATTGTCACCAATATATTACTAGTTACGATAAGCAATATCTAATAACACTCAGTAACATTTTAATCTTTATTCACTTCATATATTGAAATCTCCTCGTAAATCGCTACACCATATAATCAACGGTAACAATCGCAATTTGAATTAAAATCCAAAGTTGTTGACCTAACATTATCACTAATATATCGCAAGTAACGGTGGGTAATATCTAATAATAGACACACACTCGGTAACATTTTAATCTTTACTCATTTCATATATTCAAATTTACATCGCCACACCATATAATCACCGCTAAGAATCGAATCGCAATTTGAATTAAAATCGAAAGTTATTCAAGGATTACTTTAACTTAAAACCTACCTGGAAGATACACACATAAAACTCGGTTCCGAAAGCGAATTTTACTCATGCTGTATACGATCCAAATGATATATCGTACGACTGTAAGGTAAACGAGAAATATGTATTTTATTGAGGCGCGTAATGCGACACCATGATGGATGAGGGAGAGGCTCGGCCCGCGGCGCCGCTCGCGCCCGCCATCAATCATACGCCGGCGATACGCACGATCGAGACGTGCGCGGGATGATTAGGAGATGTAATAGAGATGCTGTATTAAAATGGGATACGAACGTTGTATTTTGAGAGGTTTCACGCCATTTTGGTAGTGGCGTTCACGATTTATGATATCAAGTCTTTGAATTCCCTAAGGAAGGTAGGGTTCATCTGGTATTGTGTTTACCCTTTTCTTGTGATGCATAAATTCAAGTAGGATAAAATGCTTACACAATACTCCTCGTTATTTTTAGCCAGTAATCGGAATTCAACATGGTAGAATGCACTCATTATCTGTATGAATCACCGTATGGAAATGCCACGTGAAGTCATCTTCATATTCACTTCCAGTTTTCCTTTTATTAATATCTTAAGTAGCAAATGTATAGTGTGCATATCAATACACGTAACATACTTTATGCAAGTTAACAGTCAACAACTGTAGAAGACGTAGAATACAGCCTGTGAATTAAAAATTAAAGTTTTTCTCAGATAGCACCATAAATATGCGTAATGTATGGTATAACACAAAGTCCCACGTCTCGGCTGTCTGTCAGTACGCGCTAATTTCAAAAAGTCCAATTTAAGTTTTATTTTTGTTTTAACAATGAACCAACTTATCTATGAGAAACGTTTAGATATATAATTTATGAACGTGTCGTGTAAATTAGCTGACTTTTGATCAATTTTCATGAGAAAATCGCAAAAAATCATAGGCGTTTTGGCGTACACTGGGTAAAGTGTTAGAGGTATATAACGTTTATGTTTGACAATATTATTTACCTCCAATAGTTCTATAAACAATCTGTGACAGCATATGTCTATCTTTTACCTATAGGTCAAATATTTTAATTTACTCTTTATCAAAATATTAAAAATTACTATCGCACTTCCAGTGCATTTTTGAGCAATTAATTATGAATATTTTTCATATAAATATCTGTCACTTTTAGTATCTAAAGACGATACATATTCTTTATGCCAATTCATTTCAAGCAATAATTCAGAAGTTATGAGAATATCTTCGATTACGTGCGAAAGTAATACCTATACATTACATAGTGTAAAACAAAATCCCCAATTGTGTCTATTTGTCTATCTTTGTTGGCTAATCTCAGTGGTCACGAAAAGGTTTTGGCTTCCCTTTTCACCAGTAGGTATATTTATTGCCGGGGAAGGTTTAGGCTCTTATTTTATGAATATTTTGTGTAAATTAATCGACCCATGACGATGAAGTCAATCGTCTGGGAAGTTTTTTGGTGTGTGCTACGTAAACCGTTAGAGATTGTGAAAACAATGTATGGCAAGATTGTTCGTCACAAATATTTCTACAAAAAAGTCACAGTGTATGTTAAGTAAAGTTAATTCGCACTTCGATAAAAAGCCATTATGAAATGCTTTAACTAAACAAAGAGTCGTTTAAATAAAAAAAAATTAAATTCAGTTTAGAACATTCCTCACAATTAAATGAAACTACGTGATGTAGTATTATTTCTACTTTCTTCAATTTCTTTACCACGACCTAGGTTTCGTTGTATTACAACATCTTCAGGTGGGATATTAGCAAAGATATCTTTGCTAATATCCCACCTGAGAAAAACCGACTGGCAGTTTTGACCGTGTGTGGTGCATACGGGCGATAGGTGTTTATAAAGATGACTTTCCTCGATGCATCTACGTTGGACAATCGATCGCGCTCAACGCTACAGCGTCGTCTGCCGTGGAAAACCAATATGTGTGACCAGAAATAGGAATAAACAAATTGCTATTTAAATAAAAACGTGATTTTCAGCGAGATTGCTTAAATTACGTCAGCGTAATATTGTTTACAAATATTAAGTGATCATAATATATACAAAATAATTGGTTACGTTAAGATTTCCACTTTCGGATTATCTGTAATTATGGCCAGTTATACGTATTACGTGTAAAATGTAAACATAATTTCTTCGTTCTGGCACTTAGGAGAAATATACTTAACGCAATGTGCAAAGAAATATTTTAATCACTATCTATGTGTACGCTGATATATACCCGTAGTTTATATGTCGGAGATATATACGCTTAACTGTGACAAAGTTTCGTACGTTGTATTCCCAAAGTGATATTATTTAAAAATCGTAGCTAGTGTAATATAAGGATAGTGAATATGTAGTTTTTGATAAATAATAAATTATAATTGAAATTTGTTTTATTGGATTATGTATTATAGATAAATAGATGAAATGAGAATGACTTGTGAATACGAAGGCACATTATGACGACACCTTCTAATATTATCTTAAAGGGTTATTTTTACCAACACTTTACCGCAACGTAATAATATTACAGTTAAACTACCTCAGCAATATCCGCTATAAATACAAAAAATACTTTTTGTTTGTTATTTAAAAGTAAGACATAAAAAAATGATTTGAATTAGATTGGAAAATCTTCTTTCATTGAAGTCATTTAGTACTAATATTGTAAATTGCCTATCTTAATTAACCATTCATTTTAAACGTATGCAATACTTTTTTTAATTTTTTAACTGTAAATACCAATGAAAATTATACAATCGCAATCGTTATGGATTTTATGTATGCATATATATATATATATATATACACACACACACACACACACACACATATATATATATATATATATATATATATATATATATATATATATGTAAAATTGTACACATGAACTACGTCCGCTACTTTCAATCGAAGCCGCTTATTCTAACTATAATATCACAAATATATTGTCAAAAATTTAGCATAAATACTAATAAATTATTCATTTTGCGATTAAATATGACGGTTATTTAAAATAACTTACAACAACATTGTAATATGCCATTTGTAAACTAGTGCTACTATAACATAAATTTCTATAAATACGATAGATGGCGCAACTGAAATAATGTCTTAGTTATATCGCACTAACAAAATGTTTATGATAACCAGCATATATTTACTACTAATAAGTATTGTAAATTGTACTCACTAGTTCAAATAACCAAAACTTTGTGTTTATTGTAAAATTTAAACGAAACAAAGTTTAATATAATATAAAGTATTATTAACCTTTCGAGATAAACTTTCAAAATTACGAAGCTTTCCATATTGTAATTTACTTAAAGTAAGTAGTGACGACACTTGACGATTTTACGTACTAATTCTAGTCTACAGTATATGTCGTTACATCCGCTTCTGCCATTTTATTCCCGTCACAGACTTTTGTCACGCTGCTTCAGAAAAAAGATAACTAAAATAAAAAAATATTTATATAGAATTTTTTTTATGTTAATGTCAAAGTTATGGAGAATATATGAGGAATATCTATATGACCTACTTTAATAAAGGAGATTAAAGTAGGTCATATAGATATTCCTCATAATATAATATTCCTCATAACATATAACCACTTCATAGTTAAATTATAATTATTTCACCTACATTCATATCTGTTTTTAGACATTTAACATCAAGCTAAAATTAATCAAAATTTAATTAAATTGGTTATAAATTATTTCTTTCTTTTTATTAAATAATTATAGTTAAGAAGATCGTTTTGACGGAAAAGCACTTTAAAATCAGGATTGAAATTATCTTTCATCACTCTAAATAATGGCAACTACGCTCGCAGGACCATAAAGCGGCTTTCCAAGGAGATTAACAAATCGATCGCAGCAAACCCAGCATTAATGCTATTGGAGAATATTTCGCTAATATTCGACATCAATTAAGCGAAGCAATTAACGATAAAAGACGCGTATAATTAAAGACGGCAGCTCGTCTCTCCGGCGACAATAGGCCAAGCCCGCTGCGCAAACTGGGCTCGAACTTGGGCAAAATCAATTTGGTGACGAAAACTCTGAGACGCCGATAATTAATGATCCCTTCGGCAGTCAAGATCGTGGATAATATTTCACTTTTAAGACTTTCAAGCTGTTACTTTCAAACTGTTTCAAACTTAGAAGTAGTGTTATTGAAAAAGATGATATTATTTAACTACTATCGACTTAAGTAGATATCATTTCTTCGTATATTCTTGTTGACAGTTTTACTTAAATTAGAATATTATAAGCCGTCAAAATCCCCCTGTAGTTTACTTTGAAATGTCTTCTGTCTTTAAGTTTTAAATCTATTTGATATTTTAACCTCATAATAAACTAGGGAAATTCCGAATTTTCTACGTCATGTAAGAACTGTTTCGTTCGACTTTTAATCACATCAATCAAACCGTTTTGATTTCATAACTCAGGTGAATTCACGATTGCAATTGAATCACAAAATAATACGTGATTATACTGCTAGAAATAACGATGTTTTTTGAAAACAGTTAAAATCGAAATTAGATTTATTTTATCCTTAAATTGTAATCCAATTGCTTATATTAGTTTTCATTACCATTCACGTAGAATTTTGGAAAATATTATTAAGTTGACCTTAAAATTGAAGATCGGTCATTTAATTCACGTAGAATTTTGGAAAATATTATTAAATTAACTCTAAAATTGAAGATCGGTCATTTCATTCACGTAGAATTTTGGAAAATATTATTAAGATGACTGTAAGATTTAAGATTTAATACACTATATAAAATTACAGTATATTCTTTTCAGTTAGTTTATTCGATGAATCAAAGTTTATAAATAATTGAAGTCTAACAGAATCCACCAGTTTGAATCCCATTAGAATCCCTTCAGTGGTTCTTTTGTGATGGGCGAACAAAGAAATAAACAGACAACAATTTCAAAAGCGATATTTTTATGATCTTTTACTATTATTTCAGGCCCCGAAATCATGCCTTTATGAATATCTTAAACGTATATTTTATAATATTATTGTATTTTTAGTAAACTGTAACTGAAAACTACTTGACTGGTTATAATAAAAATTAATCAATATCACCGTAATGTGACTCAAAACAGTTGAATACTCTATGCTAATACGTGGGAGCATGGTAAGCTGCTCATATAATGGGCATTCACGCCATGCTTCGGAATCTTAAAACCCCACGACTTTACAACAGGATGAAAACGCAAGTTAAGCTTTTAATTCCTTACATCACAAAGACGATTCTTACAGACCCTGCTGCTTAATCCCAAGAAATCTATGGTGCTTATGGACTTACCCTTGCTTTAATCCAATAGATGAATTTTGCTATTGCTAATTACGTAGATCTCCGAACCGATGTCTCCTCGCGGCCAATTATAAGAAGGTCTCTCCGAGATTGGTTCGACAAAAGAGCAAACGATATTCACTATTGACGAGAAATATAAAATTCGCAATGTCATTGTCACAAAAATTCATAACAATGAAAAAAGTTTACAACGGTTTTCACCTAAATTCGAAAAGCCATACCTTAAAGTTAACTAACACATAAATAGCAATAAGGCTCAAAACACTGTTGGTGTAAACTGAAGGATTGCGTAAACCGAGATTATGGTAAAACTGATAGAGCTTTTATCTCATGACGAAACATTTCTTTTAAAATAACAACCGACTACTTATATTTTATATCCTAGCATCCTCTTTACTATTTCGTTCAACATTACAATCCGTAAACGCAAACAAAATTCAAATACATGCAGTAAGTACCCAATTTCCAATATAAAATGGAATGTTTGCCTCGGGCGAGTCGGAAAACTCGAGAGTATGTTTGCTCGCAAAAGAATAAAATTTCCTTCGGCACATATCAAATTTACCTTATAAGAAATGCGTCCTTCAAAACCCATTCTAGGGGGAAAAGGATTTTATTTTACATCCTAACCGATCAATGTTGAAGGGATTATAAGGGATACTTTTGTTATGTGATTAAAGCCACGGATAACAGGTTCAAGGAAACCATAAAAGAAAAAAAATTGCGTTTGAACGTGTTTGAAGTGAGAATCTTTATTATTAATTATTTACTTATAATCAATTTAATTACATATTTATTCATCGTGTACTCTATATACAACAATAATTAACCTTAACCAACAACGTTAACCTTCCCTACGTTTGTTCAAGTCTATAAGACCCGGAGATGTGATTTACGCTACAAAGCTGGAAACGAAAAGTAATAGCGAATTAAAACTTTTGACAACTGAAGGTCAAAATTTCAGCCTGCAACTCCCTGTGTTTTCTTAGTCCTACATGAGAAGCTCTTACAGAAAAAAACATCTTGCAAGTTTAACCAGACCTTTCTTTTCGAGCCGGCGTACATTGTAATAGGTTTTATATTTTTTTGCTTTATTTTGATTTTATTTATTTTTAAAATAACTATAAAGAGAACCTATTTGTATGCAGGGAATCTCTTAACTTAAAAAGCAATGTGACTGTGAAAAAATAATAAGGCTGATTTCTATAGTACCAAAAAGTAAAGCTCCATAATACTAAGAAAAATTAGTAAGAAATATTTATCATAGCTATTATTTATCTTTCAAGATTCCATAATTAAAATTTTGCATAATTCTCCATAATTAAAATTTTAATTTAGAAAAAAAATACATTAAATTTGTTAAAACTACTTTACAAAACTTTGTATTTTTTTAATATTAAAAATGTTCATATCTTTAAATTTTTCTTTCATAGAACGTACACCTATGATTTTATAACAAAAGCAAAATTATTCCATTTAAATACATACTAAAAAGAAATAGTTTTAAAGCCTTTATAATTCAGCTTCTCCGATACGACCAGAAATTTAAATTTTCACATGAGGTATGAAAGACAAAATATGACAGTTATGTGTGTCAATTGTGAACGATTCTGTGTAAATACACAAGAAATAACATTATAATAAGATATCAGTCAAAAAAATGCGTTAAACAATGAATAACGTCATTTGGTGGTTTTAATTAACAATTTCAATATTTATTTCAATTATAGTCACAGACAGCACTTTTGTCATAGTAATATACTGATAAATAGTGTGTTTTTAATTCATAGTAAAGAATCCATTGTATTTACTGAATTCAGTGTATTCAATGCATACATACTCTTTGCAAAAGGATATATATTGAATATATTTGGCGTTAATTTTGTAGAAATTCATCATTCACAATTAAATGAAACTACGTGATGTAGTATTATTGCTACTTTCTTTAATTTCTTTACCACGACCTAGGTTTCGTTGTGTTACAACATGTTCATTTAATTGTAAAAGGATATATACTCTTTACAAAATTATAACGTAATCTACGTAAAAGTTATGGACTTGAGAAACTATATACTGATAGGATCAAATTGCTCAACTAATCTATGAACTGGTACTTAATTATGTGACATAACAACAACAGATTATAACTTAATTATGTGACATAACAACAACAGATTATAACTTAATTATGTGACATAACTACAACAGATTAGAATATAACAACAACAGTATAACAACAGATTAAGTTGTTATAATTTTGTTTAAAATAAAATAAAAAAAATGGATCCTTCTTTTAAAATTGCCATTCAAAAACGAAATATTAATTCAGTGTAAATAAATAAAAATATATTTCTTGATATGTTTTTACGTTTAGTATACATATGAGTGTGAATCAGAGTATTCATTTAAACGCTTATGAACGTGCATCTATTTATATGTATATACATAATATTTACAATAAAGTAAAACAATATATAACTAAATATTTGTGTTCTATACAATATGTAAAACGTCTGTGTATATAAACGTATATAAATACATATATACCTGTATGCATTCATAAAAGAAAACGTGTATTTTTTAAACTGACTACTGTAACGTTACTCGCTGCAAATTCGCAATATACGAGTAGGCAATGCTGCCAGCAAAATCATACAAATCGAGCGAATTTTTTTTGGAACGAAAGCAAACATCTTTTATTGAATTTTTGTACATGCCCTTCGACTGTCTAATGTCCCCATAATCAGTTCTATATAGTTATTAGTAAAAAAACAACAGTTCATAAAAAAAGACAAATAAAAACCATGTCCTCTATCACTAATAAGACGGTTTTCAAAATCTATGGTACGAATATTACATAATTTTTTATCATAAATAAATGTTTATCATTCATTCTTATTATCCAGGATAGTGATGGAATTAATTCTCCCATGATACGTTGTTTTTTTATTCCAGAGAATTAACTATGCCCTTATGCTAATGTTTCATGAACATAAAGAGACTTAAATGAGAACGATAAATTCTCGCCTAAAGTGAAATGTAATGCAGCGATGTCAAGAAACGTAGTGACATTAAAACGCATGCAAATATTGAGATCTCGCCTAGCCCAGAAATTCCTCCAAAGTTATATAATTGTTGTGCAATAAAAATATATGTAAAATTATAACCAGCATCCTACAATTCATATTTCCACTGAACATGAGGCAGGTTTAATGCAAAATCGTCTCTAAATTTCAATGATAAGGTTAACTATATTTCATCAATTCGAATGACAAGCACTAGCTAATATGTATCTCTACAAATACGTAAGTTCCAATTTTAGGATCTGATAATAACTCGACAAGATTACGTGTACCAAGCTTTCTAAACACACTCATATCAGTTCAGTTTCCAACCAGGTTAAAAGTCCTGTTATATATTTAATATCGAAGGTCACGTAATTGATGCTGATTCCAAATTCCCCAAAAAAATTATAATATACAAATATAACAGTAAAAATGGTAAAATTCCTCTTTAAAAAGTTAGGAATGAAAGCAGCCAAGTTCTTGCAGAGCTTTGCTAGAAAAGTTTATGTGAGTGAAATAAAGCTTTGCATCTAGATTTATTGATTATTTTATCTATACACAATATTTAAATTAGCCGCAATAAATTGTATCCCTCGATCGCTTCTCTATATGATGAGATCCATAAAATCAATAGAATTGTCACTTGGCATTACTCAGATTATTAATGGTATTAATATTTGAATATTATACACCTACAAACTAAAAATTTGGAATACCTCGTAATTGGATATTAACCCCTCTACATGCTAAAAATCAGACACCCAGCATTTGCTGAAGCTGTGTTAAGAGGAGTCAAAATATCCGCGAAACGCTTCTAATAAAGATGCATAAACAGAGACATTGTAAGATAACAAAGCATAGTTACACCCATAAACAGAGACATTGTAAAATAACAAAGCATAGTTACACCCATAAACAGAGAATTTATAAGATAACAAACCATAGTTACCCCCATAAAGAGAGACATTGTAAGATTACAGTTCGTATATGCAATACCGCTGGCGAATCCGCCTTGATGAGGGTTGTTGTGGAAATAAAATAATAGTACTCCTATCTTTGGGTTACGTTCTGAAAGTGTCCTCATCCTCTTCATTCCCTATCATAAATACATAATTTTATGAAAAATAACAGTATGCTAAACTATGGAATAAATTGAACAGTGGCATACGAAATGCTCCATGAAAACATGCGGTCAAATATCGTCTCAGAAAGTTAAGCCTTACATGATTCTATACTATCGTTGTCTCCTTTCTTCCCTGTCTTATCTTATTCCTATTCTCCCTTCCCTCAAATATGTGTGTGTATGTATTCGTGTTTACATATTTTAAATACTAGTTTTAATATGTGTTCTTTCATAGTTTATTCCTGAAAGCAATAATCATCTAATAAATTAGTGTACATTATTTTTTATACATGAAACAATATCTAAATGGTGAAAATAAACAAAAATTATTTGTTAATCATAAACTGTTATTAGTTAAAGACAATAAAATTAAACTTTACTTAATTAAATTTTTAATGAAATTAAACTTTACTTACTTAAAAAGTATGGTATTGACGAAGTCAATAAACATTGATAAAATTCTGAAAAAAATATTAACATTGCCTATACAAATAACAAGAGACGTTATTCACAGGCTAGAGTGAATGAAAACAAGGTATTTTATACTTATTATTAGAATATACGAGAGAAATTCAAATCAAATAGATTTTATTAAATAGTCAAAATTTCAAAACTTTGTACGCAACTTCTGTAATTGATGTCGCTGTGTGTAAATAACAATGTAGGTAAATATTTACCCGACAAGGGACTGTCAAAACAAGATTGTACAAGTAAGTACCAACCCATTAACTTCCATCGTCTATCTGCTTACATCAGTGAATTTTCCTAAGTACACACGACTCCCGTAACGACGCGAAAGTTTCGAAACACCGTAACGGCGCGAATGTAATATTGAACAATGCGCGCGTCAAGCTGGGAGCCGTGAGGCGCACTTCAAGTCATCGAAACTTTCCAGTTCGCTCTCGAGGCGATGTGAGCGACCGTCTTTTGTCAAAGTTTGAACGAATTTACGACACAAGACACATGTATCTTTCCAACAAAGCCATGCATGTTTTCCCTCAGATTTGATTAAAAACATTGTTACATGTTGTTTCTTCGGTGAATTGATAAGATTCGAAATGAAGTAAGCTTTAGGTTCGCAAATACACAACGCAAATTTGCAATACGGCAAAGTAGGTTCGCAAATACACAATACAAATTTTCAGTACAGTAAATTAGTTTTGCAAATACATAATGCAAATTTGTAATACGGCAATTTAGATTGGTAAATACGCAACGCAAAAAGAAGTCTTTATTCGAATCTAATTCTGATGGGAATTGTTTTATATGTGTAAACAATTATTATATTACACTTTTAAAAAATTTGTGCTTAGATACTTACGCATTCAAAGTGAATTTTTTTTGTATTAATTGGTGTAGTAGGCCGATTTTCATGTATCAGTATAAAGTAAGACGATCATAATACGTTTTTTATACCTTATCCCGTTTTCGAGCAACACTATTTCATTGTTAACGCAAATGTTAAACATTCTGCAGTGCGCGTGCACTATGCGTCCTCAAAACGATGCGACCGATGCGATGAACTTTCTATTCTATTTAACCAACAGTCGTATATTCCCTGTAAACTACACGTAAAATAATAATTGTTACTAATACTAATGTTAACAACAATTTCATTGTAAAGGGGATTACAGAAACTCGTACAAAAATTAATCGATAGGTGATCTTAGGCTAACTTATATTTATGAAAAGTTATGAAATTAATCCTCGCTTTTTGTCTATTAAAACAGATATATCAAAGTTATACTCATAAAATTGAGATTAGATGAGAGTGAATGTTTACGATGCGCATATACTATATATATATATATATATATATATATATATATATATATATATATATATATATATATATATATATATAATTACGATGCGCACGCACAATGCAACAAAAATCGAACGGGAGGAAGTTGGTTACGATGAGCCCTCACGTGCAATAAAACTCGACAGTATGAAGTTGCTCACAATGCGAGCACGATGCAACAAAAATCAGCGGGATGAAGTTGCTCACTATACCTGTGTTTACATGCGTGTAGTGACTGATACTATATTCATGATAGTTGTTTAGTAAAGGAAATTTAATAGTGGTCCACATAATAAAAAAACATTTATTTATTGTAAATATTCATGACAGTGCTTATAAGGTTTTCCAAAGATATTTTAAGTGTATTTCTCTAAGTTAGGTTAAGTTTCGACATGAATTTATTTGCATTATAAATTATTACTTTATCATTTTTAATTAGTTAAATTTAATAAATTACAATAAATTTTCAGCATATTCATTTATTTTCATTATTAATTAAACTTTATTTAAATTCTTTTAGTAAATTTACCAATTCATTACATGTGTTTATATTAAATTTAATCATTAGGATTCGTTTAGGTTTTTGAAATAATTTAAAAATTAATTTTTAAATTAATAAATTATAAAATTAATGTTAAATTAAATGTAATAAAGAAATTTAAATAATAATTTTTAAAAGTAATATGTAATAATAATATAATGATAATAATTATCATTATTATTTTCTTAATTATTAAATAAAATGTAAGAATTAATAAAATTTTATTTTTAAATTTAATTATTTGATGAAAGTCTTAGTATACGCCATTCATTTTTTAATTTGCCACTGATAATCTGCCTTTATTTTTCATTTCTTGGAATATACATTTTGTTTTAAACATCAGATACACGGTGGTATAAAATATTTCTATTTTCCATTTTCAGTACGAGAATTCATAAGCTCCAAGTACATTTTTTTTTAAATTTTAATTCCCACAATCAGTGTGTTTCATTTTTATATAATTTTATTAAACAAAATTGATTCTTTCTTACACCTAATAAAATTATCAATAATTGTCAACTTACGCTATTCGCTTTTATGTTCAGTTTATGATTATGTTCAAACGAGAACATAATACCAATCCTTCGCTTGTTTATGTCGCTAGTGTCGATATGCTTAAATATCTTACTTTTTTGTTGGTACTAACTGGCCTATATCAATTAAATAGCCAGTACTGTTACCCTAAGTAAAATAATTAAATACCCTGAACTATGTACGCCACCAACGTTTCACATATTGCACTATGGTTAGGTATAAGAAATTATTACCATAAAAATAGGTAAACGATCTATATATTTTTAACTTTTCAAGTTGGCAGTTAAATTCCATAAAGAATTTTAAAAAATTTAAAGACTACCTAACCGTCTTGATCGCTCTTTGTCAGCGGCACCTTTTATCATGTTAAGCATGCAAGCAACTCTTCATATTAATGAACACGTATTTATTGCGACGACCAGGTTCTTGTGGCTATCGTGTATACTATGAACTTTCGTCCTAATTTATTGAAAATATCTTAATAAGATTTTGTCAACGGAATTCTAGAATCACTAAACTTCTTCAACCCTGATTAATATATTGTCGTAACTCTCATAGAGAAAACCTCAACAACCATAGACAATTTTTAATTTTTCATAATATAGAATAACCCATAGGCAATTGAAAGTACAAAATATGATATGAACCATAAAGTTAACACATCAAATATTCCCTTAGATTAACGGTTTCGTTGTCAAATAGGATTATCCGTAGTCGCAACTAGACCATAATGTCTATGTTGCTTTACTAGACGATTAGTAACATTTACAAGTGTTAGACACAATAATTTGACATTTAATAAAACGTATAATCCACACCGCGAGAATATGAAAAAGCAATTGAGGTTAATATATTAATAGGGCTTTTATCAGCGACGTCTGAAAAGAAAATACAACAATGGCCGGTAATAAATCTTGGAAGGACTAAAGCGGGCCACCTCGACGCCGTGTGCTCTTTGTTGGCAACACAGAGAAAGGGCGGCTTTTACAAAAGAAATCACCGATCAAACTCTTATTATTTTCAGCTAGCTTTTCTAATGGCCCACTCAGGGGCCAATAACTTCATATATTTTCTGAAAAGTTTGCGGAATCAATTGTCTCACTTGCACCTTTTGCTTAAATTTTATTTTCATATCACAGTTTAATTTCATGTCGGAGTAAGAGAACATATATAAATAATTTAAAAATTATTTCGTTTAACTACGAGTCGTTATGAAGTATTTTCATATACCTATAAAGCAGGCATCGAATTGATATTTAGGGAGAAATTCGGAAATAATTCTGACTAAAGACCTTTTTTTATAAAATAGTTATTTTAGGGGTTATCAGTAAATTCTAGTGTTTTCCCTCTTCAACGAGAACCGCGTCTTCCCTCCAAACGAAAAGAAGGCGTAGAAAATTAATTTTTCGGCAACTTTTTGGTTTTTCTTTTAATTTTATGGAAAAATGGTTCCGTAACACACAAAAACCATTTTGTAAAATTCTTAATTAATGTAAAAGTATCTAATAAAATATAATCTAAAATTTACTATAGTATATTTACATATATGTATATTATTTTTTTTTTGTCAAATTATTATTTCATTGAGCGAAAAACTTACGACAACAAATAACAAATTCACGAAAAAAAAATTGGTTTTAATCAATTATATGCTTCAAGATACGAGTATTTAATACTCTGCATAATAACAAAAGAGAGAAATATGTTTTCTCCTTTGAAAAATATTTGATAACATTTCTAAAGTTATAGTTTCAAGTTATAGTTATTGCTATTATAAATTTCACGATAGTACAACAACGTTTAGTCTTCATTTCCATCATAAGTTCAAATCAATTTCAAATAAAAACTTGAAGGACCTCTCCTCCATGACTATTTTTAATGTCATTAATTAACTTTATATAATAATTTTATCTATTATATTAGTTTCAATAATTAATAAAAGAATGTGAAATTTTAATTACCTTGAATTAAAAAAAGGAGGGAAGGTGAAACGATCGTGCTCCCGTTGTAGCCTACGATAAGAGATTTAGCGAAACTAGAATTATTTGCTAATTTAATGTAATTATCTATATTTTAATCTGACTGAAATGTAAACTCTGTTAAATTTTATTAATGTATTAAACAAAATTAAAAAAAAACAGTTTTTAATTAATTTCTTCAAATCAGCCTTTAAAAAAATATTTGCTAATTATCTTATACGTGAATCCCACAATCCCATGAAAAAGAAATCCAGTTTTTAAATTTCGAATATTTTTATTTTAATACATCTGTGCACACTTTGTAAGCGATCACTTTTTAAAAGAAAGTAGGGACACATTTTCACGGATGTGTCGAGCTAAGTGTTTTCCGTAAAATATATCTTCACACTCCAACCCGCATGAACACCAATCATTCATTCATGCATGAAATTAACTCCAGCCACTACAGGCGTATGCGTGCATTCGCAGTTTATTACACGTGTTTGATCAAATAAGAATGGCTATTTTGTTCGCTATATTTTGAAGCCCTTGGAAATTCTTAAAAGGATTGATTAATTGTACAAATAATTGATTTTGACGTCCTTAAATTTGGCAGCAAAAATATTTCAATTGATATTCAACATGTTGTCATGGAAACCGTCGGTTTTAAAGTGAAAATATCATTATGGTTTTTTTCTTTCTTTTATTCTGTGGCGATTATTCTCTCCAGAGACAACTTTTGCCAGTATTCAGTTTAGATTTGTTGGTTAGGCAACACTGACTAGATTATACTCCGAATATCTGTCACTATTGCTTGATAAGAAAAATAAAGAGCAAAACAAACATCAAATAGATGTTTACTATGCTAGAAAATATAAAGGAAAGAAAACAATTATAGATAATACAAAGGTGACAACAATATATAGATAAATAATAAGTATATACATATTTACATACAAACAAAAATAAAGACCGAGATACATGCATATAAAAGGTCCTAGATTTTGATGTAGTTCTTTCATATGTATTGAATGATTTAGTCAAGAATGGTTTTACTAGAAACGGATAGAAGGGAGCTAATATTAATAGATAATAGAATTTTTTGATTTAATAATTTGTAAATGAATGAAGGAAATTTATGGTTTAAATATCACATTATTTTAAATATGGAACGTAGCCTAAGTTTTTATAAGGTACTATCAGCGAACTCAACCAAAAAAGGATGAGGTGAGAGGTTCTCACTATTCTTCGAATGATTTTATCCATTTATTCAAATATATGATATCGGAAAGATGACATAAACGTTCCCATGAAATTTTAGAACATTTTAATTACTTAAATTAAATTCATTTATCTGATGACATGGCCACTTAATTTAGAGCGCTTTATAGGAAAATGTTTCCCTATATTTGTAAGTAATATTCGCCGTTACACTCTTATTTTGGTCTCGCAAGGAAATATCAGGATAAAAATAAAAGTTTTTTTCAAGAAAAATCTTCAAGAAAATAATGGACATTTTATAAACATTTTAAATCTAAAATATTCGATTTATGATATTTGATATGAACACTTAAGAAGTAAGAACGAAGTAACAATGAAGCAAGAACGAAGTAACTAGAAATTGGGAAGTAACAAGAAAATAAACTGCAAGAGGTTGCAGCTCCAATTTTTGGATCGCCTGTTGCCTCATGGTAATTAATCTATCTAATACTCGAAGTTACAGATATATTTGAAACAGCCACTACGCGATGGTTATTAGTAGATATTTTTATCCGAAATCCCAAAATCATCTCCCTCTTTAGTAAGAATACTCCATTGTCATCTAAGTGTTAAAGTTGGTACAAGTAGCGAAGAAGTAGTTCAAAGGCGCTTGGATTTGTTTTACGTGGTGCTAATGGACTACCAACCTGTTTTCTCAATTAAAAAATATATGACGTTAGTACAAAACAAGTTAGGAATCTGCTCTATTATATTGGAGCCCACGTGAGACAAAATATAGCCTGATAATTAAATGAGTCTTAAAAAATGTTCCTCCGATGGCCCAAAATGTTTTTTAAGTTGTTATGGTAATTTCGTTTTCGATTTGCTACCAATTTCCTCTTGTTTATTCTCCATACATAACATCATAGAAGAAAAGTTTCTATCGTGAAATTTATTTTCCGATTGTCAAATAGAAAAAATGTGTAGGGTACACATTTATTTGAAAAACCCTCGCTCTTCGTAACTCATAACTAGCTGCGCTCGCGTTCGCATAGTCACGATCTTGTTGCTCTCGTAGTCATATCTTATTGCTAAAACTGAATTATACCAGCATCTAGAACTGAATTATACCGAAATTCTTCCATTCTCACGGTATACAATTGCTCAATGATCTGACTGCGATTCCACTAGTGTGTGATTTGTTTGTGACGAGTAACAATAAACTTAATAAAGTATGTAATCGTTTTGTAGTAACACGTTATTAAAATTATTCAATTTTCTTTTTATTGTTATCGAAACGCCTAGGTTTATAACTGTAATGTTTGTATAACTGTACGTAAATAAATAAATAAAATACATTTTTGAACAGTAGCTACCTTCTTCTTTGATTGTCTTAAAATATGGAATAGCTAAGAATTTTAAAACAACTGCTGCACCGCTGTTATCAGAAAGTTTATCTTGTTCCAGAAATTGTTGGAAAAGTTACATAGTCAGAATCAACGTGTTGTTTAAGTACCAAAAGTCGGAACTATTTTTGGGACGTGTGCTCGTGTATATTAATTAGTATAGTGGTACTATGTGTACGTTTTGAATTAACGCAGAGGTTCTGTTAGATTATAATTCAACACGAATGAAAAAAATACTAAATGTCTTTAGAATGTTCTCCTTACAGTGACTTATTTACCAGTAACTTTTATGTGTTCAAATAGTTATAATGAATTTTTATTTGTTTGGGTAGTTATTATGAAATTTTATTTGTATGGATAGTTATAATGAAATTTTATGTGTTTGTATAGTTATAATGAAATTTTATTTGTCTGGATAGTTAAGATGAAATTTTATGTGTTTGCATAGTTATTAAGTATCGGTGATGATATTATTTTATTTATTTTTGGATAGTTATAATGAAATTTGATGTGTTTGGATAGTAATAATAAAATTTTATTTGTTTGGATAGTTATATAAGTTTGATTAGATAAGACTCGAATGCAAGAGGTATTTGAGCAACAAGAGATTCACTGATGAAACTAGCGCAAATGAGAAAATTACCTATCCGGTTTAGTAAATGAACTTATAAATTTAGATGTTATGTAGAAATATTATAAACGAATTATGTATTGTTTATTGACTCAGTAAAATATTTAAAAAATATTCCGATTTATATTTAAGCCACTAGTAGAACAAATTTCACCCTAGTAGAAAATTATAATTATATTGAAGCATCACCAAGGCATAGTCAGTTATGTAGTGGATGACAGACAAAAATAAAACTAAAAGATATACAATAGAAGATTAAAATTAAAATTTATAAATACATTGAAACTACAGAAAGGGAATGTTATTTACGTTTTTAACTCCTTCGCCTCCGCAGATGGTACTGTAATTATCTAACTTCGCGTTTTTTCAGACACATGCACAGTCAGATGCACAAAACGTTTTACGTTCTCTAAAAGAATCGGTAAAAATGAAACATACTTAGGGTAACCGCCATTTTATTGCATCTGTCAGTCTCTAGCTTTAAAAACATTTAATCTTTTATCGCGAACTTAGAAACATAACAAAATTTAAATAGCAATACAGTATATGGTGATTTTTTATAAATATTTTTCGAATTATTTACTAGAGAGGAGGCCTATACCACGTGACAAAAGAAAGTTTTTAAAATATGACTAGTAATATAATGAAATAAAATAATTACCGAATGAAACAAAAAATATGAAATAATTTTTGAACAAACAAATAAAACAAGATGTAAATGTAATTAGAAAAAAAAATTTAAGTTAAATATATGCTTAAATGGAAAGAATCAGCCTTTGTTTCTCTACTCAAACCACTGGAAATAATCACGTCAATAACTAAATAAATAGAAAGTGAACTTAAAAAGTTAATAAAAAATGTTGAATATATTGGGCGTTAATTCTTTAGAAATTCATTATTCACACTTAATGAATCTACGTGATGTAGTATTATTTCTACTTTGTTTAAATTCTTTAGCACTACCTAAGTTTCATTGTATTACATCTTCAGGTGGGCTATTAGCAAAGATTAACTCTCAGGAACTTCCAACAACATTTAAATATTACACAAAACAATAACGGAAGCCGGGTTTGTGCGGTTTTTGCACTGCTTACATTAGTGAGTTATTGGAGAGTGTTTATTGTTGTTTTTATTACATTTTCAAAATGTAATACAAGTACAAGTATTTTAGTGAGGGCAATAAATTAAACTGATATTATTCTATGAAGTTATACAATGCAAATATTCCGGTGTATGTAATAAAAATAATGGTTATTATTCATATTAATATATTTACACAATGGCAAAGATATCTGATGGTTGGAAGAAGGTTATACAACTAATGTTTCATTAGTTGTATATCTCCCATTTTTTTGTTTTCTTTTGTGATGTGTTTCCTTAAATGTGTAGCGGTATCAATGTTGTCTAACTATATTATGACTAGAAGATATTAAGTATCGGTGATGATATTGTATTGAGTTGTTCATTTAATATATTAACTTTGGTGTCTCTTTTATGTCTGTTTATTTCTAATGTTAATTGTGATGATATATAAATATTTAAGGGTGCACAATTGTTTACATTAAACAGTTTAAAAATATTAATTACATTTTTCATCATCAAAATATATTGCCTAGTATATCTTTCACAGGTCTACGAATATTGGACTGTATAGTTAGCTCTCATTTTCCGGTAAAATTTTAGTAGTCTTCTGGTAACGTTGGTTTTTTTTCGTAATCTTGTCTACAGCCTTTTCTGAGGTAGTGGTAATGGTTAATGTTTCGTGAACATTTTCAGCAATGTTTCTAAAACTATCTTATATAAAAGTATAAAAAAGTTAATAGCGAAATTCTTATAATTGTTCTTGAGGTGGATACTCCACACAACATGTGATATTAAAAGATAGTTTTTGAGTACTTAATTTACTCCTTCTAAAATTTCCATATTCATAAAGGTTTTTGAGTTTTAACTATTGATATACTTGAGGGTTAATATTCTTTATTAGTACGACAAATTACAAGTTTCCATGGCAACAGTTTCTGAAAAAAACGGCTCTAAAACGTAAAAGAGGACTAATTCTTTTGAGATACCGGACGCAAATATTAATGAAAGTAGCTATTTATTTTTTAAAAACAGTTTATATAAAAAACTTGAGCGCATTCGTCATTACCGTATGTTATTAAAGCAATCCAATTAACGCTCGTTTTCCATCCTAATCTGTGATGCGTCGAGAGCGTGCGAGCAAATCGCTGTTCGAACATAAAGCGAGATCGGGAGTCAGTATGCGTGAAGCGCGGATGCTGTGACGTGATGTGATTAAGGATTTACGCGGAGTGAAAATGGCGCGACACATTTTGTTCCGGCCTTATAAGTGTAAACATAATTCATGCACGGGCACGTCGGGGCAATATGCTTGTGTTAATAAAGACTTAGTATATGTGGGGAAGCAAATTTTTAAAAAATGAAAAACGGAAGATAATAATTATGCAAAAAGAATATATATGTGCAGGCGAGGAAAATCTAAAAACGTTGAAGATATTTTGAAGTTAAATTTAAATAACAAATTTGATTACCTAACGCACTGTGTCACGAAAGAAGAAAAATTATGCACCGACTATATAATACTATACCCCTTATTCAAATTATACGCCATCAATTACTTTCAAAGGACAATTGCTTTTCATTAAAACACGTCACGTGACCACTGAGCTTTTGTCTTTATTTTTAATGATAATTGAACAAATCAGTAATCATGAATATATCTAATGATATTTTTCGTGGATCCATTTATCGAATACTAGCAACCCGCCCCGGCTTCGCACGGGTGCAATGTAGGTACTAATGTGGTGTAATTGTGGAGCCATGAATAATATTACCGTCATTATTAGAATACACTACAGGCTGTCTTTATATACAATGTTTATAGCTTTTTTTGCGGTTTATAGTGTCAGGCTGAAAAGCATGTTTTTATTTTACTTGCTTGAGAGCTCCGATAAACGCGTGCGATCATTGCAAATCATACAATGCTATAGGGTGATGCGCTATTTATAGGCAAGCCCCGCCGTCGCCGCCGTTCGTACACGGCATCGGCATCGCGAATACTGATTTTTGGTAATTTTAAATCTGTGATATCTTCTAAGATATTATTGATAATTATTTTCTGTAAAGAGCAAATTTTATCTACATTAAATGCCAAACGTAGTCAACTTATTTAATTCGAAAGTATAACCCACAAAAACAATAAATGTCAATGGCATAAAAATGGTCACTGTGGGTTATCCATAGGATATAGACCACTTTTTGTAGATATTTTTAAAATACATAATTCCATAGTACAACATTTTGATATATCTCGTAAAGTTCTCGTTAGCAACGAAAGCGCCCAATATTCTATTTTTTTACGAAACATTAACTTTTTTTATATTTGCTGTAAATAAAACATGCATGTATTCTATCTATAAATCATCCGGAAGAAATTATCTGAATGGTAGTGAAAACCGCATCAAAATTCGTTGTGTAGTTTAAAAGATCTAAGCGTACAAAGGGACAGACAGATGCGGGAAGCGAGTTTGTTTTATATTATGTAAAATGTTCTCTTTACACGAGTGAAAAGTTTTCGAAATAGTTAATTATCACGTGTCACTGGGAGCGTGAGGGAAGGGGGTGTTACGGGTTCATGGAGAGCCCTATAAATACCCATCTGGTTATGGCAGGGATCCATTATGCAGATTACGTATTAATTTAATGAACACATGAAAATTTTCCATCTGCCCATTCATAGAATATTTGACATATTTTTTCTTGGACATCTCAAAAAAAGCTAAGGAATCGGCAGACGTCAATTTTTATGCTGCGAACGAAGTTAAAATTTGTTAACCGACGAAAAACTTTGAAAATTATGTATTAAATATGGAACATTTTGATAAAAAAGAGACATATCTAACACAGTACATAATAAAAATATAATATAAGGGAAAATAAATGCCCTAGATTCTGGGAAAAGTTATTTTAATTTTACATTTTATATGTGTCACCTTGCAGAGAGCATGCTGGGCGCGCGCCTGCGGTCGTGGGTGGAGGCGCAGCTGGGGCGGGCGCGGCGCCGTAAGCGCAAGGACTCGCCGCCTGCGCCCGCTCCCCCACCCCACCGGCCTCTGCACGCCGTCGCTCTGTATACTCAGGTAATTCATATAATTAGACATTTATATAACTAGACATACTGATAAGAACAGACGCTATCATCGTTGTGTAATCCTAAGAGTACTCTGATATCATTCCATAGACAGAAAATCATTTTCTAAATCTACATACGTATAACCATAAAAAATATTATCTTCATTGATGTTATTTTAGACAGACACTCCCTAAAAGTAACTTCGATGAAGGTAATCTTATTATATATAATCGTGGTGGATCTGTTAGTGTTTGTGTAACTTCTGAACTTCTTAACCGATTGAGGTATGAATCATCGTCTTGACAAAACATAGATGTTTTGTCAAGACGATGATTCATAGCTATATATTCGATAGGAGGCGCTGTATTATTGACAAATTCTTTATTTATGAACCAAAATGACCCAAATCCACTATATATGTCGGTTTAGTACCAAAGAGGAAATCACAAAATCTAGGCCCGATAGGTGGTGCTGTGGTCAAAGGGCAGAACGACATCTGCCGGGCCAGCTAATATTTTATATGGGTATACGTGTCTACATTGATTTTTTGATGAATATGATGAACGTGTCTACATAGAGAAAATTATTTTTGATGAATATGATGAACATGTCTATATTTAGAAAATGTATTTTTGATAAATATGATGAACGTGTCTAGATTTAGAAAATGTTTTTTTGATGAACGTGTCTAAATTGAGAAAATTATTTTTTGATGAATGTGATGAACGTGTCTACATTGAGAAAATTATTTTTTGATGAATGTGATGAACGTGTCTACATTGATTTTTTGATGAATATGATGAACGTGTCTACATAGAGAAAATGATTTTTGATGAATATGATGAACGTATCTATATTTAGAAAATGTTTTTTTTTTATAAATATGATGAACGTGTCTACATTTAGAACATGTTTTTTTGATGAATGTGATGAACGTGTCTACATTGAGAAAATGATTTTTTCATGAATATGATGAACATGTCTACATTGAAAAAATGTTTTATTGATGAATGTGATGAACATATCTACATAGAGAAAATGGTTTTTTGATGAATGTGAGGAACGTGTCTACATTGAAAAAATGATTTTTTGGTGAATGTGATGAACGTGTCTTTAGAGAGGTTTTGTATAACTACAATTCCAAAGTTGCTAAGCCCAGTACGTATATGCTTACATATTTCACTAATGCAGTTATTTAATCTAACTAATGATATTTACTTTAATGAACATCAAGTTCAACATCATTTAAGCGCATACCGTTAATCTCATGAAAATATAAATAAATTTTTTAACAATATACTTATTTTTACTTACTATTATGCAATATTATGAACTTGGGACGGATTTTAATTTTATCGTTTTTTTTATGAAAATAATATAATTCTCTTACATATATACATTCTCTCATATATATATATATATATATATATATATATATATATATATATATATACCAATAATACCTTTTTTGTTTAATGTTGTATATATTTTTAAGATATCACATACTAGAAAAGTACAATTTAACAAAATATAATGTCAAGATTCCTTTCAGGTCCATTTCTTCGTGACTGAAGAAGGAACAAAAGTGATGCAGGATCTTTATTATTTCGGTTCGGTACATAGAACTATGATGACTGTCATGTGCTAATATAAATGGAATTACGGTGGATCCGTAATTCTGGAAGTATCGAAATTAGTGTACTTGTATATTTGGAAGAAAATGTTTCTCTTGACAAGATCGAAAAGATTGATTCAAGCTATTGCAAATATTTTAAAAATTTTGAAAAATTAGAATCTAAATTTAACAATTTTAGTACGTTATTTAATAAACCCAATTTGGATATCGATGATTATAGCGAGAAAAAGTATATTCGTATTTGATCAAGGTTTACTTTGCTGAACATGGCACGACACAATGATGAAGCAAGAAAGCTTTTGTATAAATATACTTATAAGCTACAATTCCAAATTTACTTAGCCCCACAGCTTTTACTTTGATATCGAAACGTATTTTGTGTATTTTAAGTCAAAATTAAACTTTAAAAAATTATATTGTTTTACATCACAGTCATTTTCAATCGCAGGAGTTATGTGTGCGTGAGATCGGCGCTTCGCTCTCATCGCCCGAGAGCGCGTACTCGACGGGCTACTCGACGGACGGAACATCGCCGGGCGCTCCGCCGCCCGCACCGCGGGCGCCTCGCCGCCGTGCCGCTCCGCCGCCGCTCGCCGCACCGCCTCCGCCGCCCACTGCGCTACTAGCCGCACGCGACCAGCCGATTAGAGTGAGTAACTTCGATACAACCGTATCAAGAATTTTTATGTTAATTATGGAAAAGTATTTCATTTAAAAAAAATAAGTTAAAAAAGATGTAGGTGCTTCTAGCATATGCCTCAAACGTTCCATAATTTATGAATGAATTTAATTTTAAACTAAGCAAGGTATCTGAATTAAATTAATTACATTTTAATCATTAAATAACGCGTACAATTTTAGAACCGGAATATTTGATCAAACTAATAATCTAAAATATAAGCCACATTTTTGTTACCTACCTAATACAAACTTATTACTTTAACCTTTTACATCCAATAATACACAGATACATAGTATGAAATGGTTAAAAGGTTATTATACAACATTTAGTACAAGATTTTCATAAAAATAAAATTATGTTACATGATTTTTTTTATTTATCTAATTTTTTACTCTTTAATTTTTTTTCCCTTTTTTTGTTTACGTGAAATTAAAAACTAAATGGCCCTCCTTCTGAGAAGTCCATCTAGAAAGGAAATGCTCATATAGCACGGGGTATGCCAGCATCTCGAAGGTGTAGCGCTCGAAACATATCATGCTCAACTACCCTAGTACAACACAGTCCTCGGAGAGCTACAACCTCTGAATTGTGTGAATTGTAGAGTAGAGAGCTTTAGTCTTACCAGAATTAAAGTCGAGTTAAATAAATTCAAACAAAGAGTTCCGCTAAAATTTATTTAGGGATTTCTTTGACATCTTTCTGCATCATTGGATCAACTTCATATCATTTAGTGTATTATGATCAGAGCTAGATAGATGTATGCAAAATTTCAACACAATCGATTAACAAGAAATGGGTGAAAAGTCGTTTACAACATTTGATCGATAGTTACTATAGACAGCTGTGAATCTAAATAAAATCCTTTAAGAAAATTAACTAAACATTATTTTACAAATTAAATGTAGCCCTAAAATTAATATTTACCTCGTTCTTCTTTATTACATTGTTTTAAATCTAAGCGTCCAATTTATAAATAATTTACTAACTATGGTTGAATTACTCTATGAGCTTATTAAATACTTCCGAATATCCACCAAGTTTTGAAAGACTTATATTTTAACCCGAATTTGGAACTACTAAACCTAATTATTTTTAAAAAAATGTGTCAGTTATACATAGGTATTTGTTTTATCTGTTTAAAATAGTATTTTTCAATATATTTATTAACATGTTCAATGCGGATGCATTATTGTTGTACGTAATGTGATATATGGTAGCTCCATTCACGTTAAAAGGTTAAACGTGTTTTCCTCTTTCAAATATTTACATTTTCATAGAGTTGCAGATGGCATCCACATAAAAGGGAAATTGCCACTCAATGGATTATATATTTCCTTTTTTGGAAGTAGATAGAAGAATTCTTTTTACACTGATATCACAATTTTAATTACCACCATTACAATAACTCCAAACACTTAAGAAACACAATACAAAAAACGAATTTCAAGAGACTATTACGATAAATCAATGTAAACAAAGTTACAGTGAAGCCAACCAACTTACTTGGATTTAAAATCAAAATGTTTAATCAAAACTAAAGATAAATTGAACAAAAACCTCATATTAAAAGAATCGTCGTACAAGCTTAATAGTAAAGATAGCGAAATATATCTACAGCCAGTCGGAACGCTAACAGAAAAAATTAAGGACGACGATGAAAATTAGTCCATTACTCTGATTGGTAGATTCGTAACTGTTACGGTGTAATTAAGAATTCTAATTATTCCTAATTACTAATTGGGGATTCTTAATTATTCTTAATTATGGTACTTTTGTTATGATAACTCTGAATTTCTAATTATACGCTAACGGGAAAAACTAAGGAGAACGATGGAAATTAGTACATTGCTCTGATTGGTCGATTCGTAACTGCTGAGGGGTAATTAAGAACTCCAATTATTCCTAATTACTATATAGAAATTCTTAATTATTGTTAATTAGGATACTTTTATTATGATAACTCGGAATTTCTAATTGGAAATGTTGATAATTTTCAATGATATTCATAGAAATACTGAAATCTTGTATGATGTATTAAAAGCAATGTTCACTGTTTCTCATATTTTATCTCGTGACTGCATTATATTTAATTAATATGTAATAAATACATTGATATGTAATATAACTTTGTAATGAAGCACTTAATTAAAATATTACTATGAATAGAGTTTAACTAACGTACACGCATTAATGTACGACAATTTAATTATATATTAATACACGAAATGTAATTAAGGGATTTTCAGAATTTTCAAATATTACTGTATCCAATATAGTCTTACATCTTAGTTTTTCCTAATTTGCATTTGCCTTTCAAAACGGTACAAATCTGTAAATAGTAGTTAACATTTATAGTTATAATTAAGACCGGAAATTGGCTACTAGTATGTTAAGGTTTATTCGCTAATTCAACAGTGCGAAAAGCAGTCTTGTCGTTTTCCTTTAATAGGTAAGAGGAAGTTGGCCTTTGTAGATTTAACTGTTTTCTATTAAGCAATACGTGCCATATGGTTTATTTTTTAAAAATACATTAATTTTTTGTTAATTTAATGACACTTGATTACCTAAAATTAGTGAGAATATGAACTGCAAATTTATCCTTAGCAATCACATGTAATTTAATTTCTATCCGGTTTTTTAACCGACCTTTCTTCAAAAGTAAATTAGGGGGTAAAGGGTTTTCCTTAAAGAATCGTTTAATTACAAGCCGGCTAATTTTGAACAAGTTTAGTTTAGATTAGCAATGTACGAAATTTGATACTAAAATGCGATTAGCGATACTGCAAACTGTACGACGACATTTAAATAAAATTAGGAAAAGTGCAAAACAAATAAAAAGTTTTGAGTACACAGAGAAAGTCATCTTTGTGCACGAATGCGACATATTCGATTTCAAGAAAACGGTGGTAACCTATTTTAAAACATTCCTTAGTCTTATTTTCAATGGTTATACCATTACAGACAAATACATCAGAAAAAGTATTCTGAAACACAAAGTAATATACGGTGAATAACGGATCGCGGATAGCAAGCTGCTCCACCGTATTACTAATAAATTAAATATTCGAAACATTTTAACGAACACCCTATCTGGCTACTGCTGCTGCCAGCAAAGACCACCCTGCGTACACCAGCGCTCGGAGTCAGCCGGCGCAAGTGCGTGGTGCCGCGCTTCACCGCCGCCAGCATCTCCGTCGCCCCGTGCTCGCAGCCGCATCCGCACCAACCCGTGGCTGGCGGCTACCGGCAGTCCAGGTGCGCGCCGTCGCCGCGTTCCTGCATCGCCTCGTCGACAGCGAACGCAAGAAGCACCAAACTTACCGTGAGTACTGTCAATTAACTGTAGCGACATACTCGTAGTAACTTAAGGACATATTCTCTGAAGAATACTCTAACGCAGAGTTTCCCAACCTTTTTTTTGTTGAGGCTCCCCGGACTATAAATTATATTTTCATGACCCCCTTTACTTTTTCATACCCCCCCCCCCCCTTTTGATTTAGTAAATTAAATAAAAATGGTAACTGAAGTTTGTAAATACACAAACTTACCTTTTAACAGTGAGACACAATAATTTTACACACTCAAACTGATTTCTCAACAAAAAATGTACACCAAAACGTCAAATTTTTCGCAAGTTTGTGGTAATAATAGTGAATATGATATTTAATTTCATTAATTTTATGCATGTAAATTAAACGTTACATTGTAATATTATTTGTTAATGTTGTTTGTATATTTTTTTGTTTTTTCTTTCTAAATCCAGAAATGGGGATCTTTTGCAACTATAAAAATAATTATGAAGTACATGAAGAATAGCGAAACTTTGGCATTGGCCATCTTATTAAATATGGGCAGATAAAATGATCACTCAACTGAGAATAAGTCTTCAGTAACATAGTTATTTGTTCGGCTCTTTTTCTAACTATTCTAAAGTTTTCTAGCACTATACAAGCACCAGCCAAAAGGTCAGGACTAACCTAATACTTCTTACGACGCGATGAATGGTCATATTTTCATATCGTAAGGTGGATAATTTATAACTTTTAATTTTAGTACTTTGTAACTTGTTTTTTAAAATACGCACAGAACATTTGAATATATGTAGGCATACAACTTCAACAAACATTTAACGTCTTACCCAATAGTACTGATGATATGGCCACATGTTAAATTCTAGCATATCTTACTAATTTGCGATTCATGTTGAGATAAAGTTACTAATAGATGATTACATTTAATAAAAAAAAATTAAAAATTATCGTAATTCTTTAAAAATGAAAGAAATACAGCTAAATTACTATTAATGCTTAAAAGATGGTCGGTTCAAAGTTTCGAGTTAAAATTACTTTGTTAATTTTTTTCAGAAAGAGCAACGTTTGAGACAGTTAGTATGCATTACTAGCTATAGTTTACTGATACTATTAAAAGCCGTGAAATAAAGGACACTGAAATATTTAAATTGGCCATGTTATCGGACTTTCTTTTTTACTCTGAATAACTCTATTAGAGCAAGATTTACTAAATAAATAAATTCTTATTTTGATTTACTTAAAACAATTCGAAGTATACGTACGGTTATTGAATTAAGTTAAAGACTTATGAATTTAAGTTTAGGACTTTAAAAACTGAAAAAAATAAAAAATTGCCAGCATAAGTGGTTTTCCTATGAAATTCATTACTCAAGGTTGTTATGTGCGCCCTGCCATGTATCGCTTAATCATGCCGCGCGTCGCGCGGTATGCATATATTGCACGATGCTTATATTATCATTTCACTTTTTTCCTCAATAAGTATAGTTACAATAACCATAAACACAAACAATTACATATATTAATAAAACGAAAATATGTCAGCCGATTAACTTACATGGGTGACAGTACTAACGAAATGGTTTAAATATATTTTATAGACCTATATACACACACATACATATATATATATATATATATATATATATATATATGTATATATATATATGTATAAGTCGAATTGTTAATCACATGATGTAAGTCTGTTTGCACACATTTTTTTCTAATCTAATTATACATGAAAAGACTTTAAACATAAAAGATAATGTTAAGTCAAATTTTCAATAATTAAATCACTATTGGCAGTATTTCAAAAACTAACAATCAATATCTATCAAACATCGTTTAAACTTCAATGATTAATTTACATTAATATGACGACGGTAAGAATGTTAACAATCGCATTAAAGTCAATGTCAGAAATAAATATTTATGGCTTCGATTATGTAACGATGAATTGTATAATCAAGCATTATATTCAACAGAACTGCGAGACGAGTATCGACAGGCTCGAATGGCGAGTCGCGATCAAGTGAAGAGGAGGTAACACTGCGCGAACTTCTCGGCCGCTACGATGAGAGTTACGCTTGCGACCGCGAAACGGACATTCTTTCGGACGCTGGTGGCGCCGCCGACACGGACGCTGACACCGGCCAAGACGGCGGCGACGAACAGGAGCCAGACGAGCTCGACTTCATCGACCGCTCACCGACGCACTCGCCACCTCGCAATGTTCGTCGCACTCCAGCACCATCCGCCCACCGCCGTCGACGTACACGTGCACGTTCACACCGCCACCCGCGCAGCGCCGGCGCTACGCCGCCGAGCGTGCGTCGTGCCGCTCCCACACCGCAACGTATCGCACCGCCGCCGCCACCGCGTCGCGCCAATTCAGCGTGTCGCGCGCCACGCCGTCCCGCTCACTACGACTCGGAGCTGGCGCTACTGGAGGCGGATCGCGAAGCAGAGCGCAAATACCGTGAACTAATCCGTGAGGCTGAGCGTATTCTCGTAAGCGCGCGCAGCGATGCGGAAGGCGCCCGCTCGCCACCGCACAATCCACGTGTGCAGCTGTTACGCGCCACCGAAGCAGATGCGCCACGCCGCGCGTCGCCCTTCGTCTCGCCCCGCTTCAGCCCGCGCAAGAACCACATAACCAACTTCATCCAAAACAACTCGCCAGAGTTGTGCCGCCGCGAGAGTCCGCACCGTGCGCCTCTGCTGCGCCCTACGTGCGACTCGCCGTTGGCGCGAGCGGCTCTGCCGCCGCCCGCACCGCCACGTTGCCCGCCGGTGCGTCCGCCCTGCGACTACATCCGTCTTCAGTGCCTCGATCGCCCACACTCCGAGCCCCTAAAGCGCAAATTCTACGGGAGTTCTGAAGATTCCACTCTCACTCCGGGTTTGGAACAACATGCCTCGCGGCAACAAGTTAGTACATGTCAATAATTCCATGAACTTATTAGGTGAATATATCAATGACTGAATATTTGTCAGCCTCTCTTTTTTTAGCGAACTTAAACTACTTCTCGTATAATTCCAACACTAGATTACAGCAAGACTACTATTTTAAAAAAAAATGTGTGTTTTATTTCGTTATCAAGTAATATCAGAACGCCATAATTCATTTAATTAAATAATGCTACGGCATTTCAAATATGTTATAGTGCACAGAGATTCGCAATGAATCTTCATCATAGTCTGATTATGAACTTGGATGCGGCATGCATTAGCTTTCCCGGTTCTTACCTTCATTTAAAAATGAATTCATATCACCATTTAAAATTATATTTTATCGTTTATGTTTCAGATTCTAGTCGAAACACTGGAGGGCTTGAAAAAGAGTCTCGAGGAGCAGTCAGCCCGCTTGCTGGTGGAGGAGCGTAGCAGTCGCTTGCAAGGTCGGCGCGGGAGGCTCGATTCGCTGTAGGCGACCAGACCCCGCCCTCCCAATCCCACCACATTCCTCGTATCTGTGTTAATTAGAAACAATATATTTTTTATTCTCCACATTGCATGTCCATTTTATATATAAATACATAGGTTGTGAACACGTTTTTTATGAATATACGCGCATGTACATGTAAAGGACGTACATCGCAGATTATTTCGCCGGAAGCTATGTTATTGTTATACGAAATCTACAAATAAAATGTTTATAAAAAAATACAATTTTTAAGAGGAAGCGGTAAATGGAAACGACAAAAGGTATGAATTCCTTATAAATAAAATTTATGTTTTGTTTAAGTTGCAACACACTGCCGGTTTACACGATTGCTATTCATATATATATAATACTATTCATATATAAAATATATTCACTTTAATCAATTGAAATGTCAAACTGACAGCCAAGTCGGAAACAATAGTAGAAAATTCATTGTAAAAATATAAAAAAAATCTCTGACGTAAAAATTAAATAAATTTAATTCAGTTAACAAAAGACAACAAAATTGTGAACGACATGCATAAGTCAAATCTCTCTATTTAATTCTCTTTGTTTCCACATTTCTTGAATAAGCAATCATTAGTTTCATCAAAAAAATCAACTGAAATCTTTTATGAAACCATCTCGAAGTATAACAAATATAAAACTAAAATAACATAGCAAGGACCAATTATCAATAGCCACTTTACCGAAGGCTTATTTTACTCACTTTTAAGTGAATTAATCAAATTTAACACCAAATTTTTTAACTCCATACATATATTTAAATTATTCGCTTGTTTGCAAATGTAAGATAAGTTAATTCCTATTACATTAATGTTACTTTAACTTATCGTTTACGTTGTATGTAGAGTAAAGCGTCTTCCAGTGGCCAACGTAAATTTGAAGTTAATAAACTTATTACGTATTTACTTGTATTTTTGATTACTTTATAAGTTCATTAACTAATACTTTTTATACTGTAATATGGTCCTTTCTTAATATTTAATATTATCACCATATCAATGTTACATGTACACTTTCTTAATTTTAATATAACATTGTTGTGTTTAAGTTATTGTTAATACTAGTCGTCTTGTATGTTACATTATATACGTTTAAGGGTGTAATATTATAGCGTTTTAAATTTTTGAAATCACAACATGTGGAAAGCAAATAATATTATTTTTTGTACAATCTTAATGTTGTCAAATTACGAAACGGCATTGTGAGCTTCAAGTTGTGACGAAATTATATTTAATTATTATGGAGAGTGGACATCCATATTTTTCGACTGAATCCATTTGATAATTTCAGAGTTAAACAGGAGAAAAACATTACATAACGTCATTAGAAGCTAAATTGTTGACTAAAACATCAAAATCAGGAGAAATCAGCTTATTACGAAATTTTATTTTATTTTTGTTTTGTCAGGCTTCACTCCAGACCACTAATTTTGTGTCAACGTTTAGTGCAATATGGATGAACCAAAATAGTTTAGTGATCTAGAAACAAAACAAGTTACCTATTACCGCGATAATTAAACCATCAATTCCTTAAAATTTCTAATGAACAACCGGTCTTCTAATTATTATTCATTGGCTTTTTTATTTTTTTTTACCTAAACTGGCTATGGCAACGTTAAAACAATATTTATAATAATATTGTATTACACTTCTGAATAGGACCAATAGATGGCACTAGAAATATATTAATTCGTACTATCGAATTGTGTCTACACATAATATTAGTAGCAAGCAAAGCTCGATTTTTTTTTCTTAACTAGAATAATTTATTTTAGGAAAAGTTAAAATTAACTTATTTTTACAGTTAAATTTCTTTCCGGCTTCAAAGGCAAATCTAATATGACTATCAAATTGAACTAGTTCCCACTTTTACCCTCCAGGCAGGCAAAGTTAATAAATAATACTAAAATTTCCCACAACGCTATTTAAGCGACACAATATATGTATGTACGTGTGCAGTAATTGGCACAATTTAACCGCCACGGGTAACCTCCTCGTAAAACATTGAGATATGACGACCCTTTTAACATTTAACCGTAAACCGCCCACGTGACTGGCGTGCTAATTAAAATATGTCTTGTAAACCTAAGACTTTAATTCATGTACATATTTAAAGGGTATATGTCGTTTAATATCCATATTTTAGAGCTCAATATTTAACGTGTCGATTGCTTAAGTACTGGCTATAATATATCCTTAAACAATAAATATACTTCTAGTGCCATATGTTGGCTCTATCAGAAGTGGTAGTGAAATAGTATTAGAAAATTTTTTATTTCTTTATAGACATTAAAAATCAGTGGATGGTAGGGTCGTCACATCCATCTGCCTTATTCAATTATCATTTGTATCCCTAATCATTTTATTTAAGAAATGTGTAAGAAAAATCACAATGAATTTGAAAAAGAAAATGACTTTAGTTTATTAAAATAAATAACAAAATTAATAACTTTTTGCTTAGCAATTTATCATCATAGTTAAGGTTGGTTTAATGCTGTATTTCTGGAATTCGAAGACCCGGTTGTGTGACATTTTATGTAATTTTTTCTCAGTTATTAATCTTTTTCTGCTTAACAAATTAATGATTGTATTTATAGTAATTTATCATCATAGTTAAGATTGGTTTAATGCTGTATTTCTGGAATTCGAAGACCCGGTTGTGTGATATTTTATGTAATTTTTTTCTCAGTTATTAACCTTTTTCTGCTTAACAAATTAATGGTTGTATTTATAGTAATTTATCATCATAGTTAAGATTGGTTTAATGCTGTTTCTGGAATTCGAAGACCCGGTTTTGTGACGTTTTATGTATTTTTTTCTCAGTCATTAACCTTTTTCTGCTTAACAAATTAATGGTTGTATTTATAGTAATTTATCATCATAGTTAAGGTTGGTTTAATGCTGTGTTTCTGGAATTCGAAGACCCCAAGCGTGACGTTTTATATAATTTTTTCTCTGTTATTGTATGCAATGTTGAAAAATGATTTTACATAATATTTTCTTCGATTTTCAATTGATCAAATGAATACAGTCGATATCCACCTGCAATCGTTATTTGGCAACATTAATCATTTGGCAATATTAACCAAAATATTATTCTCAATTATAGAAACTCTTGCTTTCTCTATATACGTATGTTATATACATGTTTATTAAAATGATTTATATCTATGAAATAATCATCATACGTATATATTCAGCTATATTACTTTGATTCCGAATTCCTAAAGCTCTCAGCCTAACTTTAATGTCTACGGCATAAATGAGATCTGTTAATGAAATGTTTAATATATTAGTAATAAGTAATTAATAGAAAAACTGAGTATATTATATTGTACATCACACTAAAACGCCGAAATCTGTACGTAAGTTTCCAACAGCGAAAATTAAGTATTGAAAAGATCAAATTAAGTTTGCAGCAAAATATTTAGTTTTAAAATTTAGGTTTCACTACGAAGGTGCATCTTATAATGATAAACAGGAATGTATATTTAATTTAATGATAATAAATAATTATTAAATATGTAAAAATTATTATCTACAAACGCCTAGCTTTCTAACAAGCTATTCGGCGGAGTTAAATATTTTTTGGAGTAAGAAATATAAACATTTAAACTTTTTTTAAGAAATGTAAACGAAACAATAAATATGTCATGACCATAGAGTTATAACCGTCTCACGCCAACGATAATAATTTATATAGATACCTCGTTAACAGCTCAGAGGAGAGGTGAAGTTAGCGGAAGCGGAAAAGATAATCGTCTGTTTCGCTTTCGATCGTTCTACTTATATATGCGTGAATAAAGATATACAGATACAAGAATTATTTGAATTTCGAATTATTTGTATTTCGTATAGTAAAGTGATAGAAGATGTCATTTTTGCTGTCCATCATGAAAATATTCTCCGTTAGAGGGGGATTCATAGCTCCATGGTAACGACAAATGAATGATCGAAAAATTATTAAAACATAGATAAAAAACCAAACTTATTCGAAAAAGAAAAGAAACACTTCGCGGATCTGTATAAAAAAAATTAACTTATGTATAATAATTAGTGAAGTCTATGGAAAAATAATTTGAAATATTTTTGATGTGTCAATGTCAAGTGAGATCTTTATAATGAATTAATACAGACTGAACGATCAAAAATATAATTATAAAAAATGGGCCTAAGTATTGCCCAAAGTATTTGTTTCGAAGGAATCTTTTCAAGAAACAGATATTATAGTAAAAAACAAATATTACGCGCATAAAAATGAACATTTGATCTAAATATATAAGAAAAAGTAAGGAGATAAGGTGATTGGTCATAAAAATTATCATGATATTCCTTAGCAAATGAACAAAAGAAGCAGGTTGAGCAAAAGAAGTAGTAACTGCTATGAGTAATGAACAAAAATGTATTATTAAGCGTTACCTATATTATTTCATAATCACATGAAAAGTACAAAAACACATTTCGATTCAATTTTCCAAAATTTTGCTGGCAGCATAATTAATAGCACTCTGTGTTTGATCTTCTTTTACTTTTGAAAACATTGAAAAATTAAAAAAATATACATAATTTTTAAAATTTTCTTTTAATTTATTAATGTATTTATATTTACGTCTTAGTAATTTCGATATCACATTTAATCAATTTCTAATACCCTTACTTAGCTAAATACCAGATTGGAAAATTTAAACAGAATTATTATTAAGTATATCTTAATCAATATATAATTTACGCCTTTGAAAAACTACGTACAGTGGCCTGCGTGTGATTTAATTGAAAATTGTATTTACGCATACAACAAATTATACGATGTTTATTAATTTTCAATAATGATTATAATCGATACCACGATATAGAGGAGCGTTAACAATAATTAGATAAATATTAGCATTCCATTAGTGGTTAATTAATGTAGTTAGCGCTAGGTTGTTTACTTTTACGTGTAAACCTGGTGTAGGTACTTTTAATTAAATAGAAATGTTCAAAGTTAAAGTTACAACTTCGAAGTTAATCTAAATGGTTACTATTAGTAATATACTAATTATTTCACATAAAATAATGGTTCACAATATTCAAAATATATTTTGGCAATGTTTCGCTAAGCGAAGAAACTTTTGCTACCATAAAAGTGACATTTTATTCCGTTAATAGATGAAATATATTAACTATATTATTTAGATGAAATACATTTCTATATATTTCTAAATTCTACATATTCCTATATATTGTAATATACATGCATTTCTATGTATTATTATTTATATATTGATAATTATCTGTCACAAATACAAAGTCTTGCTATAGGTAATTAAATTGATTTATGGCTATGCTAGTTCATTAATAAGTTTTTCTAGCTCTAAACCTTATATGTTTTTGTCTAGAATTGTGAAACATCAAAACTTTAATGTATCTATATAGTTGGAAAACTTGGTAAAAAGGTTTAAAATACATAAACTTGATTATTCGTATGTAGTTCTAAAAAAATGAGTAGGATATTTACGAAATAATGTTAAACTACTCTTCAGCGGTTAAAGAGAATTAATTAATCATAGTCTAAACTATAATGGTCTAATTGATGTTAAACTAATTTGGCGAGTCATAATGAAAATTATTCTTTCCAAAGTGAACAGAGTAATCATTAAATTCACTCACGTATTTCCAGATTCGTATTTAAAAGCACGCAAAACAAATTTCAATTTGTCGGTTATTCCACTTAAACTACTCTAATTTATCTTCAACTTGTGTACTTCTACTATAGTGTATTAAATGTATAGTAGCGTGAGGTACTTCTTGCATGTAAAAGGAAAATAAAAGCTATAAAAGTTTTGTTTGTACATTCGAGGTCGGTATTTAAAACGTGAAACATTTACGTTAACTGCTACTATATTATCTAACCACGTCACACAAAAAATACGTTAACTATTAATTTCTTATCTAACCACATCACGCAAAAAATCTGACTGAACAAAATCGCCTATAAAGTCTATAAATTACTCATCGATAACTCAAAGACTTCGTCAAAGACTTAATTGCGCCTTTAGATAGAATCCATTCGAAGACATTTAGGTGAAAACGGCCAAAGTTCGCAAAGCAACCCCCATTATTACTTCGTTAATTGCGCAGGATTACGACCAGAGACCCACTCAAAAGCTTCGTGTTGAAGGGGGTAGTATAAAGATCGATTTAATTATATCGTATTTGATATTCGGAATGATGCTAAAGAAGGATGACTAACAGAAAACTATAATTTAATCTTAGGTTCGCAAGGATTATGCATATATATAATAAGGGTTCTATTACAAACAAAAGACCTCGAAATACAAACTGCAAGAAATACTATCAAGAACGTGTATACAAAAGAAAATGAGAAAAATACAATTTGTTCTACGGAAGCAGATGAGAAAATTTGAAAACTATTTTATTTAAAAATAATATTTAAAGGAAACTGCAAAGAAATGCCTGGTTTATTAAAGTAACCGTTCCGCAGATGTAACTTCATTTCTAGGATGTTGTTTAAGGAGCCCAGAGCTCCTTAGTTAGACTCAATAAAACATCAACCTGTCCGTCTGCCTTTTATTTGGGAAAAAAATAAGAAAAACCCTTTCCATTTAAGCCCTTCTTATCTTGCAAAATTAAAGATAGAGGCAAAACAATTTCATTACGCTTTAATTAATTAAGTAATAAAATTTTCAACTGATTGACAAACTAGATTTTTTTTCCTTGCGTCTGAAATAGTTATGTTATTAACAATTGGTCTCTAAGAAATATAGTAATTTTATATAAGTGATAAAATTTCATCGATAGAGAAACTTAATATAATTTTATAAAATTTAAACTAATTCACATACGGCTAACAAAACTTAATTTATTATATTGGTTCAAGACTAGATTTTTTGGAATTGTAGCGCTTTTTTCTGTAGTTATGTTTTAATCTGTAGCTCGTACTCCAATGCAATATAGATCTGTTTAATATTCTAGTTATTAAGTTAAAATTCTAGTTATTGTATTATTGTATCTGTAATACGTTACAGACGTTTATTTCAACGTATATAGTGATAGCAGCATGATCTTTTAAACAATGAATTACTCGTATGAATGATGTGGCACACATTAAAAGAACTGTACATGCATAGGGTTGCTATCCGCACTCTTCTCCGCGAGACACTGTCCTCTTTTTAAAAGTATCTGGGACTGTCCGAGAGGATTTTTTGAATGCGTTCGATGTTTCAATAAAAGCATTATTTGTTATTAATATATTACTTTAGGCATTAGCCTAATGAAAGAAATAAACTAAAACCATAACCATAGAATAAATTGTTAAGACTAAATACATATAAGTTTACAGTGACTTGCGACTAATTAAAAAAATCTTAATACTTTTTATATTTTTTATAATTCAGGTAAACAAGATTTCTTTAAAAATAATCATTTTCGTTAGATTTATATGATTAATTCTAGGACGAATTGTTTGTTTTGAACATTATAAAATTAACAACATCTACGTAAATTAAGATAAAAAAACCAAATTAATCTATATTGTATCGTTTTCATTTATTATGAGCTTTTTTTTTAACTTTAGTTTCTTGGGGTTACGAAAGATATGTCCGTGATTTTAAGCTCACCACTTAAAGTTTTTTTTTTTTTAATTTTGGTACGTTTTCTCTATGTATGCAAAGCAAATTAACTAGATACAAAATTTCCTAAAACAAAAGCAAAGCCTATTGAGTTAGTTGCCTATTTGTGTACTGAACATTGTCGAATTTATATAATTCAGTAATTGGACAATTCCCAATTTTCGATTTATATCTGCCGTGCCTGCATAAGTGTTACGACAAAAAGTTATGGCAAAGCGATTTAGATTCGCCCATCGTTTTTGAAGCTTTTATCCATCGATGTACGAAGCTGTTATCATACCAAAGCGAGTAATGCAATATCTGTGGACAATTTCAGTACACAAAGACCTATTTACTCAGCTTTTACTACTTCGCAAAACTTCGGCAACCCGTTCAGCCTTATGTATAACCAAATTCACACCGAACATTCACAATTTATTGGCGAAACTTGGGCCTTAAACCTAATAGCGACGAAGGTTTTATCGGGTGATTTGTACTGAAGCACCCGCGTTTACAACCTGATTGGGCAGCTACAACGTGAAAGTAAGTTTAGAGGTCGTAAATTTTACGTGCGTCAGTAAGCACTGAAAGGCTGTTCCATTCTTGTGCGGAGTTTCTTTATTAACGGTAACGTAACAAACGCTATCTTCAGGCGTAATTTTCTTTACTTTGCATAATAGAGCGTGTCTCGAGAAAATTACGTACATTATCACTACTTAGTTGCGGCGTAAAGTGTATTTTTGCATCTATACACGGTGTTCGGGAATAAGTGTCGGACAAAGAAGAACGTTATTCGTTGACTGAAAAATAGTTGATTGTCGTTAAAATTAAATTTAGAACTGTTTTTTTTCCGAAAGTTCAAAATAATATTCATAATTACTTGTCATTTTATCCATACACACGATACTTGCGCACTGCAATTAGCACGGCTTGGGTTATTGTAATGGTTGCGTAAGGTTAGGGTGAACTTGTGTGCGTGCGTTAGCGTTATTGGGTGTGTTAAAACGTGTTATGTGTAATATTTTTTTGTACTCAATTAGAAAAAGGACATGTTTTACGTTTTATTTCAAAGACAATTTATTCCTTTATAGCCAACGAATAGCGTCTTTCTTTGTCCAACACTTATTCCCGGACACTGCGTATTTATAATAAAATTTTAACCGAGTGAATTTTGTGCAATGAAAATAGTTTAAAAAAAAGTGATTGATTTAGGGTATATAATGATAATAGATGCCAGAAAAACTTTTTTTTGCTATTTTTGTCTGTCTATCTGTATGTTAATTTGAACGGGTATCACACAAAATCGAAAACACCGAATGCAATTTTTATGTTACTGAACTTAGCAAAACGGCAACGGCGCGCGGTTTTTGTTTTTGTAACAAAGCAAAAAATTACATATATCTTGTTTGGAATTACCAACCACATAAAACTATTCCTGTGATTAAACTACTGAATTTTGTTAATTGATTTATGGGGTACGGTTGAAGAATACCATAGAGTATATGAGGATTAATTTAATGTCGAACGGTCAAATCCACATTTATATAACTAATTGATCTTATTCCGTACTAAATTTTCCTTGCTTTAGTTTTCTTTTATATTTTCTTTTAGTTTATAGAAATGATTTTAATCTACTTCAACACTATATATTATCAGCGTCTTAAAGCAACAAGTTGGATTTATATAAAATATATAGCTTACCTTAAAACAACTACAGAATACTTCTTTTCTAAAAAAAACCCGGCTCTTTATTTAAAGCTTGTCAAAGAAAAAAACAAAACTCTTGTGAACGAAGTGATAAAAGAAAATTACAAATATATAAAAAGAACACTTTCAAAAATTAACACGCAAGTTGTAATTTTAACTTCGAAATAATATCACTGAATTATTATAATTTAATTAATATTTAGATTAGATTTTTATAATGATTGTTCAATGGAAATATGTTGTAGCGTTAAAGTTATTGATTGAGTTATTTTGTAGTCTAGAGATTAAGTAGAAACTGTCAATAATTAATCAAGTAGGTTCTTCCTTTTAGACTTAGAAACACAAATTTAGAGTTTTCAATTAGCGTAGAATTTGAGCCTAGATTCATACTGTAGGAGTTAAGCTCACTACATCTGTATGTTTAGTTATATTTTAGTTTAAAATTTATTAATTAATATTTTTAAAATGTTTAGTTCATTTAATATTTTCAAATATCTTTGTGTGGAACGTCTGCCTATTTGTAATTTGAAACCAATTTAATAAGCCTAAATGTGGTGTTTGATTTTAAAAAAAATAAGATTAAAGAAATAAACGATTGCACAAGTTCAATCGATGGTCGATGTTGTTGTCAAGTTTGTTGATATTTTTTACCAAGCATTTACGGAGAAATTTGCAGAAATGTTGACAATTTAATATTCAAAAAAAATCGCTGAAATTCGTCATTCAATAAAAGTATACAAGTCATTATAAAAACTTTTAAAATACTGTTTTAGTATCGAAAGTTTTTTTTACTATGACTAATTGAAAAAAAGCTTCAAACTGTATTCAATTCTAAGTTGAAGTTTATCTTCCGGTTGGCACCTGCCATCAAAGTTTTTTTTCGTAGCAACTTTAACGAAAAGTTCTAGTAAGGGGGACGAATAATATTATATTTATATTGTACAAGTTTGTATAGAGTAATATGCTGTCAAATATAAACCCCTAGACGGTTATTACTATTATACAATATTTAGGGTTGCATTTATTGATCGTCTGTAGGTTTCAGTGAATCACAAACTTTGAAGTATACTACACATTCTGAATATTTATTCACGAGACATCGTGCTAGAAATATCATTAACGAAACTAACTATCTTGTTCTTTTACCTTTGATATTTCAGCTTCAAATTTCAATAATACTTTTATTTGGTTTACTAAATAAATTAGGGATGACAAATTGATGAACATCTGGTTCATTGGAGAATGTATTGAAATATATAATATATTACCATTTTCCATCTTTCGACGTTTTGAAATTTTCATGTGTGAATTTTGATCTCCCTAGTTACCTGTCGTTCTTCTTTTTTAACAAAGTAAACCGATATCCATAGCAACACCGCCCTGGCCATGAAACATTGTGAAGTTAGCAGTTTTATACCGTAGTTGTTTGATCAATATCTACAATAGAAATCATCAAAATGTTTACTCAAATCTAATAAATCGTATAGAATAATAGACTTAATTAATTGACAGCGACATCTATGCTTTTTACAAGCGATCATGAATTTATAAGCAGTTTTAAAATTTTCCAATTACCAATTTTACAACGATTTAACGTTTTAATACAGTTTAATGCAATACACCGAGCTAAATGAGTAAAGTCGTAAGCGTTAGTAAATAAGATACAATGCTGATACAAAGTAAGTCAGTAAGAGCCGACAAAATGCGAAGCTGGCCGAATTAAGTCGGAAAAAGTTGACAACACACGAAGCTGGCTGAATGGCGAATTAAACCGGAAAGAGCCGACAATACACGGATCTGGCCGAATGGAAAGGCGCGTCTTGCCATCATAACATTTTAACTCCCATACAAACGCGTCATTAGATATTTGATATCAATATTTACAATATTTAAGGTACAGATATAAAATATCCACAGCTATTAATAGGACAAAAAAATCTTCAAGATAGAGCAAATGTACAGTGAAACAACTAAAATATAAAAACAAGGAAGGACTATTAAGAATAAGTCATAAACAATTTTATACCTACCTTTTTATTCGTTGGTTCTAATCTTATTGAAATCTTTCACTCCTATTCTTCTGCTACGGTTGAAAAGAGGTAGTTGCATTAATTTTATCTCTCACAAAGTTCTAATATGAATTATAAAAAAAACTGTAAAATGTAATTCAAATAATCCAAAACCGCTAGAATTTTTTCAACGTATTACTCAAGTCATTGACAAACTGTTTGACTATGAGTAGTTTAAAATAAGGCTAGGTGAAACCCCAATTAATCAAATCAAATACGCCCCCTAGATCAACGCTCACTCTTGTAGCAGTTACCGCCTTTAAGTTCTAATTGCCCACCTGAAGATGTTGTCATACAACGAAACTAGGTCGTGGTAAATAATTTAAATAATGTAGAAATAATACTATGTCACGTATTTTCATTAAATTGAGAAAAAAGAAAAATACCCAACAAAAATATCGAGACAAAAAATAACAGTATAATTTTGGTTTTGGATATTTTAATGTTTCCACATAATTCTTAATAACAATCAGTCTCTCTTTATATCCTATATCAACTTGTCCACAAAGGGCGTCCACACCGCTTCCTTGTATCGCGAACCGCTTCACTCAAAGTCTCACCGATTCTTTCAAATTTCTCCAGTGCAGTCCGACGTCAGGTCTACTCCGGACAACCACGCGTCCTGTTTTATTTATTTATTTAGTTATCCATTTTAATGTATGTAATTGTTACATATGGCGAATTTATTACTACGAGAGCAATATTTTACAGCCACCAGTCCAGCCTCGTTCGACGAACGGCAGGGAATCGCACCCGGGTCACCGCGGTGCGCCGCATCATCAAAGGTCTTATGCCTTGTGATAAACCCAACACACCACGATGACGTCCTTATTTCTTGAAAGTTCTAATTTAAAACCTTTTTTGGGATATGAACGGATTCCCTTCTTAGTATATGGCTAATCTAGTTTCATTAGCGTGAATTTATTTGATGTCAATTTCCTCGTCACGTTCCAGCAAATCTCCGTTAAATGTCTTTTCAGGCAAAGTTTACAGACATTATAAGTAATGGGGCGATTGACGAAGACTTAAAGATAGAATTTTTGTTAATTCAGTTCAAATTGAAATAAAAAGACGGAAAGATTTTAACTCCACCAGACAGACGCAAAAAATGTAACATAGTCGTAAATAACCAAAAATATGTTAAATCAAATGGGAACATGTTATTCTACTTTTACAATATTATTTCTACTTTATTATTATATAAATTTAGTGTTTTTAAATTTCTTTTTAAACGGAACGAACCTAATACAAATTGTAAGGCTTAAAACAGTGCCTATTTTACGCTAATTTGTAAATAACTAAATTTATACTAATTATATAAAACTATGTAAATTATAGCTAATATGTGTATAAATGTAATTTATACAACTAGTTGATTTTTGAATAAACGATTGATTTATAATTTGACTTTTATTTTTAACACTCCTTTATTAGTTTCAATTTTATGTAACTGCGTGTGTGAACAAATCTAGCAAGTCTATTTACATCCACTACTAATTGTAGCATCGATTTCAAATTTCGTGAACTAATACGTTTCTGGTGAAATGAAGCATGTGGAAGTGGCTATAAGAACTTATTTATGGCTAACAGTAAACCCATCGAATTTGGGCTCGTTTGACTGGTCTCAATAAGCATTTTGGCTACAAAAGCGTATTTTTTACATTATATAATAAAAATATTACATATTTTAACTTAGAGGGTCTGATGATTGAGGAGGAAGGTGGTCATGGAACTTCTCAAGGCACAAAGTAAATTCATCGAAATTAGTTTCATTTAATTTATCTGAATGAGTTTCAAAAGCATGTTTTTAGTTTTTTTTAATTATAAATTTTCTTATCCGACTTACAACGAGGAAGGTAAAATAAAATACGATAGTAACAGAATCCATTAACTATTCCATATATTATAACCTATATTATTGTGTAAAGACGAATATTTATTTGCTTGTTTGCCTGTTTACAAATGCTGATTTCTGAAACTTCTGCATCGATTTTCATGAAATTTTCTTTAGTACGGTTATAGTCTATATCATTACATTATATCTAAAGGTAGCTAAACAGTAACAATAACAGCAGAAAAATCAGAATACAACTGCCTTTTCCTAATTTCGATGATTTTATCCTAAATTACATATGAAAATAATGAATGAAAAATTATTTGTGGAATAAAAAAGTAACAGCATATTAAGAATAAAAGGGATTCAATATGTAAGGAATAAAAAAGTCGATCCAAAGGTAATTACTGGTTGAATAGCTGATGATGACCAGGAAAGTAATGACTGGATCCAAGGAACCGAAGTGATTAAGGAGTTTGACAATAAGACACTTTCTTTTTTAACAAAAGACGGTTTACTTTTTAACAGTAAAACGGTTTATTTTTTAACAATAACACCATTTATTTTTTAACAATAAAACAGTTTATTTTTTAACAATAAGACAGTTTATTTCTTGACAATAACACGGTTTGTTATTTTACAATAACACGGTTTATTTTTTAATGATAAGACTGTTTATTTGTTAACAATAAGACAGTTTATTTTTTAAAATTCCTTGTCTTAAAGGGATTGACCTTTCTTAGTTCACTCGAATGTCCGTCGGTCACAGCAATTTTTATCAGAAACCACTATATAGTACTAAAGTATATATATATATATATATATATATATATATATATAAAGTATATTAGTAATAAAGCATATAAACCCCCATGTTCTCAAGAGCTAATACTCAAAAATCGGTACTTGGTAATTTTAGACGGATGCAAATTTAGTATTCAAAACAAGTAATGTGGGGTTATGAGTGTCGCTTGAAAGAGCTATTTGTATTGATCGGGAAAACATTGCTTTTCACGATTTTAGGTAGTGCCTACGTCGGCAGAGAAATCCTGCAAAATATGCAAGAAGATATGTTCCGCCTCTTATTTCCGAGACTACTGGACCTAAAATTATGAAAAAAACTAGTTTTCAGAAGCCTGCGCAAAGGTTGTAGGAAAATTATAACCATCATATTTAATGTCAAATGAATAGATGTTTTGAGGTATTTATATATATATATATATATATATATATATATATATATATATATATATATATATATATATATATGTATATATATATATATATATATAGTTAATTATATTGCAGTATTAATTATTTATTTCGCTAGAAATTAATAATTAATACGGTAATGTGTGATGTTACTTTTTATAAATAAAGTAACTTCGTTTCAATTGCAGAACCTTCCATATATAGGCCGCACTTACCTGGTTTTATTTTTATAATAATACCGTATATAGAAAAAGTCTAAAATCATTTGATTTGATGAAAATATTAATGGTTAATAAAGATTCATGAACGCACTGACGCCCCATAAAATGTTAACAGTTTTATTTCCACCATCATACAATCCCTGTAAGAAAACAATTAGATATTATATGATAGCAGTTATTCCATAATTATAACAAATTATTTAAAATAATCATCAAAACATAAATTATTTTATGTCACCAACGAGAAACACCAATCTGACACCAGCTAATTTAATTATCACTTACTTCCTATTCTGAATTGCTAATACCGAACTAAAATTAACTCGACAACGCTGAGTACCAGCCACTAATTTATCCATGTTAATACGTATGAATTTAATTTATTAGGCTATCTAAAACCTAAACAGATTAAAAATTACTGGCCTGCTATCACTAACGGATACCACATTAGCTTTTTCTAATTTTTTTTTGCTGTTTGCGTGCTAAAAGCGGTAGCAATCAATTTTATATGGGACGAATGTTAAGTTTAACTATAATTTTACGTACATAATTTTACAGATACTCAAGTTAAATGCAAATTTCAAATGAAAGCATTATATGACAATAAACTGAAAATATTACTTAAACAATGTCTTCATCAACTTACGAAAAGAAAATATTACCTCGTTGGTATAAACAAAAGCTCTTAAATAATTGCAGCATTAGTTATTTTTAATATTGTAAATTATTATAAAATAATTGAAAAAACCTTGACCCACAAAGTTTTTTACACAATGGATTCAGATACTCGATGTTTAATTGGCTTCAATATAAACAATCAATAGGCTAACAATTGAATGAATTAAGTTTTATATTGCCTTTAGACCAATTAAACATCAAATTTCTGAATCCATTGTATAAAAAACTTTATGGGTCAAGATTTTTTCAATTATTTTATAATAATTTACAATATTAAAACTAACTAATGCTGTATTTATTTCGGAGCGTTTTGTTTATATAAATTGGGTAATATTTTGTCAAAAGTTGATGAAGACATTGTTTAAGCAATATTTTCAGTTTATTGTCATATAATACTTACATTAATTGTGAGGAATGGGATATATAATGTGAGGATTATGCAATACCAAATATGGTGTTATGCTTCAATGACGCCAGGTGGCGCTAGGTGTGTTTATGCAGCGAGATTTACCCCTTCAATAACTATGAAATAGTGAATCTTGAGAACGGGATAAGGTAGGAAAATAAATTATTGATTATAACCATCCCATTTTGTGCTCTAGAATACCCATAGAAATCGACTTTTGAAATCGACCCATAGAAATCGACATCCCATTTTGTGCTCTAGAATACCCATAGAATCGAATGATTGATTATAACCATCCCATTTTGTGCTATAGAATACCCATAGAAATCGACTTTTATAACCATCCCATTTTGTGCTCTAGAATACCCATAGAAATCGACTTTTTATGCCAATTTAACAAGTTTTTATTATACCAGCATGTATATTAGCGTTGCCGCATTTTTTACCATATTTTAAATATCCCACCGAGACAACTGGCCGTTTTCTTTTAGAATTTACAACGAGTAAGACCATACGTGCACAAAGAAATACGATCCTCTGTCAATAATGAGATTACGAAGAATAACAAGGTTGCGCCTAGCGTTGTTCTACAACCCCCCCTCCCCCCCATCTGCCCAACCCTCTTCGGACCAAACGCGAACCAGAAAAAGAAATAGCAGGCATCATCGAGAGAGGCAGTCGATCCACTCTTCGCTGGACGGTATTTTTGAAGGCATTCGCCGCTCCTTCGACTTCCGGGAATCCCATCCCTCACAATTGATCCTTCATTGTTGTAAAGAAATAGAAATTGTATGGTGCGAGATCAGAGCTATACGGGAGATGATCCATAATGTTTACACTCGGCGTAGTAAAATATTCGGCTTTTCGTCTGTCTGAATGTGCAGAGATGTTGGGTGATAAAGAAGAATTCTACTGCGAGGGTTTTAGTCCTAAACTTTTTTTGAAACAACGGGCAAAACAAATACTGGTGTAAAAGCCTGTATGTAAATATATATTTATTTTTGTAGAACTATCGTCACCCATTTGTCCGATGTGACCATTTTTTTCCCACACTGTCATTTCTAGACAACACACAATTGCCTACAATGAGGCGATTTTTCCGAAGGAAATTCCCACTGCGCAGACTGCCTCTTAATTTTGGGTTCGTAACAGTATATAAAACTTTCGTCACTCGTGATGATCTCAAATACACTATTTAAGTGACCTTTGTCGATTTTTTCAAATATTTGATGATACCGATCAATGCAACGGTCTTTTTAAGCTCAGTTTTGGCACTTAATTCCTACCAATTCCTAATGTTACTCAAAACTACTGATAGATTACTTTCTTGTCATTAAAGCTATCTTCAGTTGATGCTGTCATTGCAGTTGTGAACAGTAGCGCAGGATGGGGCTTCATCATAAAATGCCAGTCGAGATTGAGCCTAAGTTAATAAATTTGTGAGGAAATACATAAGAAACCATCGAACCTCTCGTATTGAATTCATATAGACGTGAAACATACTATTTTCAATTGTGAAAATAACAAATTCAATTCAATTGTGAAAATAACAATAAAAATGTGAAAATATAAATTTATTTTTATTGCCATAATTACGGCCAGCTATAAGAACTTTCAGAGCTACCCTTGTAATTAGAGCACTAAAGCCAAATCCAATCAAACCGCCGAGTTACATTTTTTTGTTTACTTTAATTACGTCGATGTGGCATAATCTTTTTCTTCTTCAACCTTCGTTTGCGAGAGTAAGTAGTCCTTATGAAATATTACTATTTGTTGCAGTTAAAACTCTTTAGGCGTACTATGCGCACTTTTTCTGTGCAGTGGACGACACTAAACCGTTACGCTCCGGTCGGTGACGTTGAATTGGGTAAACTTGGCTACCTTCGGCATCGGCCAAAAGAGTTCACTGTCTAATACGAAATGCATTACTTCAAGAATTATGTTTTATTTTGAAATTATTACTGATTCGCCGAAATAATTTATATTATGTAATTAATCTTTAACATGCATCAATGTAATTATATATATATATATTAAAATTAGATAAATTTTCACTACCATCGTATGGTGGACACAAACTCGCACCAGGGTTTTTTTACTCATTTTTAACATTCTTAAAAAAACATAACACCTACGAAATTCAATTTAAGTTATTGAAAGATCTAGACGCTTGAAACATATAAATTGAGATAAGCTAAACGAAATCATAAATCCTTCAGGGAAACTAAGGAATACCTGAGTATAATTTTCCGTGTAAAACAAAACGAAACCCGCAAAGAAGTGTATTGTAATGAGCTAGGGACCACTTCTATATTTGTCTCTATTCTTCTCGACTATAGACTACTGTCACAAAGCCGACACTTAGAAGTACAGTGAAAGTCTATTTTGTCTTTTTAAGATTAGGGCCTGTCGATCCGACACTTGAAGCTCTGCCATAAGCATTATATTGTTGTAAAATCGGAAGTAAGTTAGGTATTTACATTGCAGTTGATAACAAATTAATTTCAACCAAAAAGCTTAAAGAATTGTATAGTATCGCTGAAAGCTAACGACAAAAATATATTAAAAGAAATCATTAAATTGAAATGTTTAAAGTAGAGTATAGGTAACTGCATGCTATTCAAGCGCGGGTAAACAGTTTTTTTGTGCAAGCAAGTACATCTTTTCTGTTCCGCTACACAACACAAGCAATAATAAACAGTGTCAGTCTAGATTTGTGCAATGCGCTGCTTAAGTGACGATAAGGTACACGCTTTATTTTACTTTTAAAAAGAATAAAATGACATAAAGGAATATAACATGCGGCGAACAGACTGGTTAATAAAAAGAAACTATTCTCATATTTATTACCTGAATGATTTAAAAATAAATCATCTTGATCAATATAAGAAACTTATTTAAACCTTCTTTTTAAATTTCAAACTTACCTTAATTCGCGGAGCACCTTAGCTGACGTAAGCTTTCGTACACCCGTTTAATTGTGCTAGCGCCTATGCGGCTATTAAAAAGGTCATATAATAGGCACAGAAATATGTCTAATTTTTTTCGTTTATTTTGTATTTCTTTTTTGATGGAAATATATATAATGCCATGAAATATCATAAAATTCTAATCACACCAGAATTCCTATAAATTTACAGGAATAATACCTTTGGCTTCCTACTAATCTGTAAAGATCGTTTACAAATCATCCCTTTGCCTTCCTATGAATCTATAGATATGCTTTATGTTTCCCCCTTTGGTTTTTTACTTATGTTGGCCATATGCTTTCCTGTGAATCTAAAGAGGTAATTTACACATCGCTTTTACTTCCCTATGCATCCAGAGGGATGATTTATACATAGACCAATTGTCTTCCTTCTTCTCTTTGACTTTATATTAATCAAAAGACAATTTACACATCGGCTAATCGGACAATTTGGCTTCCTATAAATCTAGAGACATAGTTTTGCACATTACCTCCTTGGCTTCCTATAAATCTAGAGAAATAGTTTTGCACATTACCTCCTTGGCTTCCTATAAATCTAGAGAAATAGTTTTGCACATTACCTCCTTGGCTTCCTATAAATCTAGAGAAATAGTTTTGCACATTACCTCCTTGGCTTCCTATAAATCTAGAGAAATAGTTTTGCACATTACCTCCTAGGCTTCCTATAAATTAACATAGAGAGTTTACACATTCCAATGTATTTAGAGAGATAGTATAGAAGACATCGTCCCATTGTTTCTTCTCTAAGTGTTTTTAATAGTGAAAACTCCATTTGTGTTTCTAAGCTTTTATTTTATAGTGTTAATCGATGTTTACTTAATATTGGTACGAAAAACTATACTTACGGCTAATTCTACTTTTACAAACAACAAAACAGCAGTATCGTGGATGGGTGTACGAACAAAAGAAACGAGCTGCACCATTTAAGCCGGGTCTCCTGCGGTCATATTTTTATTAGAAATGAGCCCTAACATGTTTTTCTAACAAAATAGGGGCGTGGCCAAAATGTTTTTTCGAACAAAAACATGCAAACGTGTTATGTGAGACGAATGGATAACATTCCCTGTTCACCTGCGGGGAAAGGGATTTTTTTATTCTGCCGTTGCTTTCAAACATCGCACACGCCACACGCTCCCGTTGTTTACAACGTCAGTCGGAGAAATATTCAAATTTGTGTATGGTGCTTTGAAGATACATAATATGAATTGGAATAAAGACAATACATTGTTGTTTATTAAATTGATCAGTTTCTTTTTCTTGTATGAAAAATAACTTCAAGAACGTCTTCCTCGTCTGAATTCATTTTAGCTCAAATAAAACATTATATAATATTGAGCGTCGACTTTTCGCTTATAATGCAGGAAACGGTTACGTTTTGCTAACATGTTCACTATACATGTTTTGGTAGATTGTTTTGTTAGATTTTCAGGAAATCCGCCTTTACTAAGAAAATCCCAAATACAGCTCAAGCAAAAGAGTCAGTAGTTCAAACAAAAGATTCCAAAACAAACAACATTACAATTACACTAATGAACGATAAAGAAAGCACACCTTTAAAGTAACGTCGCTATTATTGTCTCATTTCACTTGTTATAATTGGTATATATACTTCTTGAGAATTTTTAATTCATCGAGATAAACCTTTCAAACATGTTTCTACACAGATGGAAGTTTAAAACTGTGGTCAAATGCTGTGTTATATCTACAATGGTCATGGTGCTCAGCTTTAATTTTATGAAACCCCTAAAATGGACAAAACAACTATTTAAGTTGTTATATATCTTATTTTTTACTTGTTTACATTTAAATCGAAAGAAAAAATCACATTGCAATCAAAAAATTTAAAAAATCAAAGGCTTCCTAGACCATTTCTCTAAAAAAAGAATTAAGATCTCATTCTCTTAAAGGCAGTAACCCTGATAAAATTCCAACCTCTAGCTTTAGGACTTATCCTGTTATGTCCTTTCGTCGAAACTGGCTAAATATTTTTACAAATATTCAATATCATAAAATATAGATGGAGATAAAAAGTAAACTCGAAGGACTTTGGAATAATACGCTTTTTCTATCCAGTGTACTTAACCTAAAAAATATTCTGCTATGAGACATTAATTTATAAATTTATTGAAAGATTGTTCATCTAGAATTGTATTTAATCATGACCTAGATAAAACCTTCAAAAATTAAAATCCCCGAAAAATCCCTCGTTCGAATATTTCGCATTTTCTATCCAGAGTACTTAACCTAAAAAACATTTTGCTACGAGACATTAATTTATAAATTTATTAAAAGGATGTTAATCTAGAATTGTATTTAATCATGACCTAGATAAAATCTTCAAAAATTAAAATGCCCGAAAAGTCCCTCGTTGGAATATTTCGCCTTTTCTATCCAAGGTACTTAACCTAAAAATAATTCTGCTATGAGAAATAAATTTGTAAATTTTTCGAAAGATCATTCATCTAGAATTGTGTTTAAACATAACCTACATAAAACCTTCATACAGTAAATTAAAATACCCGGAAAGTCCCTCGACATAATTAGGCTATTCGTTTAACGAATTAACGGTAGTTAATAATGATTCTCATTAAAAACCATAAAGGTAAATCACAATTACACAAAAGCAATAGCACGGAAATCCACAATTAGAAACCATCTCGGCGTACTAACGACGATAATGTCATTGCTACCGTCACGTAATTAAGGTTATAATTGTATAAGCTAATAGTCGTTAGGGTAATAATTAATGTAACGAACCCCTGAATTCGCATAAAATAAGGTGGCAATAAACATATTTTAATTTAACTTAATGTCGCTTGAGCTAATTAAAATAATTTAATGTCGCCTGCTGCTTGGTGATAAACTAAAGGATAGTGCCAATCGACGTTAATGATAGTTTAATTTTAATTTAATGTTTTGTAAATGCTCATTAGCTATATCAGAAATATTCTCGAAGGCGCAAATAAAAAAGTGTTAAAATATTACGTGTTCGAAGTTAAACTTCCTTATTCAAAATCTCGTATTTATTATATTGGAGTGCCGTAATTAAATTGCTAACTTTTACCTGTTACCAGTAAGCCTGTGACAACCTCATAAATTTTATATTTCTAGATGCTTTAGATAGGGGTGTAAATTTATATATAGAAAAATTAATAAAATATTTTCCCCGTAAATTTGACGGGGAGACCGACATTTTCCGTTTGTTTTTAATATATCGAAATTCCTTATACTATTTTTATTTTCGTGTCTCATTCGTAAAGTTTTAAAGTGTTTATGATATAAACACTTTAAAACTGTTTATGAACCTAATTCTGAGATATTGCATTGTATAATTGTTAAACCCCAGTTATTCTTGTTCCAACAGGCAATTGGTCGGTTTTAACTTCTATCTGTATCTTAGCTTCATTTTAAACAATTAATCTTTGATAATTAAAAATCCCCTGAAAAAGTATCGCGGTAAAGATGCTTTGAAATTCGTGTACTACGATTTGAGCTGTTATTATTACATACATGAAATGAAAAAATCATATCTTAATTATTGCCAGAGTCAGAATTAATAAAAACAATGCGTTTGTTAGAAAAAAATATATTTGTTGAGGCCAAATAAAAAAAAAGATTTCTATAGTTATTGTAATTATTTTTATCTATATCATTAATACTACTTACTTGATGTCACCAGTAATGCAAAGCTATATGGACTCTGAAAAAACAAAGAGGTCGTTTGAAAACAGCAGAAATAAAAAAAATTCATTACATTTACAATATCGAAAGAATGTAGCAATCATCATTGAATGTAGAGGTTAAGTTACAAGTGAATATGAGTAGTTACGAGTAAATATGAATCGATTTTTGAAAAACTAAATATACACAGTATTATTTTTATATTACGAGTGAATATGAGATTCGATATTTGAAAACTAAAAAACACTATTATTTTTATGTTACGAGTGAATATGAGATTCGATTTTTGAAAAACTAAATAAACACAGTATTGTTTTCATGTTACGAGTGAATATGAGATTCGATTTTTTAAAAACTAAATAAACACTGCATTATTTTTATAAATTTGTAAAATGCTTTTATAAAACACGCTACAATATATTTAGGAATTTTCATTGATTATAATTTGAACATTATGAGGACTTCATATAAAGAAATTATAACAGTATAACATATATTACTTCCGTCGTACTTCGTTTACTTAATTTAATGCATCCTTTTCTTTTACCCGTGTTCTATTTCTTTTTTTTACTGTTGAGATTCGAATCGAAGTCGATTTTAAAATACTATTATATTAAAAATAAACCTGTTAAATATGAGTAGAACCCGCACTATTAAAGTTCCGTACACTTGGATGAAAAGTGACATAAAATTTTAAAGATTTGAGTTCGTATTTCTATTGAATAATGTAGGAAAAATTATACTATTTTTCACTTTGTAAACATATTACATAATATATATTTTAAAGGCGTCCTTAATTCAAAAAACTTGGTTAGCTTTATTTCTTTAATTTACTAACTTAAGTTGACTGAGACAACTATCCGTCTACCTCTATAACTAGATAACTTTGAGTTGAAGTACTTATTATACGAGTTGATTGTTATCCTGATTGTGCGCTATGCCGCTGTGAAGTGAGGGAGGGTAGACGGATAGACATGACAAAGTCAAAAAGATTCCGTCTTCGCCTCTTATTTAGAAAAACACCAAAACATCTAGACCAATTCAATTCGGTACATAAGAATATTTCATAAACATAAACCTACCTACAGGAGTACCTACCTGTAATGCAAAAATTATGTTCTATTAAAAATTATTCTAACGACTAAATTTTCCAAATTATTATTACTTTATAAATCCAACGATACGCCGTAACTTATTTTCTCGGGGGGAAAACCTGACGAGAGTACATATCAAACAAAAATTCGTAAATTGCGCTCAATCGTATAGAATTTAGGAGACGTGCATTATCCCACCAAACATTACCAAATTAGAGATTTAATAATAGGCAAATAATTGTTTTTCTTTTCACACAATTAAACAATTGTATTTACATTTATAGGTAAGTTTGAAGGAACTTTAATTGAACTTGGGGCCCGGTGAATTACCAATCCTTTTATTACCGAAAATTGCCAAATTAAAGATTTAGTAGTAGGCAAACAATAATTTTTCTTTTTAAACAATTTAAAAATTTTATTTACATCTATAGGGAAGTTTAAAGGAACTTTAATTAAACTTGGCGCCCAGTGAGTTACCAATTCTTTTATCGCCGAAAACTGTCAAATTAAAGATTTAGTGGCAAGCAAAAAATTATTTTTCTTTTTAAACAATTAAAAAAATGTAATTACATCTGTAGGAAAGTTTAAAGGAACTTTAATTAATATTGGCGCCCAGTGAGTTGCCAATTCTTTTATCGCCGAAAGCTGTCAAATTAAAGATTTAGTAGCAAGCAAAAAATAATTTTTCTTTTTAAACAATTAAGAAAATGTATACATCTGTAGGAAAGTTTAAAGGAACTTTAATTAAACTTGGCGCCCATTGAGTTACCAATTCTGTTATCGGCGAAAATTGTCAAATTAAAGATTTAGTAGTAGGCAAACAATAATTTTCCTTTTTAAACAATTAAAAAATGTTTTTGTACATCTGTAGGTAAGTTTGAAGGAACATTAATTGAACTTGGCGCCCAGTGAGTTACCAATTCTTATATCGGCGAATTAATATTTAAACCAAACTTGGACCCTTTTTCATATTTATATTTTTGAAGGAATATCAATAATTTTTGTAAACTTACATTCTACTTAAATACAATACTGTATTATTTTCAATGCAATGCCGGATATTCTACTTAAATACAGTATTGCATTCTTTGCAATACAATGCCATACCTGATTCTATTTTATATAGCAAACCTTTATCAAATTTTTTAAGTGAATTTCCACAGCTCAACTACCTATTTTAGAAAAATATATTATTATAGAAATATATTATATACGCAAAGTATATGCTTACCTATTTTTATGTTTCATGTAACAACATTAATAATTCTGTTTTAAATTTCAACATGTAAGTTTTTTGATTGTTTCCTTTATGTGTATATGTGTGGGTATACATACACACACACACACATATATATATATATATATATATATATATATATATATATATGGATTTTTCTCTATTCTGTGGACATAGACATATTAACCACGGTTAATATTTCCATCAAACTCAAAATATGTCTTTGGTTAATAAGTCCAATATATACCAATAATATCCAATATATACATATGAAAAAAAATTGTTGATAGCAACTAGGGGTTAAAAACTTATTAGCCAACCACAATATTAAAATATATATATATATATATATATATATATATATATATATATATATATATATATATTTAAATATATATATATATATATATATATATATATATATATATATGTATATATATATAAAATAAGTTTAACTACTTTTTTAACATTTTCTCTGATGCTCTGCATTCAAGGCAAACTCAAGGTAATTTACATCATGGACGGTCAAAATAAAAATAACTATTTCAGAAAAATGTTCTTGCGTCTCCATTCATAACTTTTTAAATGATTCATTTTACGTAATTTCATAACCTGCAATTTATAATTGTCACTTAGACAACATAATCTACATCGATTCAAATTTACAATGACAACATACTGCTTAAAAATACTAATAACTTACGAACTTTACAATAAGAGTAAGTCAGAACGAAAAATATGTAAATTAGTTAAATTTTACAACGGACTTCTTGAAAGCAATCATAATATAGGGTCGCACCCCTCCTTTAAGGATAGAAAGAGAGGGGGAGTCTAACGGACAATAGACACGTCGTATCGTTCATCTGACGTTGCACAGCTGACAATCCGTCAGTTGCTTCTAAGCCATGGTAGTGTGCAAAACCGGTCGGTGAACTCTAATAACAAAATCTGTAGATCCCAGTTCTAAATACTTCATACTAATATTTTGCATATAAATTGTCTATAAAATTACCATTGTCAGTGTTCAAAATGTCCGCCAGTTCAAACAAACCAAGAATTCAACTGTCGCGTAACCGCGGAAAACGCAATGAAAGCATTTATTTACGTGCGGTAGGATGTGGAATGCAGAATTTAAACAACACGTGTTTCTTGAATGCAACTTTGCAGGCCTTGTATCATCTTCCGTCCATCGGCAAGTGGTTAGACACGAAAATCGTTTCTTGTACTGCTCCCTGCTGCATTTTGTGCGCTTTTAAAGCCATATTCAAACTTTCGCGCCAATCAAAGAAACCATTCGCACCATTACGATTAAGCCAGAAACTGCAATCTATTAACAAGCGATTTAAACCGAACCAACAAGAAGATGCTCACGAATTTATGACTTATTTATTGAACGCACTAATAGATTCACATAACCAATACCATGTGACCAGCAACCATTCGTTCATTGATTACAACGAAATGTTTGGAGGCGAACTGCAATCTATGGTGATCTGTAAACATTGTGGTAATAAATCGACAACATTTCAATATTTTCAAGACTTAAATATAGATGTGTGCAACAGTAAAACTGTTCGTGATAGTGTAAAGTCCTATTTCTCAGAGGAATTGATAAACAACTATACTTGTTTACAGTGCAATAACAATGTTGATGCTGCGAAGCAGTTCAAAATAGCGAAAGCCCCATCAATTCTTTGTGTTTCACTCAAGAAATATACGAAAGACGGTCAAAAATTTACAGGAAGACATTATTTTTCGAAGACGCTGGTCCTCGATAAGTACCAAGCTAACGATTTGAACCTACCTTTGACCTACAGACTGATGGCAACCGTTTCCCACCACGGAGAATCTTCTGAAACGGGTCATTATACAACAATAGCGAAAACTGCATCTGGATACTACAAATTTGACGATCATGAAGTGACAAACATAAATTTTGCTCAGGCGTTCGAGTCTGATCCTTATTTACTATTTTATGAACGAGATCTAAGATTTATGAAAAGAAAGGAAGCTTTTGATAACAGGTCCACGAACCTTAACACAACTATTACTAATAATGAAATTGCCGACGTTTCTACGACTCTGAGTCAAGCTGATACTCTTATACTGGACACGACACTTATGGAAAATACATCTGAAATTATAAATGACATTTGTAAATTAAACATCACAGAAATATGTGAAAATACTGTTAATGATGATGGTATATCAATTTGTGAGAATAGTGACGTAGAATCATTGTCAGGTCACTACACGCCGCTTTGTTCAGAATGCTCAGACGACTCGGGGCAAGGTGGATATTATTCTCCCTTAGGAACAGATATGGAAATTTGGCTTTGAATTTGAAACATATTGCCAAGTGTTTTTATTTATATTTAAAAGTATAACGTGAAATGTAAATGTTATTGTTAAAAAAATGTAGGTGTAACTTTGTACTGTGATTATTTCTCTTATAGCATTGTAAATTTGTAATAATTATGGAATTTGATGTCAATAAAAAGTTTAGAACTACATAGTTTAGCGTTATCTTCATGGTATATTCATGTTTTCTTTCTTTTTTTTATTCTGTGGCAATTATTCTCTACAGAGTGAAATGTTTTCAATCAATATATATATACTATAATAGTAAATACAGAATTTGTAAACGCCGCTTATTTGTTTTTTTTTAATTTGTCTTCAAAGGTATTTTATATTATATACAGATAGTTGATGTTTCCATGAATATAAGAAATTACTATCTTGTAAGTATTTTAACATATAATTGAAAAAACTAATTTCTTTTAAAAATGTGATCGTTACTTTAAAAATATTATACGTATAATACACAGAGCTATCTATGACTCGGAGCACGTTAAATAGGAACACATCCAATGACTAAGAGCCATTGGTTAAAAATGTTGTCCAGTGAGCTGTCATTGTAGAATGTAAACGGACGGGGAATTAAAAGTTGTTTATATTCGATATTTTCCATAGTATTAAATTTCTATTTTATTCATAAAAATTCTTTTTTTCTAATAAAGTGAAACACTTTCAAACGACAGTTGTATTATTTCTTTTGTTCAATACTATACACTAGTTGTAAACAATTTGTTTTTCAAGTGCACCCACATAACACATTGAAGTGATAAAACTTTTTGACGATTGCTTGTAATAGTGATATATAACTATGCTAGCAGCAGTTAAATGTGGATATTATTTTTAAGAAAGTCTTAAAATGTCGGAAAGTGCATCTTTCGTCGTAAAACCTGCAAGAGGATGGCTACATCCGGACTTGCTAATCGCGAAGGAGGGCGTTACATATTCAGTACGAGTAAGCATACTACAATTATTTCGATATTAAACAAAATTCCTACGTTACAAAATTTTGGTTTAATCATTATTTCCGCTATTACAATTTGTATGACGTATTAACATTGTTTAGAACACTTTATCATTGAGACCGGATTTTTAGGTAATCAGAAGTTCTGTTTTATGTATAGAAAAAAGTTATAACACTGTTAGGACATGTGAAAACTTTTATCAGAATATAACCAGATATCTTTTCATCTTCTGCCTTGTACTGCTGAAAATTTAATTAGCACCTAAACAGAGCTAAAAATCAAATTGTACTTGAACATGTTTCTGCATATATTAAATCTGTATTAACATTGAGAACAATACATTTTGTCATATTTTATCTTCATTTTTGGTAATAAAAAAAAATATTAACCCGGTCCATTGCATATCTGAAGCTTCATAACAACTTTTGCTGTCAGATTTATTTTATATTTCAATTTCTGATGTTAATTATTATTTTTTAAAAATATAATTTTTCCAGTACATCGGTTGTTTGGAAGTACTAATGTCGATGAAGAAGTTGGACTTTGAAACGAGGTCCCATGTTGCAAAGTAAGAATTTAATTTTTGTTTACCCATAATTTTATAATTGTTTTGTTATAAAGCATTTTAGAGAGAATATGAATATAAAAACGTAGGTTGTTTTCTCATCTAAGATACAATTTTTCTTTCAAGACCTCATTATTTGTTTATTATACATAGTGCCATGATTTTAGCTTTACCCATTACCTAACTACAGACGTGTTGTAAGGTAATATTGAAAACATTTAATTGCGATTACTTTACATTTGTTTTTGGAGTAACAGAGGGATGATCAGCCTTATACCATGCCCCACAAAAGTTTTGTTTTAGGACACATTGTTATTTTAGTAACGTGCGATGATTTGAAGAAATAAAATTATATTGTGGTCAACATAATTAATATTGATTATTTTAACCACAATACCAGTCATTTCATAGAATCACTAGGTGTCTGTCCCGGTTTGCCCAGATAACAAGTTTGGTTTTGAAAAGGACTCGTCACTGTATTTAATTTTAATGGTTTTTCTATATAATAATATTTATTTATGTTTATTTTATTAACAATATTCTAGCGGTTCAGTTATTTATTCTATGCATCAATAAAAGACAGAACTGTTTGGCACACCTTAATTCCCTTCACTTAAATCATTTTTGCTTCTTATCCACATACTCTAAAAAATATGTCGATCTAGACACCCTATGTCGATCTAGACACGATAAACTATATGATGGTGAAAATTTCATGTTGATTGCCATTTTTGTCAGACTTGAAAAGAAAAACAAACAAATTTAACTCAATTAGTATGATGTTTAAGGATTTTAATAAATATAATTAGATACTTTATATATTACTGAGGAGAAAATAGTTGTTCTCAGAGTCATTCAATCTATTTTTTATTTTTTACTATTTATCTTTGCTGAATTTGAATTGATCAATTTTACTGAATACTTTTGAACGTATATGTCTTAGAGTGACCAATTTCTTTTTATTACTTAAGTTATATGTATATTTTAATTCATTATAACTGATTGAACGGCAACTTATTTACATTTATTTAAAATTGTATCAATTGTAGGGAATGCATCAATAGAGTTTGTGAAGCAGCTGGATTAAAGTCTGCAGACAAGAAAAGGAGGGTGGATAAATCTGTTGTTAGAGCAATAGCTGAGAAACCGAGAATGACGAACACTGGAGCTAATGTTGCCCTTACCATCTGTAGTCGCAGTTTAACTATAACTGCTCTGGAAGGAAATGATCTTATCGCAAGGCATGATATGCCGAGAATCTCATTTGCATCAGGCGGTGATACTGTAAGGATCTTTCAATTTTAGCCATATTTACAGTTTCAATTGTATGATTTGTATATAAGAATTTATTGTTCGTTATCAAATTTGGATTGATACAAAAAGTTTTTTATTTATTATAAAAGATGTGGTTATTATAATAGAGCGAAAAAATGGTAAGAAATTGCCTATTATTTGCCAACGTAAATCATTACATATTTTTCGATCGCGATTAGTATATGAGTAGGGACTGTGAATAGTTTATTTTAACCTTTTAATTGACCATAAAACATGCTGTCAAAGGTCATGAGGATTTAGTAACACAAGAAAATATTTTTTTTTACTATTTCTTAAATGACACATAGACCAAAAATAAACGTAGGATGAATTAATAATAATTCATATATATTTTGCCTTCTCACAAATTTAGTCAACATTGTTTATAATACGATTATCACTGAACAAACATAGTAATCAGAAAGTTTTAATTAGTGCAATACATTCAAAGTGTATTTATTACATTTGTGACCAATGGAATCTCTATATCGTCAGTTTAATTACATGCCTGTGATATGTTTTATCTCTATTATAATTACTAACCTAAATTAGCTCGAAAATTGTTCTCGATGTAAACATATGCCATTTATGAGTTGCATTTGTTTTAACTTTTCATATATATTTCATTTCTAGCAGATTTTTTTCTAGGTTCTTACCCAAACCATGTTTCATAGTTTTGCTGATTGCCTTTTTAGTCATTCCCATCTTGTTTTTTTTCATTTGTTGTGGCAAAATTTTTAATAAACTATTCAGACTTCTTCAATCTCAAAATTGTTTTTATGAATGTTTTCTTTGTTTGATTACTTTTATTTAATATTATTGCTACACGCTCTCTTGCCACTGGGTGGCTTAAACGAGAATTGTGACTTGAAAAATCTGTACTTGTAGTGTTTGTATGATATACCTATGTATAACTCTGGTAACTTAACATTGAGCGTTGTCTATAAATTTTTATTGGATTTGGAAATTATCATAAAAAACTCTAAATGCTAACTGATAATTTTGTATTGCTGTTACTTCAAATCAAAATAAATAATAAAAAATAAGCACAAAATTTCAAAAATGAAATGTGTAAAATGCAATTAATTTTAATGCTAACTTCCAATTGCAGGACACACTCGACTTTGTTGCTTATGTAGCGAAGAACTTGCAAGATTGGCGAGCATGTTACGTGCTAGAATGTGGTGGACGACTTGCTCAAGATGTCATATCTACAATAGGACAAGCGTTTGAATTACGCTTTAAGGAATTCCTCACAAAGCCATCCACGTAAGTTATTATCTTTTAATGGAATATATTCCTTATAAATTAGTAGAAAAATGAAGAGTTACTATATCCACTTGTATATCTGTCTATAAGCATGTGAGTACATCAAATTCATGGGATAACTTCAAGCGGATACATGGTTCCAAGGAATCTATCAAAAGATTAAAGAAGTTAAAGCCTTAATCGTTTAAGTCTATAACACATTTTCATGTTCCCTACGATTAGTTGAGCAATCATCACTAGTACAGATTCTTGCAAATGCTTTTAAATATATGTTCATAATTGTGCACAAGTAAAGAATATTTTTATGAAAAGTAATTTACATGATTTTTCTCAACTTGTCTGTTCTATAATTGGTGAATAAAGTTCCAAAATTTTTGTTATAAATAAACAAAAGTAAAAGGATTAATTTTCAGCTCTTCAATATACGTGAGGTTTTTAACATTGAGCAACATCGAAGAAAGTTTGAATTTTGGTTGGTATCAATTTAAAGCAATAATAAAGCACTCAATACGAAAAAATGTTTGTACGTTTTCTGTCATACAATGTTGCTTCTTTATACATCATTGGAATAATATGAATAAAATATTGTATTTGGTAGTATCTCATAAACATCTCGAACCATTTTCGTCCTTTTTTTTTAAATTTTACCAAACTATTTTACAAAATGATTTTTCCCACAAAAAACCTGATTATAGTACTTCTAACATAAAACTTTAATAAAATACGTAGGTTTATATTGCGAGACTATAGTTATTGCTTTATAAACCCAATAATACAAATTATTAACAAGCCTGACAAATAAAACAATAAAATTTTATTGCAACTTATAAAGAATAAATATAAAAATTGCTTTTCGAAACAAAATATATGAGATTTCACCTTACAATTTAATATATATATAATATGGTGTTTACTTTAATAGTACAAACCGTTTAATTAACTTTTTACAATAATAGGAAATGTTTCAACCATTATAGCATTATGTCTTTAGTTTGTATTTTCATTACATTCTCGGTCTTTCTAGTCAAATAACTATTAACCTTGATAAATATTCAATATCCTTTGATGCCCAAAACTAAAGCCAAGCAAATTAAGTGCCAAGGAATTGTCTCGTTTCCACTATTTTCTGATTACTCAGAAATTAATTGCTTGATACTTATTCTGCTTCCCGACTGCATGTTTATTTTTATCGTAATGCTTTTATATAATAACTACAAAACTAATGTTATGTTTCAAAATTTATGTGTTACAATTCTATACCCAGAGATTCATTAGCTTCCTCATTCCACAATACGTTTAATATAATCATGATGATTCAGAGCCATTAAAATGTCAGAGAGTTTCTTAGAATTGAATGACTTTAGAGTTTATATTTATTTATGAGTCTGACATTTCCAGATTAAACTGGAATGGACTTCGTAGTGAGGTAGATCGCGATTATTACAATGACATGCCGGGGAAGATTCCTCCAGAGTTTGCGCCCCCAGTACCGCCCTTACCCGCACCCACCACTTCAAAGCGAAGGTCAGTATTTATTGATAGATTAACTTGTTTATGGGTATTTTATAAACAATTTCAAAAATAGCATGTCGAAATAAAGATATGCATATATACAAATAATTTATCTGCTTAATATAGATACAATGTGATAAAATGAATTATCTGTCACTAAACAAAATTTAATCTGTTTCTTGCTTCATTTTATTCTATTTAAATGTTTTTTTTCTACAGACAGTAACTACAGGATAGGAATAATGTGCTAAAAAAGTTCCTGTAAAGGTGCTTTATAAATATTAATTATCTTAACACATCATTCACAATATTAACAAGGCTATTGTTAATATTGTGATTGATTTTAATAAATAAAAACCATAAAATATAAAATATGGCAATGCAATTTCTCCTCCAACTTAATATTATGAAATGCCGTAATTAAATTTTTTACTCTTGTGTTTTACTTAATAAAAAATAAAAAATTGCCTGATATATATTAAATATAATACTGTTATTTATTTCTTTATGGTGTTGTGATGTTTTCTTTAAGTAACATATATAATACTTATATACTGCTTTTAATATATTAAAATCAAATTAACATTACTCTTTAAATATTTTGTGACAAAAATATATTATAAGATAATGAGAATGCAGGTTTGTTTGTCATCTGCAGGATAATATTTTTTCAATACTATTTCATTTGTTTATTATAAATAGTGCTAGGATTAGAAATTTACCTGCCTAACTACAGTTGTACTGTAATAAAATTTTGTAACTTTTACATTTGTGTTTGTAGTAACAGAAGGATGATCATCGTCGTGCCATGTCCCACAAAATTTATGGATAATTTTGTTTTATGACATTTCGTTGCGTTTCGTTGCAACATGCGACAATTAGAAATAATAAAATGGTAATTTGGTTAAGTATGTTGATTGTTTTAATCTCAATACTAGTCATTAAATAAAATCACTAGGTGCTTGTACTGGATTTACGCGGGAAAAAGGTTTTTTGAACGGTTTTGAGAAGGAACCATGACTGCATTTCGTTTTAATTGCTTTTTGATATAAAGTAATTATTTATGGTTAGTTTATTAACAGTATTGTCAGCAGTTCAGTTATTTATTATGTGCATCAGTAGAAAACACAACTGTTTAGCACACCTTGACTCCTTTAACTTAAATCGTTTTTGCTCTTTACTTTTTGTTTCTATAAAAAACTTATACTCCTCTGTCCGTCTATACATCATAAACTATATAATGTATTTGAAAAAAGTGTGAAAAAATTATTTTTTATTGTATATGTGATTTTAAAAATGTATCGACAGTTTTTTATACCATTGAACAAAAAAATAATAAAATATCTTCTATGGCATAAAAAACTTGGAGGCACCGTTTTAAAGTCCCATACACTGAGAGTCCGAAATTCTTTTTAATTTAAAGAGGGATCTAATATTATTTACTTTTGGCACAAAATATTTAAAGAGTTATTACTCTTTCATTTCAATTTTAATAGCAGAAAAATATTGATCCCTCTTATGACTTTAATTAGGTTTGTGATGGATGAGAAAACGGATGACAAAAATATGTATTTATAGGTAAATGAAGTACTGATAAGCAATTATATTTATTTTTAATTTTCCACTATGCATTTTGACGTATATTTTAATAGTAATAAATTATGAAAAAGGTATATAAAATCAAAACTATAAATAGTGAAACCAGTACACTTTATTAATCTAGTATGTAAAAAATAAATATAAATATGTTACAGTACCAATAATGCACCTTCCGAAGACACGACAGGAAATCTCATCGAGCTGGGCAGCCCGACTGTTCTTGATAGCGCCATGCGGCATTATGTGAACCACACACCACCGCCCCGCACTCCGCCTACGGCTATTCTGCCCCACGCTCAGAATACGGACATATTTGATATGCGTAAGTATATCACCTTTATTTTTAAACTTCCGAAACAATTTATTAAGCAACGATTTGCAGATGGGATCCAAGAATTAAGCATAGATTTTGTTACTCTTAGTCAGACTCCATCTGCAAATAATTGCTTAAAAAATGTTTGATAGTGATTTGATAAGCTTCTTTATTATCTTGCATAGTCAGGTTTTCTATCTTTCACTACATGTCTATGCATACACCATTCTACTACTGTGTACGCTTACTATGGCCGATCGCACTTGAGACTCGGCAGTGTTCCACCATCTCATACGTTCAGTGACATTAAAAAATCAAGACAAAGTCTTTGATACCTTAAACATGAAAATACGTAAAGTCACTCATACTATAAGAAAGAATAACAAACCAAACATACATACCTACACTTGGAAAACATTACCCTACTTTTTGCTTTGCGTGCTTGGGTAATTAACTTATCAGACACAAGACGTGTCACTTATCTTTGCTCTCAGGTGAAACTGATTTTAAATGAATATTTTCAGTTCTCAATCTGAGCACAAATTTTTTCAAACTGAACTATAATGAATATAAGAAACACTTTGTTACATATTTTCCAGGTAATTCAAATGTTTTGAATAAGGAAAGGTATCTTTAAAATTAAATTTTACCTAAAACTTTTTTAGTATTGTGAAATAATTAAAATTATCAAATACTGAACAATTAAGGTCAATCTCACGGTCAAGGTGATAGAGAAACATTGCTACAGTTTTAGTATATCATGTAAATAAGGTCATTCAAGAATGCAAATAAGTAATGTTGAAAGAATTCAGATAGATCACAACTATACAACATTTCAATCCTTTGAAGCACAAATTGAAGAAAAGTGTTTTTCACATTTTGAATATTATTTCTGTTCTCCCTACCTCCTTCACAGTAGTGGACGAAAGACAGGAGTGGACGTTGAGCGGTATTACCATATAAACATTGTGCAATCATTACCAGTCCATAAGTCACCGATGACATAAGGGAGAAGTGGATAAAACTTGTTTTTAAATGTATTTTTAATAGCAAATGAAAGAAAACTACAAAATATTAATATCTTAATCATTTTCTTTGTTTTCAATACCATGAATCTTTTTGAAATCTTGCTAAAAAACTAAAATGGTGCAACAACGATTCCACTGATCCTGAGCAGGTTATTCACTGCTAAATTTGTGATAACACAGTGAAACCAATATGTTTCAAAGAGTTAAACATGTATTCATATTGATGGGAAATAGTAGTAATTTCCTGATAAATCTGTAAAATATCTTTATAATTCACAATATCAATAATGGTGATTACATTGTGATAAAATGACATTGAAAATCAGTTCACATGGGATATTTCGATAAACAAATTGAATATGGATATGAACATTGTATTCATATGTAATGTACTAAATTCATTATTGGATTTTTTTGTAAATTGGAAAACTTAAACCATCTTTATTTTTGCTCGAATAAAAACATAGAAAAATACAAACTATATATATTAATATATTAAAAGGAGTATGTTCCATTAGCCGCTCGCAATACTCGCGCCCGCGACCGCTTTTATACCCATTTTACTAGCTTGTCAGCATTGTAACTGTCAGGGTATGAACAGCACCTATTAGTAACCTATTCGTATTTGAAAAAAATAGAGAGATTATATTATTATATTTTTTTATTACGTATTAACCCTCAGACAATAATTTACACATACAATATGCAAACAATCATAAAATTTTCATAGAAATTAAAATTGCGCTTGTAAAATTACTGTTTTAAAGTGCCATTTTAGCTTCTGTGAAAATTTGGTGATTGCACATTTTACATCTTCTGGTGCAATTTTTGTGTCTATTAGGTACGTCTCAGAGCTGCATAAAGCAATTCTCTCCTTCATGATATAATTTATTTACTTCCATCAATCTGTCAAAGTCAAATTGAGAGATAAACAACCACAACGACCCACGACGATTCGCAGGTCGGTGTGGGCTTAAAGCGGTCGTGAGTAATGGCGCCATCAATGACGTTTTAATCGCGACTGCAATGACGCGCGGTCGCCAAGTTTAATAATATAGTGAGCATTTTGATCGCCTAGTGGAACGTACTCAACATTATATGTAATAAATAATAGCATCCAGATATTGTGTGACAAATAATATCAATAATTATTATAGTTTCATACTGAATTTCAACTGTATTTCCATAGCATTAAGAAATTATTTCATGATATTGAATAGGAAATCTTTAGAATCTGCATTGAATAGTCAATATTTACAAAATTAAAAGTCTCAAATGACCTTTAAAAAGACTTTGTAGTCTGGTTGATTACTAAAGATGTTACTAACCTAACAGCTACATCATGTTCCAGAAAATTTGAAATATGGTACTACACTGTCTGCCTATCAGGGGAAAGTATAAATAGACAGAAATATGACTTATTCCCACATATTTCTAATACACATTTTCCATCTAGATTTATAAATATCAGACGAATTGTCTGCTAAAGCGTGATCCTGCTTTTTGGTCTATTGACATCTGTGCACCTGGCGTCCTTCAAGTTTGATCTAAATGATACTCTATGACAATCGGGAGAATAGTTTCTGATATATGAAGTAATGAAGTGTTTATGTACCACAAAAAAAGAGCACAAAAAATTCATTTTTGTAAAATATGTTGTGATGTCATTGGGATATATTTAATAATAATATATAAATTTATTTATTTATTTTTTTTATAAACATTTGTGGATATGACTGACTTATTGCAATAAAAGCAATTTTTCAAGTCAACTACAACCAAGGAATGCAATTAATTAGTTCCGACGTGAACTGCAAAATATTTTGTCATTACAATTTTCCAGAGAAATTTTTTTAAATAAAATTTAAAAAAATTATTATCAATGTAGAAAAGGCCTATATTTAACATGTCGATAGGAAAAGGAAAGAATTAAGCATGATGGAAAACAGGATGTGAACGGAAGGAAAATGGCAAGGTTTCAGTCCAGAAAGGATTTCGGACGTTAGGTTCCATTGAATCTCATAACTTAGTAGCGTAAAAAATAAATAAATATTCATAAAAGACGAATAATGTTTAGGAACGAGAAGTATATGTAATGCTTGGCTTAGGTTTCCAGAACATATGCCATAAACGGAAAAGTCCGCAAATCTGACACCGAGGTAAGGTCTGAATGTGTTGTTTGAGATATTATAAAATATTCGAAGGATATGAAGATTACCCATCCATTTGAGCCGTGACCTAAATTCTGAAATGTGATCATATTTTTTATGGTCAAATATGTAATAGGAAAATAAATTTTTAAGTCTTTCTAGTTAGTTACGTAATTGATTAGCAAGGTAAAAAAAAGTTAGACGTATGTGGACTTCGATTTTGAAGGGCTGAAGAATCTACGACTGATCTCTTTTACCTATAAGGAAAAGAAATAACAAAATTGTTTAATGAAAGCTGATTACATTATTCAACAAATTAACACCAATTAAAATTAATTGCTTACCGACGTCATTCATCTACTGTCCTAATATGGATCAATCTCATCGCTCCATGCCTGAAAATGTTTCTTAATTTTTGTGATTAATTATTTAATATTCCAGCCGCAATATTCAATTGGCAATTCCAGAAATTTCTCCTTGTGTCACTTATAAAAGAGTTACAAACACTGACGCGGCTACATTGCTGTATTAGTACTATTCAAACTATAGTAAAAGTTTAGCCTTATAATCCATGAAATGGGCAATAACCGCATATTTACATGAAAAAAATGACTAGCTCTTTTTCTTGCATTACTTGTAAAAGCATTGTAAACACTAACAGAGCTACATTGCTATCTTTTAAATGATCATGGGATTCTCAAATGACCTTTAAAAAGACTTTGTAGTCCGGTTGATTACTAATGGTGATAAAGACGTTACTAACCTAATAGCTACATCATGTTCCAGAAAATTGGAAATGTGGCACTACACTAAATATGACACTAAATATTTCTAACACACATTTTACATCTGAGTTTATGAATAGCAAACCAATTGTGTGCTAAAGTGTGATTCATAAAATTCAATAAATTTTTTGTTTACTCCATTGTATAAAAAATGAGAATGTGTTCTTACATTTCATTAGGGTCATGGCAAAAGGTCAAAAAAATAACTCATGATTGAATCATCATAAGATTCAATATTTAAATACAATAAATTCTGCCTTGTGTCTGTGCATAAGGAAACATTATCAAACACAGCGGAGCAGAAAACAAATTAATCAATTTATGTCAGCTATTTTAAAGACACAAATATTTACATTTTAGTCCAAGTTTATCTCAAGATCGGCGAAATAACAAGGTACTTTTGTTTTTGTAGTTCAGTACTTATTCATCATAAGAATTTAATTTTGAAATAATGAAATATATCCATGAGTCGATTAGAAAAAAGTTCGTCTGACGTTTTGACATAAATCGAAGATAGTAAAAAAAACATTTATATTTTTGCATTTATCAACATTATATGTAACAGAGTGAAATGCCAGTTCTGTATCAACGAATGACATTATATTACGAAGTGTAGTTATTAACCATTGTTTGGTTTTCGATTTCAAAAGAACAATATCATTCAACTAACACGTCATAGAAACAGTCTCGCTTAAATTCAATTTATAAAGACATTGCAAAAAGAGTAACAGGGCTACGTCAATGGGAACAAACGTAATGATTGATAACAATAAAACAATAGCCAACACAATGATTCATTGTGATTGATTTGCATTCGTAGAGCACTTAGTCATTCAATATCATGCGACTCACTATTTTATAAAATAATGAATCATGACAAGGAAAGTTATCAATCAGCCGTGTTATCGTTACATATTTAGATGATAAGTGTTTACTATAATTACTTCAACACTTTTTGCGTAATTTAACTCTCTCCTATTATATTTTTATTTAGTAACACTTCTTCAGCACTTACAAATTCTGTAGATTTAACTCTGATGATATTAAGTGTTCATTTATAAAATGTAACTGACTTGCTGATATGAAAATACTTCCTTGGAAAATTGGTAGCGTAGCTGGCCAATAGAATATTTGCAATATGTATAAAAATTTACATATTGCAAAGATCTTTTTGGCATTATTTTTATAATTGTTTTTGAGTCAAGAATAATCATAAAGATGTATTTACAGGAACGAATATTTACTAGTCTTAAAATCACCAATGCAAGGGTAGCGATACCGCTTGTAGGTGTGCGACAAATTTATAGTCTATTATAAAAACATTGTATGAACGTGTGAACAAAAACTTGAAATTACTAGTTATTAAAAATCACAAAAGATACTAATTACCAAATAAACCACATTTCCCCTGTGAATTTTTTTCCTTTCTCACCATCATATCTGCCATGTCACGGTCAACTCCTAAATGAATGAAGTTTGCATCAATTCTCCAAAATGATTTGCCTGATGAGGCACGAAATTCTCTAATTAAAATTAAATTTATGTACCAAACTTTACTTTCAAAAGACTCTGTTTTATATTTGTGTCTGTTAAAATGAAAGTTTTTTATTTAGTACTCACTTTAGTTAACTAAGCAATCATTAGTAGTTTTTCTTTCATTTCGAAAATATACATTGTAAGAAGAAATAGCTATAAAAGTGTCGGTGCCTCAAATGACAAACTTTTATTCTGATCATCTTTAATTTCTAGCTTTCAAAATCTTAACACATCTCGTAATCAAGGATCCACCAATTCTGGAAGCATACAGTTTTGAAAAAATTTCATTTAAAGCGATTCCATGATACCTTTCCAGAATTGGTCATCCTTCGCAATAAATTCATATCTCAATTTATTACTACCAGTCCAGATAGCAAACAGGCAGCCGTTGTGGCTAGTGATACAAAGTTGACCTTGTATTTAATAAAACCACAGATGCGTATTATTGATATAAATTTTACCACAATTGTATTTCCAAAACAGATTGAAGCTAGTTAATGGGCGCTTAATTCCTCGATGTTGATATTTAAAGCTGTTGCTAATTCTCTGAGTGCAGTGTATTCATTGTTTTTTCCATGTTTTATTGATGCAAATTGTTCCCGTATAAAATCTGTTTTACTTGATGAGGCGCGTATCTTACGTGTAAATACGAGCACACTTTGGCAAACCAAGAAGTTGTTAGCAACTTCCACCTATGCTCTAACCAATGTGTACTAGCAATTTGTTGGATTGTATTATTGCGCTCTAGATTATGCAGCTGTACAGGGGTCAATACCAATTATTTCAGAAACTCTTTCTTTTGCTTCCCCGTATACTCCGTCAAAGTGAATATATTTGTGAAGAAGCTTGTTTTCTGCATGACTCATCCAATTAGCAACTAAAATTTCAGATAGGTAGCAGTTGAACTAATTACAACTCAAGCTTTGCATATAATGCAAATAAATTTTAATAAATTGAAGTTTCATTATGTTAAGAGTACCAGAACCCAAACTTACATATATTTTCTGCATTAAATACTTTATTTTTAATGAGTATAATGAATGTTATAGTCAGATTATATAATTATAATAAGTGTGTACGAAAAAGAATGTAAAAAAAGTTTTGAGTACATTTGTATTTAGAAAGAAGTATCAACTGTAATGTTCACAGCAGTTAAAAATTTTAATTTTCTTTAGAATATCAAGTTGTAGTATTCTATAGAATACTACAACTTCTGTAAAAAAATAAGTCAACTTTATTCATAAATTTTATGGCCGTAATTTGTTAATTCGCTCTCAAAGAAATTATTACTCTATATAAGTGTTTTACTCTATATAAATCTGTTTGATACGGGATAACTGCAATGAATCATTACTAAATTTGGCCTGCATATAATTAATGTGGCATAGTAACATATAGATTTGGACATTGTTCTGCTCGCACAGGATGCTGATACCATGAATATTGTGTTTGGATATTTTTGTCTTTATCATGCGTAAATAGTTGGACAAATTTACCTTAAAGTTTAGACATAGTTAAGAGTTTTTTTAACAGTCAGTACTGCCGATTTTTTTTAAATTTCGGAAATACTTTTGTAGGTAAATAAATATAAATATATTTATATATATACATATATATATATATATATATATATATATATATATATATATATATATATATATATATATATATAGATAAAAATGACCCTTAAAATTTATAATTCCTAAGTCTATGAAAGTCTACTTTTAGCCCATCGTGTGCCGTTTCAATCAAAAATCCACAATTGCGAAGCTACGGACAGAAACTAATTGCGTATAATACGTTGAATAAAAGATTTTCTGAACTTCAACAAGTGATACTTATTAAGTCTCTTATGATTTGGTAAGCAATTAAAATAAAATAATGAACAAATAATAAAGTCTTGAGCCAAATTTTATGTATATACTACATACATGAATGAGGAAAGACGACATCATTCTTTATGTGTAAAAGTATTTGGTAAAACTAGAAGTGTTATCAACAAATTTATCTTCATTATGTATCATTTGAAATCCATTCTGTAAGCATCCATTCTGTAACGCAGTCATCAGTTCAAATGAAAGTGGGCCAAACAATCTGTTATCGTGAACTCTTCTATTTATCTGGAATAAATGAGGATGTCTGAGGTGGAAAGTATACAACATTAAATTTGAAAATAAATTTCAGCCATTTTACATTCGTCTGAAACTTGAGGATATGAAAGTTTTTAATCGAATAATACAATTTATTTAAAATGTTTATATAGCAATAACACATAATACTTTATTATATGTGTGTGGGTATTTATAAATATATATACTAACATAATATTCCAGAACCATTCACTGGAACTGGAGAGGCTCTAAGTGCAACACAGCAGAGGGCGTTGCTAGTTCGAGAGCCATGGTTCCACGGAGAAGTTAGTCGAACTGTAGCTGAACAGGTAAACCTTATATTAGTTGTTAATCAACACATTGTTTATGAATTGTCAAGATCTCCCATTTCTGGAGGTAAATTTATTTGACAAGCTAAATTTTCATGTTGCTACAATGACAATTTGCATTGTGACAATTTGCACAATGCAAATTGTCATTGTAAAAAAGTAAGTTTTTTTGGTATTAAATATTATTTTAAAGAACTGTATTGTAATAAAGTATTATTAAAATTACTAATCAACCTGTGATTTTAATTGTACCATGTTGTATATAATCTTATATTAACAATATTCTCTTGGTGTCATTTATGAATAGGAAAATTGTGAAACAAATCTGTATTTATTTTATACATTTTAATTAAATAAAAAACAGTAAATTTGATAATTAAAAGAAATTTGGTGTTAAATTTTTTTCATTACACCACAGAATTTCTCTGAGCTGCAAGAAATAATACCAACATATCCGTTTAAGTTAATACTTTCCACATTTGCTTAATCATTTATTTATGCTATATTTGGTAGCAGTTATTTAATTATAACCAATACCGTATTCTGACTCATATCCCAAACAAATTGAGAATTTATGTTTAATAAATTATAGCTCATACTACCTGAACTCATCATCAATGTATTATTGTAGATAGAATGTATATGTGTGTTATAAATACCTTTCCTCAGTCTGACCAGTCATATAGTAACAATTGTGACACCAACTGATCTTTTTTGTTCAATTTGTTTAGACTAGTAACAAAAGAACTTGTAGGTAGACCTGTGGATTTGAAATTGTTCGACATTAAATGAAAACCCAGTCAGTACTAGTTGTCATAAGTACTTCAAAGTATTGAAATAAACAAAATGTGAACACCATGTGTCATGTTTATGTTACTGACTTTTGCTTGTTGTGGGATCATGATCGAATTAAACAAAATTGAAATTACACATTCACAATTCAAACTATGTTCGAATAAATAATTCAAAACATGCTTTTCGCTTTTACCAGGAACTCATATCGTACTATCGCTCTTACGACACAAGCATAAGAATTATTATACTATTTGCCTGTAATTAAGAAATAAAATAACTTTATGTGAAGGTGTCAATTTGGCAATATATATTGGCTTAGTTAATTTTCGGTAAAAATACATAGTTTTTGAAATTATAAACCACTTAAAACTATTCCTGTGATTAAATTTTATTAATCTATTTTTGTTGTACGGTTCAGAAACACCATCTAGTATATGAGGAATCATTTAATGTCAAACGGTCAAATCTACGTTGTATATCTAATGTATGTTTCTGTTTGCGTGCATGTGTTTGTATATATAAAGCCACTATCAAATCTTGCTTATTTTTATTGTAAACATTGTTTGTGTTGAACAGTTGGTGGTGAACGATGGTGACTTTCTGGTTCGTGAGTCTGCAGGTTGTGCTGGCCAGTACGTGCTGACGGGAGTGAGGCGCGGACAGAGGAAGCATCTTCTACTAGTAGATCCGGAAGGAGTGGTTTGTATAAATTTTATTCTGTTTTTTCTACAAATGTATAAAGAATAACATATGTATATTGTTTTACAAAATAATCTGTTATTTATACAGAATATATTTAGTTTGGTATAATAAATTTGCTTCTATGAGTATAAAATAGTAGGACTAAAATAAAAAAAATTTTCTTCCATCATCCTCAACATTAAGTAAAATGTCAAGCAGTGCACGCATAGCGGACGCAGCATTATAAGAATGATGCGACACTGTAATTTATAAATGAACCCCCTATTGGTGATTTGAATAGTCAGCGAAATCAATAAAAGATTGTTTTTGTCTTATATTTTCGAAAGGAAAAAAAAAATTGTGCGTGTCAGCTCCGACGCGCGACTGGTGTTTACTACTAAAATACGATTGTCTTGGAATGTATAAAATAGGTAACACTACATATAAATATCAATATCATTAAATGTAAATGGAAAATTCACATATAATTATTTTCAAGTAAAACACAAATGAACAAGATCAAATTTATAAAACAAAATTAAGAACATTTAGTAACATCAAACTAAGAACTTAAAATTAAGAGACTTTTTAATTTTGTGGGATAGAAGACACCAAATATTCAAACAAAATGACATTTGATGATTACAGTTCAAAAATTCTATTACTACAATGTGACTAGCGACATGATTCCCTTTACCTATAGCTAGAATATTGAAACGTGCATTAAAATTAGTTTGCACTTGATGGTTCGCTTTACCTATGGCCAGAATTATAAAATGTGCATTCAATTAGTTTGGACTAAATGATATAAGCCAGTGACTGCTTTAATTCACGAAGTTATCAATACATATTTATTCTTAATATTTGGTAATTTAACAAATACTTGCAAAAACATATTGTATTCTGACAACTGAATTTGAATACAAATGATAACAGAAACTACATTAAGTAAAAATTCTGTTACAGAAATGCAATGTATGATTCAATTTGTCCATACTAAAACAAAAACGTGCATTAAGTTAGGTTGGACTAGATAATACAAATCATTCTTTCATAGGGTTTTAATATGAAAATCCTATTTCATTGGTTAACACACCATTTCATTAAACATTTATTTTACCAATCTCTTACCACGTTGTAATGTATACTTATAGATCCTAATTAACAAAGCTTGACAAAATAAATGTGACTCAATTATTCCCACCATTTTTGTGTAAGATCAAAAATATAAACATTAACATTTTTTAGCCTTTAAATGTTTTAAACAGCGTGCTACTTTGTCTTTTTCTACACACAACAAAATAATGACTATATGATTTATTATTGAAAATTTAACTGTCTGTTGTGGAATTTAAAAAATATAAAATAAAACACAAAATGAGCAGGAAAATTCATAAAAATAAAAACAAAATTATATTAATATGGTGTGTAAAAAATGACAACGAAATAAGAAAAAAAACAGAAAATGGAATAAAAGTGTATAAGTAATTTAAAAAATTTTAAATTTCCTCTCCGCGACTTCAGCACCAGCAGCCAGCAAACGCTGGCTGCTGGTGCGTCTCCTGCGTATTGGAATATTTGTGTCCACGCCCAACGAGGTGTCCTGTACCTCACTCCTAGGCTGACCCGCAGGAACATCTTCCGTTGCCTCGGATGATGTTGCCAAAGTTTCTGCGGCTTCAGCAAATTCTTCACTTCTAATCGTCGATTGTTGCTCAGATGAATTTGTAGATAATTGGTTCTAATTAATTCATTATCAACTCATGAGTATCACAAATTTTAAATTTCAACCCATTTTCGCTTGTGATTTCAAAAGGTGATTAAATTACAAACTAATTTCGTTTGTAATACTGCTTCTACAGTATTAAATATAAAATCGAATAAAAATAACTTCAAACAAATCAATTTAAAAAATTTCAGTGCCCCGTTACTATATTAATCAGTTTCTAAAAACACTATAAATAAAAGATTAATTGTACACTTATTTACCTTGATTATATTACGTATGTTGTTTACCTCGATTTAATTGCTGGGAAAAATCGTTTGATGGGTCTTCCACAATTAGCCCTGGCACTATTAAGGAAACAACAGGGTCACTTTGGATGTCGCTAATCACGTCTCCTCCACTGGTGGCCATCCGCTACTGCCTTTCCTTTGCCAACTCTCTTCTCTACTTGGCTTTCATACTAAGCCAAAGTCGGCACAGTTGACTTCCTTTTGCCTAAAGAAACAAATAAAATACATGGTTCTTAAGCACATTATTTAAAAAAAGAAATTACATTCGTGCAAAACACATTAATTTTGTATTCATTAAATAAATTAATTCCGACTTCATCTTTTATGAGAAATCCTACAGAGATTTAATTTGACATCACTAGCTGCATGGAGAAAAAGTGTTGATCTATTATATTTATATAAAATTATGTATTCGCATGTTGATTGTCCCTATCTCCTCTCTTTACTTAACTTCAACACCCGACTCAGATCCCGTATACTATTACAGAGATTATTCGTACTTTACAAGTCAACTTCTACAAGTTTATAACAATAATATCTCTTTTTATAACCCCACAATTGGAATGTGCCGATTGTATAACGAGATTGTTTCTCAACATCCGTCCTTGGACATTTTTGAACCAAAATGATTAACATTTAAAAAGGAAATACAAAATATAATATTTATAAATTAAAACTAGCTACAATTAATTAACGTTTTATTTAGTATGTAGAAAATAATATAATTCTAAGTTAATACTAACTTTAATAATTGATCAATACATTTTGTAATATATTTAATAACACAAGTAACCCTTCAACATGTATACATAAATACTTTAACCATTTTCTGCAAACATAATTAGAGTTATAGGAAAGAATACTTACTATTACTGCGTAAAGAAGCGACACTCATCTCCCCCCACCAGTTTTTAATGTCACGCGCAGATGACAAGTACGATCAAGAGTGCGCGATCCTAGGTTGCCGCTTGTTGCGTGCGCGTGTTATTTGTTTGAATTTGCGATGTTTGGTTGAGTTTAACTTGTGTAATTCAGTCTTAATTGATAACTATTTATAATAATTCAATATAATGGTCCATCATTGCCACTGTGTATGATTTCTTAGAACGCAATAAAATCAATAAGGATAGGAGATTGTTTTGTCTTTCTTTTTTATTTGTTATAATAAATTTTGTTTTGTATCACCAACTTATTTGGTTAGTACCTATTATTTGGTTAGTACCTATAATAAATAAATAAATTCTATTTTCATTATAAACATGAACATTTGACTGTACTTACCCTTTAATTATTATATCCACTAGCATTAGCTACATTACTAGGTATCTCGGCATTTTTTTCATCTTCACATTTGTTCCGTCGATGCGTTTATTTTCATTTACATCTTTGTGAGAGACAAATATCTTCACTCTGTTTCCATGTAGTTCTTTTTCTTGTATTCATTTTACTACTTTTGTTAAACACAGTACTTCCAGCCAAAACAAACTTCGCTTACTACTGTCAGTAAATAATTTGAAATGTCAATTTAAGATATGACTGAAATTAGCTGATTACACTTTTTTTTAAGCTCTGAACTTCTGATTTTACTATTCATAAAATTTGTTACCGGATGCTATAAATGAAAATAGATTCTTAATCTCTGAAAATTCAGTTATAGCAAAATACCAACTCTGTATAAATAGTAAAAACTGTAGAGATTGATAGCTTTTGTATGACAGTTTATGTTACATAGATACTTTAGGTTATAGACAATAATTTTACTATTTTATAATTAATAGTTTATTGAAAAACATTCTATAATTTTCAGTGAATGTAGAAATGTGGTTTTTGATTGTCTTGTTTCCCAAATGGTGGAGCCAAATTTTACAACACTCAAGATATTTTCAAAAAGCTATTAAGAATTTATAGTACCAATTAAAAAATTATACCCAATCCAAAATCCATCTGATTCAGGTACGAACCAAAGACCGCATATTCGACAGTGTGCCTCACCTCATCAACTACCACTGTAGCAATGAGTTGCCCATCGTATCTGCAGACAGTGCTCTACTGCTGAGGAGGCCGGTGCCTCGCCAGACTTGACCCGTGAGGAAATGTGTGGCTGGTCGCCAGACTGCAGGAACCAAACATATTAATAGATAGATGAAATGTAACAGTATGTTGTATATTGTTTGTTGCGGGGTAAGTTTTCAAATGGAACAGTTCACTTATTGGAAAAAAATAAATTTATTATATCATTTTTTTTTTGTAATTCCCTCTTATAGTCTGTCTCGTAAATACTTTGTCAAGTCACTTTGTGGATTTAGTTTAGTTTAATATTCATTCAATGTGATGAATAGATTAAAAAATGTTGAGAAGCCATTATCAAAGAAATATCTATAAGCTTTTTTAAAAAATAAAAAAGGGTGCGTATACTTATGTACGCGCGTGAGAAGTTATACTTCTTTGGCATCATTAAAAAATAGTTTTTAATTGTATGCAAATAATAAATTACAATAAAATAATAAAAGGACTGGAAAAGGATAGTCAACACAGTGAATAAAGTTCAGTTTAAATTTGAAAAATTAAATAAATAAATATTTATTTTCTTACATTAAGGGTAACATAAATTCTCTTATTATCCGAATGTTATTTTTAAATTATGTCCACTGCCATAGCATCTTCCGGTAATGACAAATAATACATTCGGATAGATAACCTCAATTATATTGGAGCACTTGAAAAAGTCTATAAACACAATTTTTTCACTAATATTTACGAATAGTAAATATATTAATCAAAATATTGAATTTAAATCACTACTGAATATAATTTATCAGCACATATACAAATCGCACTTATATGAAACTAAAACACGTGTGTGAATGTAGTTTCGAGACTGCAACCGCTGCAACTTCATACTGTAACTTTTGTGTGACGAATCTTAAAATTTCACTCTCATCATTTTTTCATAACGCGCCTAAAGAAGTATAACTTCAACAAGTAAATTTTTGAATCTATTAGGAATAAATAACAAAATACCTACATCATATTGGACAGACTATATAATTATTGCGCAAAAATTATCAATACAGTTGTTTTTAAATCATTTGAACTTTTCATGTGTTGCCATTTGAAAATTCACTTGCAATTTGCTCTTATGGTTTTATTGAAGTCCTGATCACGTAATTTTAGTCAACGTTGTAATCATGACAATAGAAATTTTCTACTATATTGTATTTGATGTAAAATGAAATTTTCTACTATATGTAGCATTTCATACTTGATATACTATAGTAGAAAATGTACTCAGTCTTTTAACAGATTAATTTTTTTTGTAAAATTTACACATCCTGAATTAATCTTAAGATCACACATGTTGATTTTGATATCATGTCACAGTGGTATGTTGTCATGTAATGGTTTTCAGTTCATTTGATTTTAATATGTTTTCAACAATTTCTCAGTATCACCATCTATTTGCATCTTTCATTAGGTTATTCCAGATGGGTTAGGATCTGTTAGTTTCCCAATATTTCCTAAAGCTGAATCTCTCAAGTCTGTTATTCATTGAACATACCAGACTACGCCTACTTAGTAGTTCATTAGGATATTCTACACGGCTTAATGATCTGTTACATTTTCTACAATATTTCTTAAAGCTGAATCTCTCAAGACTGTCATTCATAAAATACACTAGATTATGGCTACCTAGTATGCTGTTACGTCACATACACCTTCGATGATACACCTTTAATGATTACATTTATATTATGGCTTCTTCATATCCTGATATTGTAGTGTTAGCCATTGGGATTCTACATACTAGCTCTTTTTTAAAGCTGATTGGATGTTGTAATGACAATGATATTTGAATACAATAGATGTTTTTGTGTGTTGCTTCTAATTTGTCAAACTAGAAGCAATACACAACATCTAGAACACTGTTATTTGGGTGAAAAAACATTCATACATATTTTTGACACCAAAAAACAAAGAAAAACAATCAAACACATTACGAGTGGACAAGGATTGGTGTCGCATGACAACTCGCTAGTAGTATTGTAATAAGTTTTTTTTATATAGCATTGGTTTTTAAATAAATGAATTCCAGAACTTTTCAATTCTCGGTGTGTATAATGAAATTTTAACAAGATTATCCATATATTAAATATTTTTTGTAATAAATGATTGCTATGTTTTAATCAAAGTGGACAGATTACTAGAGAGAATAGGTATTGAAACATAGATTTTTAGAATTATTGTTTTTCTGATTATCTCTATGTCTGTCTGTTTATTTGGATTCGTGTCACATAAGAACATTAAACAGACTTTTGTGGGACTTTCATTATTATATAACTTAATTTCCTAATCCGTTAAACACCATATGAGCTAGGTGTAGATCTGGTATTGGTCTGGTAGATTATATTTATGATTATTATTTTATTTATATCCACAAGCACACCGTGTCTAATGATATAAAAATTGCATAGCACGTAGCAAGTTATTGAGTCAGTCGTGATCAGGATTTCAAAGGAATGCAAAATTATTATGTAACCACTATTTTTGTATATTGAGCTTATAAGCATAAATGTAATTTTTGCATAATACTTAACGCAGATATTGCAATTCACAGTCTAATATACTATTTTAATCACTTGAATTTTAAATGCACCTACACTGCATGAGCAAAGACTGTCTAGGAAAGTGTACCACAAACCACGGCACTGTTGCAAGATAATAAATATATACTATGTAAATAGATAGATTATGAACTTAAAAAAAAATTAAAAAATATTGCTATAAGCTGTGAATTTTATCTCTGGAGTTTTTTGTTATATGAAACAATAAATACAATTGACTTTCACGCGACGCGAACAATGAATTTACTATCAATAAAGTAAATGTTTTTAGGAAAAAAATTGTACCTTTTCAAAGTAGAAGCTATATTATTTTAAAAGAGCAATTGGTTTATATGAAATAGAAACTACGAATTAAAATCATTATTTCAATAATTGTACAATTTGAAATCAACGAAAGAATATGTAGCATTTAAGAATAATCTTTTTTTAAGTGCTTTTATTGGCAAGTATTGTTTTTATTGTGTTATTGGTGTTTGGCATAGCTACAACCCATATATTTTACATGAGAAGGGCTATGCTAGAATTCACTCTAACAAAATAGTATTGTTTTTGTGCAAAAATATACTTAATAATCAAATTATATTGTCATTAAAGAAGTATTGCCAAGAAAGTGACATATCGTCACTAAGTTCTGATATTGCGTAATTGAAAATGGTGAACATTGGAGGGGAGAAAAAAATACCCTTTTTTGTTTTTATTAATTTTATAAATATTTTTTTTAAAGTTTACAGTATAGTCTTTTTTATCAAACCACATGCTTTTCGGTTCTCTGTAGGGACCGTGCAAGAAATACAGGTCACAAGAAAACGACAGAAATAAGAATTTATGATTGATTTGTCCATATCGATGCAGTGTTTTATCGACAGAAAATAGTAAATATCATTGAATGTAAAGAGATCATGTTACAAGGTGATATAACATTTGAATTTTGAAAAACTACACAATTACCATTATTAAAAAAGTATTGTTTAGTTTCTCCTCTTCTATTGAAGAAAGTGGACAGACGTACACCAAACAGGATGATTTAGGACATCAATAGAACTTCAAGCAGTCATGTAATTTTCTAAACTGGTATGTGACACGCAAACATTTGTTGCTCTGTTATCCCCAAGATATGCACATAATGGGACCTTGGTAATTAATATTAATAATATATATATCAATTGTTGCAAACTTATGGGTTTATTCAATGAAACAAAGTATTCTCAATATAATAAACTCTTATTTAAAGTAAATGAAATACAATTGAATACAACATGTGCAAGGAGAATCAGTTAACTAACTAACGTGTACATAGTGCTGCCACCTAGTATTAAAAATGTACAAGCTTAATTTTACTTTTAATCTAATAAATTGAAATGTGGAGCAACTTAAATTTATTCACTATATTAAATGTTAATTTATTAAATTAATTGGAGGAAAAATTAGATATTCAAGGCAAATAATAATATAATGTTTACAAATTCTGATAAAGTAAGAAACATAAACCTTGTCCTCATATTGAAGATATCCAAGTATTTTGTGTAATTTTATTTCTATCAGACACATATCCACATTTATTACAATAAACATACCTCCTTTAATGGGTATTGAAACTGTCTTTTTAGCACATTTATTTTAAAAGATTTGTTTAAGACTAAATACGTCTTAAAAATACTCACAAATTGAGATTGTGCTATTTACTTAAAAAGACGGGCTTCATCTTTAGCTTCAATGACTTCTTTCATCTTTAGGTTTAATGACTAATTACTTCAAAACCATCTACAACAGTACATTTTCGAAAAAGGTTATGAAATTTTCAAAATGATAAATAATTTTCTCATTTACAAGTATATAAAGAAATACCAAAAAATGTCATTGAATTTTTTAGAAGACCAATTTCCCGCCTGATTTTTAAATATTTGACAATATTTCATGAACTACAGCAGATAGAAAAAAAATTTTGCATTTAAAATAATTTGAAATCAATTTCCAAAAGAAATGTTTATTATAAATCCAAATTATGTGAAAATAGTCATAGCGTTGCGAAAAAAATGCAATCACACAAAAAAAATTATTTATTTACTTTAATGTATCTTATCGATACATATAGCGGACTTATTGCTACGAGAGCAATCTCTTACAGCCAACCAGAACAGTCCAGTCCCGTTCGACGAACGGCCGGGAATCGAACCCGGGTCCTCACGGTGCGCCGCATCGTCAAAGGTCATATGTCTTGTGATCAACCCAACACACCACGGTGACGATAAAATGACAGCAATGTAACCAAAAGTTAATTAATTTGTCACCAGCTGGCACTAACAGCATCTTGCACGGTCTAAATGTCCTAACCTCCATTTTTTTTACGCAGAGTTCAAACTTAAGTGATTATATATTTACAACAAAATGAAACTGTGTGATATAGTATTATTTCTACTTTATTTAATTTCAATTACCAAAGACAAATAACCCACCTGAAGATGTTTTCATACAACAAAACCTAGGTTGTGGTAAAGAATTTAAAGAAAGTAGAAATATTACTACACATAGTTTCATTTAATTATGAATAATGAATTTCTACAAAATTAACGCCAAATATATTCAATATTTGATTATATATTTGTCTTGTGATGGAAGGATTATTTTGTTGAAAATTAAGGATAATAGTTATTCCCATTTGCTTTCGTGATAATAATGGAATTTGATTGTAAGTTTTAAATCATTACTTGGTGCTCATTGACTAGCGTTGCGTTTTCGAGACGTTGCTGTAGTTTGTTGAACAAATGCTAAACATTTATTTGTATACGAAATAAGTTAACGGACAATTTTGCTCTACAATCTTTTGATAACAAACAATATTTTTTTACTAATGATACTGCCAATTATGAATTTGGTATTTGTTTGTCAAGTATTTTAATTATGAATATTTGCATACGCAAATAGCAGATACATTAAGAATTATCCTTGATGTTGATAATCTAGATTATAGAATATTTCTAGGAATTGAAAGAAGAGAATGTTTCTTAAGATAACAAGTACAAGCTTTAAGATGTTGCATATAATGGACAAGACTGTACATAGCTTCTAGCATTGTCCTTTTATCCAAAAGTTCTATTGAGCATGGGTCTTACAGCAAAGAAACTTGTCAAGTTGATAAAAAATAGTTTTATTATAAACATTGTCAATGAAAATATTGTTTTCTTAATTTTACTAACTTTGAAAGACATTTTTAACCCAAATTTTTTGTAAGAAAAAAGACCGTTATATGTTTAGTATTTAGAATGAATGAATGCTTCCTATAATAATGCTGACCTATTTTAAAATATATTTTTATATATGTTTGCTACCCTATTTACACAATATATATTGTGTATTTATATACACGGTGTATGGGAATAAGTTTCAGACAAAGAAAGACTATTTTTCCTTTATTCCTTGACTGAAAAATAGTTGATTGTCGTTAAAATAAAATTTAAAAGATGACTTTTTTTCATTAAATTGAAAATAATATTCATAATTATTTGTCATCTTTTTTGTACACACGATACTTGCACACATTGTGCAGCGCCACTCAGGGGAATAACCCACGAACAGCTGTGAAGAAATCACCACTGTGGGTAAACATCGCACTCTGGACAAGTCTTAGGTGTATTAAAGAGTGTATAATATTTTTTGCATTCAATTAGAGAAAGGGTGTGTTTTATGTTTTATTTTAACGACAATTTATTCCTTTATAGCTAACAAATAGCGTCTTTCTTTGTCCGACATCTATTCCCAGATATAGTGTGTGTGTGTGTGTGTATATGTATATGTATATATATATATATATATATGCGCGTATATACCCACTAGTCTAAACTTGAATATAACCCAGCCACAGAGAAGTAATTCTCTTCAATGACTTGAAGAGAACTAGAGGAGTAGATAACATTAAAGTTAAACATTGCAATATTTTGCAAAATTTTGACAATATTTAACCAATTTTCTTGTATTTTTTAAACTGATATAACTTTTTCTTTATGCAGAATTTCAAAAAAAGGTTTAAAATTTTCCTCTCAAGATATCGAAGAGCATTTCCTGTCTGCGGTTTTTTATCATATTCAACTTTACACCTGTATAACATGAAGAAAACATAATATTATGGTTTGTCTATAACATAGTGGATACAGATCAACCCTAAACAATAATAACATTCCTTTTTTTTTAATGTTTATATTTTTTTCTAACTATTGTATCATTAAATCAAATAAAATTAATTTTTTTCCCCCCACTCTATATATATATATATATATATATATATATATATAATTTAACATTTTTATTTTTTTCGTTATCTTAAAATACCCAACTAAGTAGTTTACAGTTTAAATTAACCAAGTTTTAAATTCACAATAAGTTCAGGAAATTGGCGAAATTCAGTGCAATGGCTAATTTCAAATTGGAAAATGCACATTGTTTGCCACATTGATCAGCATTGTTTTTAATAAGTAATTTTAAAACTATGTTACTTTTAAATATATTTTTTAACAAAGCCAATCAACTTATCAACAAATAAATAATACTTAAATGTTGTATATAGGCGATACAAGAGCATTCTGGCTGGTGACATTCAGTAGCTTGTATCTTGTATTCTACTTTTTCAAAATAAACACTACAGACAACCTCCACTCCAGCATTCCCCCACTTCTCCCCGAGTGGTAAGTCTAGATAGTAACCAATTTGTTAACATTATTTGGGAAACACTTATCCATTTTAAATAGTAAATGTATATTTATCGTTATTTTTTTGTATAATGTTTTTAAAATTTGTATAGGAGCAAGATGTCTTTTTACAACTTTACACTGTACTATGTTTTTTGAGTAGGTATCCTTGTAGAAATCATTTTGAATGCTTTACAAATCATTTATGTATCAATTAATTTATCATCGAACTTTTTAATTGTCAAGTTGTGAGAAAGGTTTTGTGCACATGATGTTAGATTAAGCACATTGTAGTTATATTTGCACTGAAATGTATAAAACCGCTATTGCTTTGTAAATAATAATTTTTAGGTCAACACGATTACATGTTCATGATATATGCTTATCTAAAATAAAAAGATCAAAATGAATGCAATACGATTGTTCATATCAGTGTTAAAAGCAATAATTTTTGTGTGTAAATTATATTTTCCATTCAAGTATATAATTGTATTTAGATTTTGATGGATGAAAGAATGGGTGAGGATGAGATAAAAAAATGGCTCTGCTAAACATAAAATATACAGTGATTTTTAATTAAACTTCCTGCAAGCTCATATTCTGCTGGGTTTATATTTACCTAAAATAATAAGATTTGCCTGGATGATCCGTTGGAGTAGCAACTTTTTTGTATTGTATATAATTCTGACGCTTTTATATACTATATCGTATATAAGGATGGCTCCGTTACCCGCATGCACTCATACTGTAAATAAAATACTTTTGCGTAATAAAATTGTAATAGAAGAAGTACTGCATTACAAGGTTATCACAATGTAATAAAAACTTCAATTTGAAACAGAAACGTGTTTTTTTTATTTTGAGCATTATATGTTAAAAAAAAGAATTAGTTTCTCAGTGGGTCATTTTTCTTATCGTTACTCATTCTTTCTTATTGTATTGAATGTTGTTTAAAGTTATGGTGTGTATATTTTATTAGTGTAAATAAAATGTATGATGTTAACTTTTCTACTCGAGCATAAGTGCAGAAAATAAAATATCAAGGTAAGTGTTACTGCTGCTGTCGTGGTGAAAATGGATTTTTCAGTTTCCAATCTCGGTTCGAGGGTTTGTTAGTCCAAATAATGTGGCAAGTATAAAAGATTTTCGAAGTATATGAGTAATTTTCGTTTGTAAGTTAACTTTGCTGTCTCCATACTTTTAATTGAAATATCTCAAGAATCGAATTTTGTTTTTGATATAATTTTTAGATTTATCTCAAACAGATAAAATTTTCACAAGTATTACGTTTAATTCATTTTTAAATGAATAGAAAAAACTAAATTTCACGAGTGTCGAGGTTCCTCCCTGCGCATTCAGTTTGCACATCAGATCAGTTTAAACCATTGTACAGCATCCTTTTGAATTTTAAATCTTGGAAGTTTTGTCTAACAGCATTTGTATGGGTTTGAGTGATGTTCAATGCACGCCATTCTTTTAGAACTATTGCTTTAAATCTTTCCAGTAATTGTATACACATATTTTAAAAGAGTGGGCTCCAAGTTGGTTTTTCATTTTCTAAGTCTTCCAAGTGCTGGCATTTGAAGACAATATAAAATTGTAAGTCACAGAGTCTTTAACAGTTGTAGACATGGTCTTCTCGAGTTAATAACGAATCATATAAAACTCTCACTATTAGCAAAAGCGTCTATAGTGCATTATGAAAACTTAAAATATGTTAATGTTGCACGTATATTATTAGGTCTGGTCAGAAATAATGGCGTGTGATTATGAATATAATGGGGTGTGTGATTATGAATGATAATAACACAATTATTCAATAGTGAATATGTCTACAGACATCTCCATCGTGATTGGTTAAATAAATGGATTTTGAAACAACAAATTAATGAAGATGCTAATATTATTGGCGTCGATTTCAAACAAAGGCAATACAAAAACAGACTGCTACTTGTAAATAACAAGGGAAGTAATGAACAAATAAGATGAATGATGGAAAGAGAGCAGATCTTCCATTCAATCGAATATTATTTAGTGCTTGTTAATTAGAAGTTATTTTAGGAAAAAAACTGTTAGTAATTTTATCACATATTTGAATTAAGAAATAAATGTTTTTTTTTTTTGGAAAATTTATAAACCATTGTTACTGATCGTTAATGTACAGCAGTTACATATTATACCCATATAATAAATGAAAGATTCAATTCATCGCTCTATTATTTTGATCTTTCAAGTAATAATTCTGTGATCATCTATCAACATTGTAAATAGCAGAACATTCGAATATAATCTATGCCGTTCATTGAAACAAATATGTAACAAAAAAAGCTTCATAAATCAATTGAATTAGAAGTAAGCTAGTACACACACGCACACATATATATGTGTTCATATTTTTAATATAGCACTTTATTTGTAGAAAGATTTATTACCAAAATAGAGAAATAATTTTATAACTGAGTGTACATTTTTTAAGTATGCCCTACTGTAATTTCCTAAGCGCTCTTCCTGTAAATGTGATCATTGTATATACTTATATGGAAATAATCATACAAAAATTTGAATTTGAGTGGAAAAATGTATATAGAATTTTTCCAAATTATAGATAGACTCAATTTGCAATAGTTTATACGCAGAAAGCACAAAGTTATATTCTGACAATTGAAATTTCTTATTAAATTATGGAGTCTACGATGGGATTTTTTTTTTGGTATATATAAAAGTTGTCATTAACAAAAAATTGAAGATGGAAACATTAAAAATCTATTTACTTAATATTATTATAAATTTTATATTTTCATGTAATAAATATTTAAAATACTTACACGCTAGCTTATGTTAAAATGAAGTATACAAGGAAACTGAAAACTGAAAACTTACTGTTTGTGTTGATAATACACCCTCTTATTTGACAATGTTCTCCTTTCGCGGGGCACGATACGAAGCAATAAGCCTAATTTCAGTGCTAACACATAATATACATTAGATGTAGATACGTAATATACATCAAATGTGTCGCATATTCTATTAGATAGATATATAATTTTAGTAGCACAGAAATTCCGATTGCACACTCTATAATTGCATATGACGTGCTTACACAGCAGACTAGACGAAATGAGGTTATAAAAAATATTTAAATCACATAAATAATTACAATTTCCATGTTTACTGACGATATAAGTTGTTGATCTTATATTTGATAAATTAATCATACCTTTATTGATTGTATAAGTAATTAATAACGTATAACAATACAATAGATGACTACCAACTGTACATTGAAACATGTTACAATGCTAAATGCCTAAGGAACATAAATGTGGTAATCATTTAATGATAGAAATGTATATTAATTACAGTAGACACAGTAGTAGAATCTGTTAAACACAGTAATCACAGCAGTAGAATCTGTTAAACAGATTTTTGTTAAATACCATTTTCTGCATAAGACGCTCTTTGACGTGAGATTGTTAATAGCTTGCAGGTTAGCCGCCAACATGTTAAGGTGATATATATGTTATATATTGTTGCACACAGAGTTTAATATGGCTTTGAATATTCCAGTTCTATTGAAAATATTATTATTCTTCCAAACCTGCGTTTCCAACTTAATATCTTCTTCGCATAGTCATTTTTTAATTGTATAAAGTGGCTTTTAGTGTTATTTACTTTTAAAAAGTTAAGAATCCCATTAGTCATTTCTGTGTTTCAAATTTTGGAAACCTAACCAAACTATGTTTATTATGTTGTTGTAATTGCATAAATTGTTGCATGTGCAAACACAAACTTACTTGCTATTCGTCGACATTGTAAATTAATGAATACATAATTTATTCGCAATCAACAAAATCTGTATTTGAAGTATTTTGTACAGATGGAATATGCACAAATGATTTGAAGTTAATGTATCAGCGAGTGTCCCTATATTATAGTAAAATGATAGGATTATTTGAATCAGTTGATAATTCCAAAAGTTAATCAAGAAAGTTTGCCACTTTATGCTATTAAATATCTCCTATAATACCAAAGTGGCTAAAATAAGAAGTATTGATATAAAATGAGAGGCATATAAAATTAGATTTAAAAACATTCTTTATATAATTTATCCTTGTATAAAACTGTCTTTCAAATTATCCAGAGCTAATTTCAATTTACACAAAAACTAAATACCTAAGCAGTTCACCTACGTTCATTACCTAAGTAATTAACTTCTAGTATAAACTTGTATTTATCATATTTCAAACATTTGTCAATTATTTTTCATGAAGGGGAATTACATCGAACAATTTAATAATTAATGTTAATACTGATCAAGTTACAATTTGATATTTTACACAACTTCTTGGTCAATAAGGTCTATTCGAATTTACTGGGTGTTATTGGCTTAAATTTTTCATTGTGGAATAAAGCGGAAAAAATATATGCAAATGAAATTAAGGCTACATAATTAAAGTTGGGTAAAAAAGAGAAAACTCCATCGAATAAACCGCTGTGAAGGTGACAGTTTTTATAGGTATTAAAAAGCACAACATAAATCTATTTTAGAGCTTTGACTATTAATTAAAAATAAATGTGCCAAACTTTAAACTTTCCTTTATATAATTAGAATAATTATATAAAGGAAAGTTTGTATAATTAGAACTGATCATTATAGAATATTTTATACGAGACAAAAAAATGGTAGTATTTTGGTTAATTATGAAAAGTTGATTTGTGTAAGAATGTTTTTCCTGTATAATGTCTCTATTACAATATAAAGATTACTATCATAAGGCAATATTATCCAAGACGTGACATTTTGATAAAATATTCAATACCTATTTATTACTTATATCACATTTCTATGGAAATAAGGTAATTCATAAGTAAAGCTATATAATAGCCCTTATGTTATCATATGGCTCCCAACCATCTTATCTACATGGGAAAGGGGAGGATAATTACCAGCGCCCTTGCAACTTTCAACACTTACCCTGCAAAATAAATTACCATTGATATTTTGGGTTCCATCTCTTATGCGAGGATATCACCGGTGGTAAATCTTTTGTACCTAATGTGATAGTTTGCAGAAAAATTGGTTAAATGATACACACAGTATATTTAATTATGTAAAATAAGTGTACAACGTAAGACTTGCTTTGAGTATGTACATTTTTTGGATTTCTTAACTGGCAGGGAATATTTTAAATTATAGCAATTGTTATTTAGAATTTATAGCAATTGTTTCTTATGTTACACCAAAAAGTTTGGAGTTTATATTCTTAACTATATTTTTATTTATAATCTAAAAAACATTCTAAAATAAGTGATTTCACTGCATATCAGTTTAGAAGTACTAAATCCAAAACAGTATTGCAGATTTCAAATTTAACAATTCCAATAATTTGCTATTGATTAGATTTTCAACTAATATATATCTTTCTATAGTTTTTCAACTAATATACATCTTTCTATATTTAGAAAAGTAAATGTATGCCATGAACTATTTTGTACAGCTGTTTTTGCTACTTTATATGTAAATTTAATGGTACAACCTTTCAATATCTGCTTAGTCCACTCTGTTCATAACATGAAAAATAAAGCATCGCTTCAAATGTATAATATAGATATTTATATATTACATTAGTCAATACCTATTTTTCAATAAATAATATATGTACATAAATCTAATTATATTTTTGTAAGAATGCAAACCAATAAAAATTTATACAGTCCGTTTTGTTTTTTCAATATTTTATTAGTAATAATCAAAATTATTTAATAAACAATCTACTTTTATAAAGAGTGATTCCACTCTAAAATAAATTAATTTTTTAGTTTTTTGGTCAATCATTATTATATCTATATAAATAAAACAAAGTCGCGTTAGTTACACCATTTATAACTCAAGAACGGCTAGACCAATTTTCATGATCTTTGATTTGTTCAATTTACTTCCACCCCGAATAGCAGATTATTAAAGCATTGGAAAAATTTAGGAAAAAAAATTATGAAGAAAATCCATTTTTCCATACATTTTGTATGGATAGCTTTTTGATGATACATCGACAACAGATTGATATTTTTTTTCATTGAATATTTATATGATTATTATATATTTATTGAATATTTTTTTTTCATTTCGGCTTTGAGAAGTTTTCTCGCACATCGGAAAAGTAAGAAAATCACAAATAATTGGTGTAAAACGTAATATATGATAAATGATAGAAAAAAAAAGAAAAAAGTATGTTATAAATGATAACTGATTTTCAACAATTGTTATTCAGTTTTCATTAATTCTCTTTAAATTATTTTTTCTGAAATTCATCAGCGAAAAATTATTTCAAATAGTTGAGTTAAATTTGATGAAGTGCACATTGTGAAACGTTGTGACTTCTAAGATGTTCACTTTGTAAGGTTATGACATGATGGTTATACACAACACAACGAAAAATGTAGTATATCACAAGGTACTTCAATGAAGGGAATCCCGAGTACAACCCATTCAGAAAATAGTTTAACAGAAAGTTACTATTTTCTGAATGGGTTGTACTACCTTTATCGAACTTAATTAATTTTGAGTATTCATTTTATATTAATAAAAAACTGTAGCTAATAACTTAACACATTTATTGATTCTGAGGCGATACAAAGTTTGCCTCACTAAGTTACAAAGTGTTATATGTATTAGGTAATATAGTTTGACACTTTGTGTAATAAACACATTCAGTGGGGTGCACAATTTTGGATGTCTTACGTGACACCTTTACTAGGAGATAAAACATTTACAGTTTTTTTACTTTTAAATATTTTCATGCATAAATGAAATTGTCATAAAAGACTTGGGACATTGACATCAATCACACAAAGGAAACTGTTTTGTCGACATCCACATTGCTGAATATGTTAACGATCGAACATTTAAAAAACAACCAAAACGATTTCGTTTTTATAAGGTAATTTAAATTGCACTGTAAGTTTTTTGTAAGTGACATAAATTTCCAGTTCGCCCATACTCGTAGAAAAAATTCTTTTTGAAATACATTTCCACCGTTTTGGTGATAATTTAAGTAGTAAGCTGCATGCAAAATTTCAGTTTCCCAGAGAGAACATAGATAAACCACAAAAATATGTGCTAAGTTTTAATACTGAACACAATTTTTTTGAAATGTTTTGATTGTAAATTAATTATTAACTTCCAAAAATAATGTTGATAAATACAGATAAGTTAGAAAATTGAAAACAGCTTTCATGAATAAAACATTTTAATATTAATTAAAAAAATTAATTAATCGAGCAAAAAAATTTCAGACGAGAGTTTAAACCGGAATAAGATTACTTATAAAATCTTCATTACAACCCATTCAAGATCAACAATTTAAAGAACGATTGATTTAAGATGGCAGAACGAAAGAGCTAAATCTGACAATTTTTACTGTTATTTATTAGCAGCCAAATAGCTCTACTTTTTGATGATAATTTTGGTTTAATTACAGCCTAATTATTTTTTGGGCACAGGAAATAAATACTGATATCAAAGTACAGGATAACAAAAAAGTAGTTTCAAAAAAAAAGTCAAAACACGCGTTTGTAACCAAAGGATCCATTGAGGGAATTCAAATGATACAGTCTAGATGAATTTATTGTTAACTATTGAGATCTACCCATAACAATCCCCGCTCCTATATTCCTAAAACCCTCTTGGTTATATGTATAATCAAAGTCTCATTAAGTCAACTTGATAGGTTAGCCATTCGGAAGTTCCCATAACCACCTCTGTCTTCCATCATCAGATCCTTCCGATTATAATATGTAACTAAAGGGCTCTTTGAGACAAGTCAAACGAGCTCAGACTAGACACGTTTATTGTTACCTGTTGAGAAGTTCCTACCACCAGCTCCCTCCTCTGTTCTCATATCCGCTCGATGGTACCATGTTATTGTTTTCATTAAAAAGAGCAAGATTATTTACATATGGAAAATGATGAGCATGTTTTTTTTTCCAAATTTTGAATATATAGTTTCCCCTTTTCTAGCGGATGGTTTTTAGACAACGGCGTTGAGAAACTGCCTTTCATTATAGTGTGTGGTGTTGCGACCTTTTAAAAGCCAGTAAATTTTTTATCTTAACGAACACAAATGAAATATCAAGAGTTAAATATTATATTATTCAAATATTCACTTATATTTATAAAGGTAAACATGTTAAAAGTAATTTCTTCATAAGTTGTATTTAAGAAATTTTGACCCATTTTAAATATATACAAGATATTAAAACATATCCAAAAATTTTGATGATTTTAAAAAGTTGACAACACATCATCATGAGTTAACTCGGTTTTCTTGCCAAAAAGTTCGGGTCACAAGTAAACTAATGTTTGCACTTGCAATTTCCATTTTTAACACTCAGAGTAATTAGGATATTATAAAATCTTTTTGCATTATTTCATTTTATTTTATTTCTATCACAATTTTAATATTACAAAACTTTCAACCAACACGAATAGTAACAATGCAGAACTTCTCAATGAATTATATGTATATACATGTAAGGAAAGCGCAATGAACCAAAATATAATTGCACATAGGTGATTGCTAAAAAATATGTACCTATAAAGTTTCATTTAAATTCATTACGTATAAATAAGGCATATTAAAAGCACAAATGTCATAGATGGCAGTGATGTTTATTATGTATTCAAGTCATACAATAATAATAATTATGTTACATTTACATACTAGAATAATAGGTTTATAAAGCTATTAACACTTGATTAATTACGTTTACTTAAAATATAATGCAGGAGTAGTGATATGTACGCAGTTAAACCTTACATAAAGTACTTTACAACAGCTATCCAAACACCCAATAAGCAACAGAACGACTATTCATTTCAACGAGAAGCCATCCCTACTCACGACACTCAACTAGACGTAACTGCGTAATAAATCACTCGTCGCCGCATTTACAATGATTTTAGATTAAAAACAACCTCTATCTCGTAAATGGCAGTCTCTTCTTAAAAATGAACATAGTTTCGTTTTTAAACTATCGCTCGACAGCGTTTTTGGTTACGACCTAATTATTTGGTTTAAAAGAGTGAGTTACAATAATTGACGTATCATTATGTGCAATTTATAACAACTTCAACAACAACAAAGACCAGAATGTCAAACGGTTTTTACTGTCGGTTGTAATACTTTGCCGGCATTGACAATATTTCATGCTTCTGGCGAATTTTAAAACACACTTACTACTCTTAATAAATTATATAAACACTATATAGAACTTACATTGCTATATTTTTCACGTTAGAGGGTTCTATTAAGGCTGTCATCTTAGATGTTTCAGGGAAAATTTTTTCCAACACACTTGTTCTAACTATAAAACTTTAATACCATTTCTTTGATAATCATCAGTTAACAGCTTAAGGGCAACTTTAGTAATTAATAAGTTTGTTAATAGCTTAATTTGTTTCTTTGCCATACTAAAGCAGAACTTTAAACAAACTTTTATTTCTTTTTTATTTTTATAATTGTAAGGATCGGTCAGATGTTTTAAAACAAATATGGATGAAAAAAATCATTGATTTCATTATGTGTTAAATTTTACGAAATAACTTAATGTAAACGCGAAATGAAATCAATAATTTCCTTCTATAAATGTATTCAAGAAACGTAATATTATATATCAAAGAAACAATACAATTCAGTTGCTATAATAGAATCCCCTCGAAAAATGTGACATTCTGGGCCCGTGAACAATTCTTTTAAATTAGTGGCAGTGTCATTTTTATTCTAGATTTATGGAGACCTTAATTTTACTCATATCACTTAACAAAAAGAATTAATGCCATTTATTATATATAAGACTTCCTTAAACACTCCAAAACAGTTTACACAACAAATGACAGAGGGAAAAATTTTCAAAGTAACGCTTTACTAGAGGTATAGAGAGCCATAAATATGTAACATTTGCAATATTAATTGTCAAAACATACAAAGCAGGGTTTGAATTTGTAAAAATTTAGAGTCACTTACGTTGCTTAATTTTACTAGTCCCCATTTAGTTATACGTTACGTCACTTACGTTTAATCACAACGAAACTTTTTTTTTTACGTTAACTTATGCACAATAATTTTAGGATAAAACTCTAATTTTACAAATGATGGAATAACTTTCAAATGATTATATATCCATTGAGATATGAGGATGGTACTTTCAAGTTGTATTAAGTAAAATTTTTCTAAAAAGCTGTATAGAAAAAATTAACACAATTGTTAATAAACTTAGCTACATAATTTTTGTTTATCGTGCAAGTATAAAAACATTTATTCAAAACTATAAGAGCTAAGCTATACAGACTTTATAACATTTTGAAAGTACCCATCGTCATAGAGCGCTATGGTCAAATCAAATCATGTTGTACGCAATAAATATTGTTCTTACATATTATTTATCCATAAAAACCATATAGAATTGTGAAGTCGCTTTTAAGCTTGATTACCACTAACTGGAAACAAATGGTTGTCGTGTTTAGAAAAATAAATTATTTTGTATTAATAATTTCGTTTTGGAAGGACGTTCAATGTTATATTAAGGAGAATTTATTTCACTAAAACTTTCGATAGGCTGAGGCTATAAAAACAACACACATTTTTTGTATACAAACTGCCATAAATCTATATTACTAAATGTCTACAATGTGTTTCTTAAAAGTAATATTCATCAGAATGTTTACCGCTGATAACAGTTTCTGTTTGTATGCTTTCAAAACAATCTACAATATATAGATGGAAATTACATTGACTTTACGCTAATAAAAAGATAGTACCTATATACTTATAACGGGTATTATTCATGCAAATAAAAAATTGCTCTAATAAAAAAAGACTATGCAATTACATAATGGCATTGTGACAAAAAGAATACAATATGATCACACACAAACATTATATCGAAAATTTTACTTAATGAGTTAGAGATTAGTTTTGAGCACATTAGAATGTCAGAACACTAAAATTAAATCTGGAAATAATTTTTTCTTAACATCGCGTGTTACGTATTGATATAACGAAATGTTATTTTGATGGTCGTCACTATCTCTATTCAGGGTGTAAAGTTGAATACGACGAAGCTGCAGAGAGGTAATTGTATTCAACATTCCAAAGGAAAAATTTAAAAATGATTTTTTGATATTCCGAGTTAATCGTTCCGTCAACTGATTTGTGAAATAAACAAAAACATATTCATTCTAAACCTTAAAATATTTTAAGAAAACATTTTAAGATTTCTATTGATAATATTCAATTTTTGAATGATGTAATAATGAAAACTGAGAAAAATATAGTAATAAGTTTGCAACCAAATTTGAACTGTGAACCTGAATTACAACATTACTATCACGACTTTCGAAAAAAACGTTTCCACTCTTCTCTTCAGGGTATCGAAGGGATTTACCTTCCCATAATTTTGTCATATTCAACTTTACACCTATATCTCTATATCTATCGCTGGGCATGTAGAATATAATTGAATATGTGTTCTTTAGAAAAGTGAATGCCTCTCTTAACTTCTAATACTTGCATTAACATGATCGTTTAAAATCTAAAACATTCATGTCCCTATATCGTAAGATAAAACTACCATCATAACTTACGCTATCGTATTGCAAAAAATGCTGTAATAGATATCACAATGAACACTTCTGTGGCGAAAAAAGGCATTATTTTATCTCCCGTCCAAGACAAATACCATTCTCGCTTTATTTTAAATGGAACCTTTTCAATGTTTCTGACATTTCAATAAACTGGCTTTAAAAATGTTAAAAGAAACAGTGTAAAAGAACGAATATACAAGAAATACATGAATTGAATAAATAGCCTGAGTTTTAAAATAAAAGAAAATTTTAGTTAAGAACTACTAAGAATTTACTTTATACTAATATTTCTTTCAGGGTCAGCAGTTAAAGAGAAAAAAATCCAGTTTTCTGCTACAGCAGTAATTAATAAAATGTCTGTAATAATTATTCTACTCCAACCGAAAAGACGATCAATAAGCCAATATCCATTTCCGTAATGACCCCATAAGATACATTAAAGAATTTATTCTAAATTTAACAAACACACCAAAACAAATTTTGGATTTATATATTTATTATGTGTATATGACGAAATATGTCTTAACTATATGATGCCACTCGTCAAAACCGTATCAGCAGTAGAAAACTCAAGCATATCACAAACAACAATACAAAGAATTACAAAAAAATTTCAAAAAATAAAAACGCTGCCCAAATTTAAAAAAAAAATACTCGTCACCCACAAGTTTACACTACGAAGAGTTTACAGCAAGAATGAAAATATTATACGACGAAAGTCTCAATAAAACTAATCATAAACACTACTTTTGCCCCAAATTAAAGTGATAAAATTCAGCGCAACTATAAGATATGAATAAAATAAATAAAACTCTTGACTCACATCAAATTATCTACCATACTACATACTTTGTTATATACTGAGATCATTACATCATTATATACAATCCATTATTAATAAAGTTACTAGTATTCAGAGAAAATGTATTGCTATGTGAAGGCAAATGTAATTTAATTATAGTTATATCTATATCTAGAACTTGCGCTCCTAATGCCACATATTTTGTACAGCTCGTACGTTACCAGCCAACGCAACTGCCGACTGTCATATATATATAAAATTTGACAAACCCTCACTTCTAATTTACAAAGATGCAATCGACTGTTCTATTCGAGAAGAACATGAATTTCCTTGCAAAATGGGAGCATAGAAGCTCTTTATAAGTACTTGGGCACTGTTATCGTAAAACTATGGAACTCCAGCCAATTCTTACAGAATTACAAGTAAGAATAAATAAACGAGATGCCAAACTCAAGAATTCGAAAGACTTTGTTAGACTGTAATGGGCAACACAGATGAACGACTTCTGTGGGTAGTGATTCAGCGGCCAACGATTTTTATGGGACAGGGTTGGCGGAGGACTCCCCACCAGTCAAGATGCACATACCGCCGATTGAATGTCGGCCATCTGCATTTTCAATTATCAATATAAAGAGATGTATTTTAGAAACGGTTTGTGAGGCATATGCGTTAAATTATTAAACATCATATGTTCTATTATAATTTTTGGCATCTGCGTCACCCGTTGAAGCAATTACATGTGAAGTCATTTTTTTATTTGTGATCAAGAGAATATCGCTTTACTCAATGTCCAATTTATCTGGTAGAATATGGAAAATGTTTTATGTGAAAAGCAACTGTGTCCTGACTATTCTCCATTACAAAACAAAGTAAAAGTAAACCATAAACTTAAAAAGAAGATTTTTCTTTCGCCACGCACTCCTTTTATCAAGTTACACACATGTTGTAATATTTATTTAACTGTCAAAATATATTCACTTGAATTCAATCAAAACAAAAAATTATTCAATGAATGTTAATCAAATCAATAATCTTTTTTTTTTGTAAACCTACATTACTCTGTGTTATTACTGCAAGTTACTGAAACATTTGACCAATTAACCTCACATAACATACGTAAGATAAAATTAACATAATAATATACAGTTAAAAAACAATATTAAATCAATTTTAAAATGTATTTTTTTGGTGTTCTCCATTTTTATATCAAACTCATTTTTGAGTGGATACGGATTATTTCATCACGGTTCACGGTTATTACATTTCAACTAACTCTGCTTGGCTTACGATCTGAATTGATATTTTAAAGCAAAGATCAAAGACCGTTTAACTTACGTAGGGCTACGAGTTCCATAGTTCAATGCCACTTTAAATGTAGACGTTACTTTATAGCGTGAAATTCAAAAATATGCTCGATTCTTCCGTCAACTTCTTTTTCTACTTTCTCGCATCCTGCTACACAACTTAGACCTAGACATGTATCTGCACATATGACCGTAATTTCTGCTTAGAATTTAACCCTTTACGTACACTTTACCGGATAGTTAGACCAGACTCCATATAGATTCATGTCTGATTACCCATTCTTCCCACTGTTAAACATAAAGTCCAATGAGCGACAAAAAAATCTAATATTAACGATTTTGACATTTCGGAAACGCGCAGTACACGATTGTGATATAAAATGTTTAAACAGAGGCACTTCATTGGTGGGTTATTAAAAAAATATCCTTGTCCGCTCTCTAAAAATCGTCGTCACACGTTAATCCGAACGGCGATTCGAGAGTCTATAATTTATCACAGCAGAGAATCGGTTATTCTCGACGGTGATTCGTTTTACAAAAATACATATAAAAATTTACCGTACCTCGTATTATTATGCTTTAAGTACAATGTTAAACCTAAAATGTTTATCGGCCTAACTGTCGGTATTCCCTTCAAAAATATAGTTACAGCTATGTCATTAAACCTACGTCGCGTTGCCCCTTAATACTTAACAGTGAATACAAAATATTTTCACGCTGGTCGCTTGACGCAAGTGGAAAAAACATGTACCCCCATAGAAAAATATCTGCATATTGTAAAACATGTAAACTGTATACTCGATCCGGACAATCTATCAATATGGAGGCCGGTAGAAAAATAGTGATTGCACAAAATTACTTCTAATACCTGTTTCTTAATACGTTCATCAGTATGAGAATATATATAACTATTTCAATAAATATGTTTCCTTTATTTACATCTACTTCGTCATAACGCCGGCGCCGGACACTCGCAAATCAATAAATAAGGCAACATTACTTCGTACGTAACGCTCCGCAGCAACAATCTTTGTACTATGTCTCGTGAAACCGCCTCCTCGTCAGCTAGACCTTCGGAATTACATAAATAAATAACATTATCTACCTATCGGGACTGGCGGCGGTCGCGTTCCGTCGCGCACCCCGCCGGTAACTGTCGTTCACTACTTTACCTATCCTATCACTACTCCCGCCTCCCGCCTTACGTACACCGGCGCTCCGAGGGCGCTTCCGCTCTATGTACACGCCTCGCGGCCGACGCCGGCCCGTCGGACTCGTTCGTCCCTTTATCTTCCACACTAAAACGAAGACTAAAACGAATGCAACTAGGTAGGCACGAGCTGGTGGTGGGAGATGGGCGGGCGGTGCAGCGTGAAGGCGTCGTAAATCTGCGCAAGTTCGTCCATGTGGTGCTCTTCGAGGCAAAGGAAGCCGGCGAGGGTGGAGGAGACGCGGCGCGCGCACGCCAAGCAGTGCACGACGTGGCGGCGCTCGTGTTCGCGAACGAGCAGCGCGTGCCACACTTCGCGCTCGCATTGGCCGCAGTAGTGCGACGCTTCGCCGCGTGCGCGCCCGTGGAAGCGCACGGCGACGCCGCGCGCGCGCACGATCTCGAGCGTGGCGGCGGCCGCGCGCAGCGACTGCTGCAAGCACGCGCGCATCAGTCCGTAGAGGCGCTCGTCCGACACGCGGATATTGCGCGCCAGATTCCACGAGAGGTGCACCATCGGCACGATTGACTTGAAATTCTGCACCTTATTCCACTCGTAACGATCGAGCGCAAGGGAGTACTGGCGCGCCGTGAGCGGGCCCACGTTCCAGGCGATATTGTTGCACCAGCCGGTGGCCTGGACCCAGTGAACGCAACCGGCGTTGACCCAGACGAGGTCGCCGGGCCGCTGGGTGAAGCGGTAGACCGGCACGCCGGCGGCGCGCAGCTCGGCCGGGTCGGGCCACCACGAGCCGTGCAGGTACGAGAGACCGTGCCGCTCGCAAAGCTCGCGCACGCCGCCCCAGTATGAATCGGGAACGCCGAACCACTCGCAGTCACCCGGTCCGATGTTGATATTGATCGAGCAGAAGTTGTTGTTCTCCTGGTGGCCGGGCGTACGGGAACCGGGCACCTTCATATACAGCTGCACCGTGTTCATGCCGAGAATGACGTGGCCGACGTGCGACAACATGTTGGCGGCGGAGACGACGCGCGCGAACGCCGGCAGCTTCTGTAGCTCGGCGAGCTGGCTACGCCACTTGCGCTCGTCGGAGAGATCGACGTTCGTGCCGAAACGCAACATCTTGCCGGCGGAGGTACGACCGTTGGCTTTGCGCTTGCGGCCCGGTACGCCGGTCGAGTCTTTAGAGTCGGAATCGCTAAGGTTGCCGACGGAGCCGCCGGCCGTGCGGTCGCGCTCCTCTTTGAGGCTCTCGTGGAAGGAGGCGGCCTGGTACTGGGCGTACTTACGCACGGTCGTGTGAGAGCGGTGCGACGCGCACGCCCAAACGCGACGTCGCCCCGAGGCATCCCAATTCTCGTCGGCGGACTGCATGAGCTGCGTGCGCACCTCGACGGCGTGATCGGGCCACGCTTCCACGAGCGTCTTGGTCGAGAAAAGTCCGAGGTCGAGCTTGAGGGCGGCGGTGAGGCCGCGCACTACCGCTATCGGGTGCTTCAGGCAAAAGTCCTGGAGCTGCGGGGAGAAAGCGTCACGCTTCGAGTCGACGTAAACGAAGGGCGCAGGCGGCGCGAGCTGGTCGGCTGTGAGGCGACCGGGCGGGATGGGCGGTGGCTCCGGCGGCGGCGCGCCGTCTCCCAACACCGACCACGAAGTGTGAGCCTGCGACGGATTATCCCTGCAACAAAATGACACTCTAATTAGTCGCATGTTCATAAAAATAATATAAACGTGATTAGTTAAATGTACTCACTTGCATGCTTGGAATATATCCTTGGAGTCCATCGAAATGTTGAAGGTGACGGGCTTGAGGCTGTCGTGCTTGAGCGGTTCGAGTTTAACTACGGGCTCCTTGATGCGGACGGTACCTCCACCGCTCACAGCCACCGTCTCCGTCTTGACCTCTGTCTTAGGCGGTGGCGCGAACATCGTCGGCTTGCTATCTGTAATGAACAATTTATAACTTGTAAATCATCAAAAGTCTTAAGCCAGGCATGAATATATAATATTTAATTATCGATACATTCTAATACAACGTGGTAAGATATTAATTAGTTTACGTGTGAAAAGTTGTTAGAATTATCACGTCTTTCGAATAACTCCCGATACGTATATTATTGTTAGCTGATTTTTCCACAACCATCTTCTAGGTTTGATCTTAGAAGTCATGGTCACACATAAATAATTTATAAAAAATATCCGATAATCAAAGCGCGTTTACCGTTACATTATAATCGGAAGTATAAGAAATAGCACATCACTTCTGGTTAGACATGGTCGTTACAAAATGAGATTTATATAAACAAATTATTCCGCAAAGAAAAACACGCAAAATTATTTGAACTCACAACTCACTTATAACCGAGGCCCTAAATTAGAACATTTTTGCCTGTAATTCTCGCTTAAAATAGATCCATAAGAATAGTATATAACATAAGAAATCATTTTCAAAGCCTATTGTCAAGCAAAATGTCAAACATTTGGAATTTAATATTTTTAAATACAAAACAAGGAGCTCGTGGCCATTGTTGTAATAATTCGAGAATAACTTTTGTTACTTTCAACGCAACTCCGTTTTTTGGGACAATAAAAAAGCCCTCTGAAAGAGTACACTTGAATAGCGGGTTAATTTTTGTTCGCGTCATTTCAGTTTAAAGTTACGTTTTCGTACATAATTTTTATTTGTATCGAAATCAAGTAAAATTCGTTTAAGTCTTGACAATATATACAATAAGATCTAATAACTTAGATATTTAAGGACGCAAATGTTAAGAGGTAAAACCCATCTGGAACGAAAACCGGAATTTTTTTGTAAACGATAACTGTTAAGCGTTTTGAAAAACTCTTAGTTAGTTTAAAATACATGTTTTTGGAGTTTACTCCGTAAGAATTGATGTCCATATATAGTGCCCGGTATGAAGTTTTATGTGGAGTAAAATCAGAAGTTCAGAGCGTTAAAAAAAGGTAACCGTTAGGTTCTGATCGTACGAAGTTCAGAGCGTTAAAAAAGTTGAAATTTGGAATATTTATAGAAATTAGTGTCCCTGTTATAAAAGTTTTGTGACGTTATGTTGAAAACGTTAAATTTCCATTGGGGACTATAATTTTGAAGTTATTTTTTTTGAAGAACTTTGTTTTGGATATCAGATGAAAGTTTATTAAAATGTGAGTTTTTTAATGTGAGTCTACCTTTCAATGTATATTTTTTATTTATTTTATGTACACAACTGATACATATGGCACATTTACTGCTACGAGAGCAATCTCTTACAGCACACCAGCCCTGCCCCGCTCAATGAACAAACGGAAATCGAAACCGGGTCCCCGTGATACGGCGTGCCGTGAAAAGCCGTATGCCTTGTAAGGAAACTAACAAACTACGGTGATATCCAAAACTATCGAAAAGAAAATCCTAAAAGAAATCGGCAATATTGTTGATGAAGACTATATCAACCAAAAATTATTAGCATTAGATTATTTGAAGTAGTAAATACTACATAAAAATAATATAAAAAGTATTTTTTACTAATGATGTAATGCAATGAGACGCAAAACTTCTAAAACACTGGCAACTATAGTAACGTGTAACCATAACGCAATATAACAAGAGTATACAAACAATAGTTATATTTCTATTTTACCTTATTCGCTTCTAACAATTTCTATGTATAGTAACAGTTCTTTGATCGTTGGCGACGTATCGTCGTTCATTTTTCTCTTGTTCCATTTCTTCGTGTTATTAACCCCCACAACAAACTATTTCAATTAATATTCTATTCGAAGTATCGTTTACTGCATCCCCATAAAACCGTCCTGTTAAAGTTATGTCTCTTTGTTAGTTCCGGTTCCATAAAATTGGATTGAGAGGGGCGCACGCATGACACCGCCACGATTGGTTATGATTTTAATCAATCGATTTTAAATTAAATTTTGGTCACAGCTAGTATATTATTTCCTTTTTTCAAGTATTATAGTCAGTTCAGACCAAGGTAGTATCAACTAGTCTTCACCGTCCAGTCATAATAGTAGCAATGGCTTTCCATTGTCCGATGTTCATACTTTTCGTATCTCTCTCGAGATTTTTACTCTGTAAAGATACTCGCCCTTTTTCCGGCGCCTTCAACGTGGGAGAATATTATTTCCTTTAACTGCATGATTATTTCTAAAAATCACCACATTCTTTCTGTGTTCTTATAACTTAATTATGTTTAGTAGTTAATTTTATTAGCATATAAAATAATACATAAAGCGGAATGTGAATATATAATACGGGGCACTGATCATAGGGACAAAGGAGTGACAAAGTAGTGACGAAGGATGTAACAGAAGCTGGAAAACATTGCTTAAAATAAGCAAGGAAGCGAGAGCCCGATTTGTTTATTGACTGATCGTAGTAAATCAAGAAAGTAACTCATGCCATATTTATAACCAGTATAACAGTTTTAGACGTACGTCCATAAAGAAATGATACCAATGAATTCTTCAGACGTGGATCTTGATCTCAATAAGTACCTAGCAGAATAATAAAACGATTTAATATACTTCTAAAATGGGGCGAAGATGATTTTTCGCGTACATCGTCTAGTGGGGAAGTCATTTAATATTTTACCGGTAGCTTTTATCTCCTCATTTTTAGAGGTGGCTTCAAGAAAAGCCAAAATTTCTAGACACTAGAACTTTATGAGAGCTTTCTTCGTCTCTTAAAGTCTGGACACAAGAACTTTATGAGATCTTTCAATAAAACTTTTTTCGGTTCGCTTGTGTCAACAATTTAAAAGAGACAACCACAGAAATTTACTATATGCATGATCCGACACGTATTTTTTTATTTTATGCCCCTTTGATAGATAGAAGGAAATTGGCCTTGTAACCATAAGTCCACAAAATTTATTTGTACACTGGAGACGTCAGATAAATGGTACTGATTGCGTATTATCAGTTTTTAAAAAACTTACGTAAATAAACTCATTTTTAATTGTAATTTAGTAATCGCATCAGCACATCGGTACATCCAAGAAAAGGATGATGTAGGGTCATCTATAGTATTCGGCAACAGACGATATAAAATTATGTTTTAGACGGTTCTCAATTAATTGAGATGCAATATTTTACCATGACAAAGACGTTTTTATTAGTTATACAGATGCTTCTATGCATCATACTGAGTATATTTAAAGGTGTTCATGGCAAAAAATATCACTGTTAGGGTTCCGTACCCAAAGGGTGTCAACAGGACCCTATTACTAAGCCTCCGCTGTTTATGTCTGTCACAGGTGAACCATAATAGGTAGGCAATTGAAATTTTCACAGAATACGTATTACTATGGCCTCTATCAAACAATAATAGAAGAAGCGGCCAAGCGTAAGTCGGACTCGCACATAAAGGGTGCCGTACCACCGCAAAATATTAACACTAATTCTTTGGTAAATAACAAGATAGATGCCATAGCAATACGTGATTTGTAATTAAACCTATCAAGCGCTAGTAGAGCTCGCACTACGAGGGTTCCGTACATATTTAGGTACTTATAAATATATAAAAGGTATATAGTATTTCTAATTAAACTATTTACTAATATTAATTTTTCACAACGTAAATATATTATCTACTATATTTTTTACAGGCGTAAAAACAAATTATATCAAAAAATTTATAAAGATTATAATTTATATGTGCTGTCAAATAATTTAGTATATTTTATAAGTACCTTGTCACAAAGATATGTGTGGTAGGTGTAATTAGCCAATTATTTTACAGATTTTTACAAATCGCGTGTGATATGGCATCTATCTTGTTATTTATTAAAGGTGGCACGGAACCGTCATGTGCGAGTCCGACTCACACTTGGCCGCTTTATTTCCGTTCAAATCGTAAGTATGATAATTTTTTCAGAAACCGTTGAGAATTTTAACTTAGTTCTTTAACATTTTCTACTCAGCTTTAATGTAAATAATCTCCTGCATGAATAACGGACACGTTCTTTGTTACACACTGTATACATAAACAAAGTATGTTTTTCCTTATGACATCTCTTCACAAAGTGATTCAGTCTATTATCTTGAATAATAAAAAGAAATAAGACATTAAATACTTCTATTTATTTTTTTAATAAATCTCTTTTTCCCATTCAGAATAATATCATAAATCACATTCATAACAAAATTTATGAAAAAAATAGCATGTCCATATCTTGAAATTGTGTTTTCTCATAGTTTTTAAAGTTACAAGTGATTTTACCCTTGAGTATTGTCGCTGACAACTGGATAAAGTAAGAATTTCACGCGAGCTGAGCCATGAGCAAAAAGCTCCTACTAACTGTAACATGTTCCAACCATCAGTTGCCCTTGCTATTGTATAAATATACTAATGACAATAACATCCATTTAATTTATTACATACACCGGAACGTTTGCACTGTGCAAACTTTATAGAACAACATCAATATAATTTATTACCCTCACTAGAATACTTGTATAACTTTCGAAAATAGAATAAAAACTACACCGCTCCCCTACCATAAACTCACTAACGTAAACAGTGGGAAAACCCGCGAAAAACTTACAATTAACCCTACCTGCGTTAAGCTCATGTTTGACATTCGCGCCAGCGGGAGCGGGTGCCTCCTGAGAGAAGTGCTTCAGTAAATCCTCGGCCAAACTTTCTGCCGCCATCACCCCATCACCGCTCTCACCCTTGGTAATCTGCAAAAACAAAATTACTCCACATTAATTTCAATCACGATCCATCATAATGCACGCATTAAAACGCAGTAATCATTACAGAAATAATAATAAAAGTAGATATTACAGAAATAAACAAAAGTAAAATATAGTGACAGCCCTAAACTTAAGTTATATCAGAAATATCGGCGGTATACGCTTGTGTGCGACGAACCGTCGATTGGGATGCTGTAGGGTTGGCCCGCAAGCGTGCTTGCTGCATTTGGCGATACTGGCCGACCAATTGTTGCATTAAAACCTGCAAGAGGAAATAGAGCTTTAAAAAAAACAGAATGGGCGCTATCACTTAAAAATCATTTAATTAAGATAAATCTCTAAATATTACAGTAACATTATATTAATTATTGAATAGTACATATATTCGCCTGAAGGTGACGTAAGTTTTATGGCCAAGGACAGGATTCTCAGCAACGAAATAGCGATAAGAACAAAACAAGGAAATAAAAAAAAAACGATTTTCATTTCCACGTGTAGTCGATATCCATTTACAGTATTATGATCAGTATTATTATAAAATGTGTTTACCCATATTTAGGATATCACATTCAAAATTCAAACTTATAAGTTTCTAATGAAATTTAAGGAGAGAAAACCCCACACATCTACAATATTTTTAGAATACCATAGCAGTGTGAATTTCTTTCGTTTTTAGGGTTCCGTTCTTTGAAATGAAAAAAATGACTCTCCTAGCCGTTTCTTGTGTGATCCTGATCACTATGTAGTCCGTCCGTCCGTCTGTCAAAGCCCTTTTGCTCGGCTTGAGATATCCAGTTGAAAGTAATATCGTATAGTGAGTCTTACGCCCTTACATTTTTGTAATTCAACTTTCAAGTTTTTGGTTCCCGCAACAAAAAGATGGGCCTTTAAAGCATATTTTTTGTCATATATACCGACATCGAAATCTATAGGGTACTTCCGGTCGACCTACAATCTTGAAAGTCGCAAAAAGGACAGTCTTATAGGACAAAAGAAAAACCTAAAAATCGGTTATTTCTAATCCTACGTGTAATGATACATTTGAAATATGCGCCTGTGAAAGATATAGTAGGCAATATATATATATATATATATATATATATATATATATATATATATATATATATATATATATATTTATTTACTTTCTAAATAATTAAAATTTTGCAAATAGTTTCATAGAAATATTACGCACCATTAAATGTTATAAATGCTTAAAGGTGTACAAAAGTCTAGAAGTGAGTGTTCTCGTGCAAAACACCTGTCAAGATTAAGACCGTATGTTTTAAATCAAAAATACTCTTAAAACAAAGTATAATATTTTTTGTGTTTAAATAAAATAAAAACTTAATAGTCCAAGGTGTCTTAGAAAGTTGGAAAAAATCAGTCTATAGACTATCATGACATGGTTTTAATTATGATCGCTGACACCCGGATAAATAAAGAAGTTACTAAATAATACTGTGTTCTCACTGAGAGCTTTATAAACAGAATGGCGGAAGTAAAACTTCTACTATAATTTCCTTTTGCTGCATTAAATGTAATTAAAAACATTAGATGTGATAAGTTGCATATACAGTGATAATTGTCACGTATTTACGTGACAATTATTGCAGTATCATTATAAGAGCCGTGCGGTCGAGTTTATCAACTTAATTGATTATACTGTGACAAGAACAGATTATAATCTTATTCATAAAAGTTAATTAATTTAAATACTATTATTTATCAATTAGTATTTTATTTGCACATCTAACATATTCAAAAAGCCTTGTCATTTAAAGGTATTCATAAAGGAAACGTCCAAATTTTGTCATGTGTCAATGTCAAACTTCATAAATTAACTAATAGATGGCACTAGGATAGCGTCTATGTCAGTGGAACGTAAGGGAATTACTCTTTGCCGTTTCATTTAATAATACAAATGTGACTTCCACTTTTCTTTGCGACTTTTGTTTTTAAAGTGATAGAAATTGGATTAAGTTTCTTTTTATATTTCATCTCTAATTCATTTTTGAACGTACCGAAAGCTTTGTTAAACAAAGGAATATTACCAATTAATAATGTTGTTTCACACTCATTTCCTCCTTAGTTTCCTCAATGCCACTGACGTTAATGCATATATTTTATCCTTATTCTACTTCGCTGCCAAAAATCCCGCCATATTCGTATAAAAAAGGACATCGGAATCACCGTATTTACAACATTAGTTCAGTATTAACAGATCGCACCTGCTGCTGAGGAGTAAGGTTAAGGGAGTTCTGCTGGAGATAATGCAGCGTCTGCAGCTGCTGCTGCGTGAGGATTGGGGGTGGAGCACTTGGCGTTGCCGCGGTACCACAATCCAACTTGGCTCTCTTCGCCGGGTACGGAGGCGGAGCGCCAGTTTGCTGCAAATAAAAACCGTGACTACAGACCTTTATTCTTTGTGACATACTTAGGCTTAATTATTATATTTTATTGCAATATTTCACTAATAAAAATATAATTCGTTATTTGTCTGATAATCAATTTTGGAGAGAGAAATATTCCTAAAAAATACTTTACGTCTAGACAACAAAAATACAGTTTTTGCACTGTCATTAAAACATGGTCGAAATATTCATTCACATTTTAAGGAAAGTATTTCTATTGAAAGTACTGTTTTTCATTTTCAGAATGAAAAGAAAAAAATCGACATATAAATAAAGTACATACAATCCGATAAAATAATTATTAAAGTAGCTAACAACTGTAGCAAAACAAATAACACTTTATTAAATAAATCGTATAAAACATAACAGAAACTCTCCAAAACCGTTTATGACCATCGCCCACTTAACAACCTACCTGATGCGACTTTGGATGCCGCGAGGACATCTCCGCCGAGATGGGCAGGTTCCACGCCTCCTCAATCGAGGGTAGCTGCCGCCGCTTACTTGTGATCGAAGGCATGGGCGCCTGTTGAAGATGGGCCTTCAAAAAGGCAAGCCGTCGCCGTACGGCGGGTTGAGGTCGACTTCCGCCGTTGCTGTAACAGGCGTAGGCGTCGCGCGGCATGGCGCAGCCCTCGTAGAGACTACCCAAATTGGTCCAAGCAGCCGAGTGACCTTTGTCTAACTGTACAGCGCAGATGTAAGCCTGCAGCGCGTCCATAGGCTGGTTTTGCTGCTGGTAAAGGACACTGCGGAGGCGTAGGTCGTAAATAAAGTGTCGTGGCGTGTTGACAAATATGGTGTGAGCGTTTGCACAAAAAGCAATATGCAGACGCAACAGTATAATCAAATAAACGATTCGGTACAATCATATAAATAACCGAATAATCAACTCGAATATTGACTAAAAAAGTCCTTTTGTCCTTTCTTATACTTAATTAATTGTCCATTCTAAATTTGTTGATCCAATTGTTTCTTGCTTTTATATTTATCTTACTATTTTCGTATGTTTAATTGCTGACTTTCTCAACGTGTTGGTATTGTAGATACTTCTTTATATTTCTGATTACGCTCATAAACTCACTAATAAAACACTCAAATAAAATATGGGTAGAACACCAAGACATCGCTGATGACTTTAAGAGTACGTGAGAAGAAGTAATGTTGGTTTAACGTATGTTAATAACATTCCTCACCAGAAGTGCCATGAAATGAAAGTAACGCCAACAGAAGGTATGTAATAAAACTGCAATCAGTGTGTTTTTTTTTAAGTCGAGTGGAGCGTTGAAGTTTAAATGGCGTTAAACATATCACACGACGATTTCTTTTTAGTGTCGCGCACGCGGTTGTCGTTCGCACTTTTGCGGCCAGAAAGCCACTCTCCACAAATGTTGACAACTATTTAGTATATTTATCTATTAATCCAATTTTATATATTTTAATGCGTACATACAGAAATACGGGGTGAGTAAGATGGGGAAAAATAAGGGAATGGTAGGGGGAAAATGTTTGAGGAAATTTCGTCTCTTGGAATGAAGGCCTCCGTAGCTGTCACAATAAAGTCTTATGGATCTTATGGATGAAAACTTAGCATATTTTCAGTTTGCAAACATAGCAAACAACAATTAACACTTATTTAATACTTTATACTACGATATTTAATTACACTTCCCAAACTTTTGGGAGACGAACATGCAGATGAAAAAAAACTTTTTATTTCCTTCAGAAAAAAATCTCGTATATTTTTAAACACCTGACTTCCAAAAACTTTACATTTTTGGAATTGTTCGCTTGACAAGCAAGCAAGCTAGAATAATTTTTCGAAAAATTACTAAATTTTTTATCGATATATATATATATATATATATATATATTTATATATTCATAAAAGTGTTTATAATTCTAAAAAAGCAACCTAAATAAGTCATTTAATACTTATATGTTTAAAAAAAATACGTATGTTTTTTTATAAAATGAATAAAGCAGAGAAATGCATGCATTTCGCCAACAGTTTCCAATATTGATGAACCTCTAAAAGTGCTCGGAAAAAATGATACAAATAAATTTTTTTATAAATGTAATGATACCTGAAAATAAAGCATACGATTTCCCTGCATATAACTTCACTACATATAACATTAACTACGGTTAAGATACACGTAAACACGTCAGCACATCGAATGCAAGGCGCAGTGGCCTTGTAGCATGCATCGCGCCGATGCATACAACGACTAGCGACAAATCATAATATTATCGCAATAATGCAATCACCAATGGCAAGGTAAGTGTTGGCGAGTCGGTCAAGGCAAACCCAACGTGCAATGTTGGTCATATTTTCCGGCATTAAATGTTAATTTATGTAATTGCAATGCAAGCTGTTACACACTATCTGCGGTTTAATTTACAGCGCTTACGCAGAGTGGAAAAACCGCCCAACGACACCGGAAAAACTATTCGAATGATAACTATTCATGACGCAAATAATACAATCCATTCGCGCAAAAAGTCGATAAGGAAAACATTTTAAATTTTACTAGTACTTCATTCACAAAACAATCATTGTGTTATTTTTAAAAATAAACTGACTTTGACAAAGGTTTTTACTCATATTTAAAATTTAAAAAAATAATTCTTTTCATATTAAAATATATATTGTAAATTCTTAGTACCCAGAAGCCAAGAAAAACGTGTGTGTCAAATTTCAAATTCCAGACGTTGACTTTACTCACCAATCAATCACATGCCGATTATACTCGATTTTGTGTTTTTTTTTAATAATTACATCTTTATATCGAATAAATTGTAAATTGTAAATCAAACACTAAGCTCAGACTTAATGAATTTACGCTATCGCAATTTTAACAACTGCTTTTGTACGTAATGCATTTGTACAAAATATATCGATTTTCACTCATACTTTATCAGTTTCCACTATTATACAATTGCATTTTTATATCGAACAAATTTCAAATTAAATGAATTGAGCATTAAACTTTATACTATCGCAATTATAACGATTTCTTCAGTGTATCGAATTGAAACTAATGCCGTTGAGTATAGTTTCATCTATAAAATTTGTGATATTATGGTTCTAAATCCAAAAAAATTGTGAAGTGACCCTAACGAACAGTAAATTCAGACTTTACTGATTTATACTATTAAATAACTAAACGTTATTTAGTTTTAAGTATACACAATATTCCGATCGAGCATAACACACACCTTGCCCCGAGACTTCATCAACTTACACTATTACACAGTTACGTTTGCAGATTAAACTTGAGACTAACCCAATTGAACACCAAGTATCAGCGTTACCCTCCGATTTCTCCACCGAATTCCGATAAGCCACGAAGGCATCGTGCACTTTGCCCTGAGCCGCGTAACAGCGGCCGAGAAGGTAGAGGCCGGCGCCGGATGACGGGTCGGCGGCGACGGCGCGCTGGAGACACCAGCCGGCGGCGCGGGCGCGCGCCCCCGCTTCGCCGAGCGTCGCGCACCGGTGGTACAGCCAGCCGAGCTGACGACATACGTCGGCTTTGAGGGGTGCGGGCAGGGCCGGCTCGCGTAGTAGCGCTTCGTAGGCGTCGCGCGCGCGCCGCCGCAGATCGCGCGCCTCGAGGAGGTGAGCAGCGTGGAATTTTACTGTGTGGTTGCAGGGGACGATTAGGGAAGGTAAAAGTATACTGAATTAATTATTGACTGGGTCGGATCTTTGTGTAAGTGGCCTACCTATATAAAATTGAAATACCAACTACACAAGCAATCAATCTCTTTATACTCTTTTACCTAGTTAAAATCGTTCTAAATTAAATATCAAAGCAATCAATCTCTTTATACTCTTTTACCTAGTTAAAATTGTTCTAAATTAAATATCAAAGCAATCAATCTCTTTATACTCTTTTACCTAGTTAAAATCGTTCTAAATTAAATATCAAAGCAATCAATCTCTTTATACTCTTTTACCTAGTTAAAATCGTTCTAAATTAAATATCAAAGCAATCAATCTCTTTATACTCTTTTACCTAGTTAAAATTGTTCTAAATTAAATATCAAAGCAATCAATCTCTTTATACTCTTTTACCTAGTTAAAATCGTTCTAAATTAAATATCAAAGCAATCAATCTCTTTATACTCTTTTACCTAGTTAAAATCGTTCTAAATTAAATATAAAGATGAATTATCCCTTAGCCTATGCTATGCATCCATTTACTATTGAAACTTTAATAAGTTTTCTATTATAACTTACCCAAATGAAATTTATTTATGTGAAATAAATACAATACATATTCACAAATTGTAGTATAACAGAGGCCAAGCCGACATGACTCCTTTCGACTATCATTTAGAAATTTAATCCATAAGTCTTAAATACCAAATTTAATTCTAAACACGTTTTGAGACAACAAATTTAGCCAAAACTTAAATCTCTTTATATAAATGGATATATAGATACATAGGTACGTATAATAGGTACATAGATTTATATTATTTTATCCTGATATTCTGACAATTTTAAAACTAAATTGACATTTATAATCACAACAAGCTTTATATACGATAAATAAGCATACATTGGCTCGTCATTGAAATTTATTTATCCCTCTCACACATATCGATGGTCTCTTTTAACTACTGTAACGCGTATGTTTATTTTTTCGAGTATCGCGGGATGGGAAATTTGTCTTTAACAGGATAAGACAACTTGTTACCTACTTGTAGCACCTCAATGACGGTAAAATAACAGGAACAAGCTTTATATACGACAAATAAGCATACATTGGCTCGTCATTGAAATTTATTTATCCCTCTCACACATATCGATGGTCTCTTTTAACTACTCTAACGCGTATGTTTATTTTTTCGAGTATCGCGGGATGGGAAATTTGTCTTTAAAAAGGATAAGACAACTTGTTACCTACTTGTAGCACCTCAATGACGGTAAAAATAACAAAAACAAGCTTTATATACGAGACATAAGCACGTATCGACTTATTATTGAAATGTATTTATCCCTCTCACACATATCGATGGTCTCTTTTAACTACTGTAACGCGTATGTTTATTTTTTCGAGTATCGCGGGATGGGAAATTTGTCTTTAAAAAGGATAAGACAACTTGTTACCTACTTGTAGCACCTCAATGACGGTAAAATAACAGAAACAAGCTTTATATACGAGACATAAGCACATATCGACTTATTATTGAAACTTATTTATCTCTCTCGCACATATCGATGCTCTCTTTCTTTCTCTAACGCCCATTTATTTATACGAGTATCGCGGGATGGGAACTTAGTCTTAAAAAAGGATAAGAAAACATGTTACCTACTTGTCGCACCCCAATGCAGGTAAAAATAACAGAAACGCTCATAAAATATTTCTTCGCAGATAATCAAAAAAAGACAACTTAGGTAAATTGTTAAACATTAGAAGACGGAATAAAGTTACAAATAGATGAACTAACCCATGAGGCCTCTCCATAAAACTTTACTAGTCCGCAATATCCTTAAACTTTTAGTTAAAATTCAGAATGCTTCAAACTCATTCACACACGTATTCATATTGAGTTTTAGTTTTTTTCATCAACGCACTAACGGTTGATTTGCATGCATTAATGATTATTTAATATAATATTTAAAGTTCCATAATTAATAAACAAATAAGTTGTTTACGTTACAAACATCTTCATCTCTTAAATAAATTCAAAATATAATGCAAAGCAGAACACCACTTTGAACATGGCAGAAATAACATTTTCCTCATTACTATGGAACTTGGTGTCATTTGCATAGTTTTGTTGCGTATCAGTGGGTATTTATACAGAATGTTGTTAAGTTGGTACGTTGTTAATACCGAATTTTATAAAAACATATTGATTATAATCAATATTTTTTTCGTTTCTTATCCCATCCTCGAGATACATTATTTCCACGTTACCGCAAGGGTTAAACGTCCTGCAGTAAAAGCACACCGGGCGCCGCGCGGTTTCATCAAAACGTTATACGACGCAATGCAGCTAACACTTTATTCTGTCTTGAACAATGAGCGAAACGAGAATTATTTCGCAGAAAGTAAAATCGATTATGCTGGTAAATAGATGTTTTTAATTTTTTTTACATTGAAGTTCTTTATGTTAATGAGACGTTTAAATGTAATTATGATTGAGAAAATTTCGAAAATTGAAAAAAAAATTTGTCAATAAAAAAGTAAAATTTGAACTTAATCTATTACGTAAAAAACGTAATAGATTAAGTTCGTCTTATATTTCTGAGAGGAATCCGGAAAAGTGTTGTTTTACTAACTCACAACCTGCTGTTAATGGTCGGTACCCGTAATATAAGGTTTCGACGATGAAAATCACATTATGAACTGAAATTTATGATTTTGAATGACTTTATTTTATAGACATATATGTTTACAGATTAAATGATGATTTTGTTTATATACGTGTACAGATTAAATTATTATTATGTTTATATACGCTTACAGATTAAATGATTATTTTGTTTATATACGCGTACAGATTAAATTATTATTTTGTTTATATACGCTTACAGATTAAATGATTATTTTGTTTATATACGCTTACAGATTAAATTATTATTATGTTTATATACGCTTACAGATTAAATGATTATTTTGTTTATATACGCTTACAGATTAAATTATTATTATGTTTATATACGCTTACAGATTAAATGATTATTTTGTTTATATACGCGTACAGATTAAATGATTATTATGTTTATATACGCTTACAGATTAAATGATTATTTTGTTTATATACGCGCACAGATTAAATGATTATTTTGTTTATATACGCTTACAGATTAAATGATTATTTTGTTTATATATGCGTAGAGATTAAATGATTATTTTGTTTATATACGCTTACAGATTAAATGATTATTTTGTTTATATACGCGTACAGATTAAATGATTATTTTGTTTATATACGCGTACAGATTAAATGATTATTATGTTTATATACGCTTACAGATTAAATGATTATTTTGTTTATATACGCGTACAGATTAAATGATTATTTTGTTTATATACGCTTACAGATTAAATGATTATTTTGTTTATATATGCGTAGAGATTAAATGATTATTTTGTTTATATACGCTTACAGATTAAATGATTATTTTGTTTATATACGCGTACAGATTAAATAATTATTTTGTTTATATACGCGTACAGATTAAATGATTATTATGTTTATATACGCTTACAGATTAAATTATTATTTTGTTTATATACGCGTACAGATTAAATGATTATTTTGTTTATATACGCTTACAGATTAAATGATTATTTTGTTTATATACGCGTACAGATTAAATGATTATTTTGTTTATATACGCTTACAGATTAAATGATTATTTTGTTTATATACGCTTACAGATTAAATGATTATTTTGTTTATATATGCGTACAGATTAAATGATTATTTTGTTTATATACGCTTACAGATTAAATGATTATTTTGTTTATATACGCGTACAGATTAAATGATTATTTTGTTTATATACGCTTACAGATTAAATGATTATTTTGTTTATATATGCGTAGAGATTAAATGATTATTTTGTTTATATACGCTTACAGATTAAATGATTATTTTGTTTATATACGCGTACAGATTAAATGATTATTTTGTTTATATAAGCTTACAGATTAAATTATTATTATGTTTATATACGCTTACAGATTAAATGATTATTTTGTTTATATACGCGTACCGATTAAATGATTATTATGTTTATATACGCTTACAGATTAAATGATTATTTTGTTTATATACGCGTACAGATTAAATGATTATTTTGTTTATATACGCTTACAGATTAAATGATTATTTTGTTTATATATGCGTAGAGATTAAATGATTATTTTGTTTATATACGCTTACAGATTAAATGATTATTTTGTTTATATACGCGTACAGATTAAATGATTATTTTGTTTATATACGCGTACAGATTAAATGATTATTATGTTTATATACGCTTACAGATTAAATGATTATTTTGTTTATATACGCGTACAGATTAAATGATTATTTTGTTTATATACGCTTACAGATTAAATGATTATTTTGTTTATATATGCGTAGAGATTAAATGATTATTTTGTTTATATACGCGTACAGATTAAATGATTATTTTGTTTATATACGCGTACAGATTAAATGATTATTATGTTTATATACGCTTACAGATTAAATGATTATTTTGTTTATATACGCGTACAGATTAAATGATTATTTTGTTTATATACGCTTACAGATTAAATGATTATTTTGTTTATATACTCGTACTGTACTAGATACCAGCATATAAATCATATTTGTACGCTTCGACGCCCATTTTTGGGCAAGATGGAATTACAACTTCATTTATAATTTTTTCTATAATATTTCTGTATGATCTAATTATCTAATTTAAAATGTGCAAATAACTAGAAAACAACTCTTAAACACGTACGAATGCATTTCATGACTTTATAACACTGGTTCACAGGGTCCCTGACCAAATTTAGAGGCATGTCAGTAAAACAGAATGCGCAGCATCGTATTGATAGCGTCATCTTCCCCTCACCCTACTCCAAACCATTAACAACCACATACCGTCCAGCCGCGTGAAGGTGACGTCGGCTGCGGAGGCGAGCGCGCGTCGCAGGTGGGTGCGCGCCGCCGGCCAGTGGCGTCGCGCCTTGAACATGACGGCGAGACGCAGGTGAGCGTCAGCGGCGCGCGCGAAGCCAGGCGCCGCGTAGAGCGCCAGCTGCAGCGCCCGCGTAGCCCTGCCGCAATTAGACACTTGAGCACCGCCCCCTTATTTATGGAACCGAGGCCCCTCTCGCCGATCACGTAATTGCAACATTTTAAGACGCAATGCATTAATTAGCAAGACGTAGCGAAAATAAAATTTAAAATTTACAATATTTAAGATAATTAGCTAATTAGTCGAAACTATGCCAAAATGTATACAGTACAAAAACAAAACCTATACAGACATTTTAGAGACCCCCAATATTAAGCTTATGACAAATTTCCTTCAAACACCTTCTTTCTTCAAAAATTCGTTTCGTTAATTTCATGTTTTTAAAAAGGTGTGCGTAAAAGTTATATGTACATCATTTTTTTTATGGTGAAGAAAATATATTTTTTTCGTTATAAACCACGTAAAATAACGATCACTATTAAATTAATGTCAAGTCAATTTTACTCATATGGCCTCGCCATTAAATGATATCAGTTAATGAATAGCGCCATCTGTGGTCTGTAAATCAAATTTCAATATTCGTTTCAATGGATATTCTAGACAGCATTATAGAAATATGTACGTTCATAAGCTGACCGATAGACGGCGACATAATAGTGTGCTATACCGTTTCATATATCGATACAAAAAAGTTTCACTTTAAAACTAAATAAAATTCAATTCAGTTTTGAAATACATTATGAAACATTTGTTTGGCTATAATTTTTTCATTAACTGACAAATTACTCACTTAATCATCAATTCAGCCATTGTTGCAAATCAACTAGAACACCCGCTTTTAATTCTGTCTCTATCTTACCAATCTAATTTGTACACCATTAAATTTGCTTAATAACTTCAAGTTTAATAATATACGTACATTGCAAATACTTCAATATTCAAAACCCATTAAGATTGCCATATAAGAATGATTAAACAATTACACAAAGACGATTTGGGAAACATACCTACTTAACAATTACGAGAAAGACTAGGGAGCGCCTTTAACAAACATATGACGATATTAATATCAATGGGTGACCATAAACACTGTAATATCATAGAGACCATGTTTGTTTATGGATACTGTTTAATTACGCCTATTCTACATAGTGCTCATAAATAAACAATGGTTCTTTATCGATGTCAAAATCCTAATCGAGCAAAGGGCTTGTGCTTTATAGATTGATTAGGATCGATAACCAAATATTATGTTACCTGAATCCATAATTTTTTTACGGTTGTAGTTGTTTATCCGTTATAGCAAACGGCCACGATAAACGACTACATCCGTAGTTAAGGACTGTTAGGGGAAGTTATAGAAATTATTTTTTATAGAGTTCCATTCGAAGTTTCGTAATACATCGATTTGACGTATCTTAAGGTTTTAACGTTTAAAGAAATTGTAGATTCTAATTTTTTTTAGATATTTTGTAATACTTTAAAAAAAATATGGTTAAACACTTTTTAATAGTTAGTTTTATGTTACACACATTTACTTAAATTTTGTTCACGAGCACATATTATACATTGATAATAACCATCGCTCATTGCTGTTAAAATTCTAAAAATGACGCAAATCGATACTTTTACATCCCTATAGTTACCTATTACAACCATTACGTGATTAAGGAAATAATGTTTTCTTTATATTTTCCTGATCATTATAAAACATCTCTCAAGGGTTGGAGAAAATAAAGAAGAAAATGGCACGGAAATATTTAAAACGCATTCGGATGTAAAATGTGATCACTTTTAAAGTGTTCCGTATGAGACCCAAACTACTTTTTTATTAGTTTCAAAATCAACAATCGGTAATAAAACATTGTCTTAGTTCAATAAATCATTCTTTATAACATTATAATTATATTCTATTGCTTTGCAGTAAGTGTAAACTATAGTACTACTGGGGCAAGCTAAAAGAACTCATTAAAATCAGACAAAAGTTGAGCGGAAATTACTTGAAATTTCTTTTTGGATAATTCCCATTTCCGCGGTAATTGTAATCTCTAAAAAAGCCACAAAGCTCTATTCTCCAACAATTATCTATGTGCAATAAACGACTACATCCGGGTCGAAACTGCGGCCAAAAACGCCGCACCGCTTCCCTCCATCATCGTCCATTATCGACCGCGATCCTCGCGCAGCAAAAAAACGCCACTCTGCGAGCCGCAAAAAGCTGTTGAACCGCAGACGCTTCGGCCGCGAAATCGATCTCGGATAGCGAGTCAATGGGCGGCGGCGGCCCGTGCGAAATACGGCCCCGACCTTGACATTGCGCGGGCGCCGCGGCTGCGCGGTTCATCGACCGGCCCGCGCTCGCCCCGTTCGACGCACGCTTATCGACCGACGCCTCTACAATTCTCAATGAGACTTTTTATCCGATCACACGTCAGACGCTTCCACGCGAAATGTAGGCGGCGCCAATGCAGTTTGTGCAAATTGATGCCGGGAAATTAACAAGAAAATAAAAAAGAAAAAAATGAAGAGAATACTTAAGAGCCGAATTTAAATCATCAAAAGTTACCATTTCGACTCGTATTTCATTAAGTATTTATTTACTCCTGAACTATTACAAAAATAAGCACAACTTTGGCTTTCTAAACAGCAAATATTTAAAAGTATATAAGTTTCATTCTGTAACTTTTTCTCCGTATGCATTTGCGATGCTCGTGAAAATAGGCATTTTACGTCGAACGCAAGAAAATCAAAAGTACAAACAACAATTTTATGTGAGTTGTCGACAACTATATCTATAGCTGCCGCTGTAGAAAATTATCAGAAGACCAATTATATTTAAGTTTTTTCACTACTTTTTTTCTCACACTAAAAAACTTTTGATGGAAATCAAAAGTACAAACAACAATTTTATGTGAATTGTCGACAACTATATCTATAGCTGCCGCTGTAGAAAATTATCAGAAGACCAATTATATTTAAGTTTTTTCACTACTTTTTTTCTCACACTAAAAAACTTTTGATGGAAATCAAAAGTACAAACAACAATTTTATGTGAATTGTCGACAACTATATCTATAGCTGCCGCTGTAGAAAATTATCAGAAGACCAATTATATTTAAGTTTTTTCACTACTTTTTTTCTCACATTAACAAACTTTTGATGAAAATCAAAAGTACAAACAACAATTTTATGTGAATTGTCGACAACTATATCTATAGCTGCCGCTGTAGAAAATTATCAGAAGACCAATTATATTTAAGTTTTTTCACTACTTTTTTTCTCACACTAAAAAACTTTTGATGGAAATCAAAAGTACAAACAACAATTTTATGTGAATTGGCGAGAACTATATCTATAGCTGACGCTGTAGAAAATTATCAGAAGACCAATTATATTTAAGTTTTCCAACTAGTTTTTTTCTCACACTAAAAAACTTTTAATAGAAATCAAAAATACAAACAACAATTTTATGTGAATTGGCGATACCTATATCTATAGCTGCTACTATAGAAAATATCAGAAGACGAATTATATTTTAGTTTTTTTCACTTTGTACATAGGTTTTATCGCTCTCTTATTTTTTATGTAAATGAAAGATATAGCAATTTTCTACCAAATATTATTTATATTATCAAATAGAAATTTCTACAACTCCTAACCTCTATTACAACGTAAAGAAAGCAATCGTATTTAAAATTAAAAACAAGGTCACTTTAAATACTTCAGAAACAGCTATAGAGGTAAAAAGAATCATTACCAAATTGTGCAAAACATAAACAAATTTTTGAAATGTTTTTCCAAAATTCTGAATTCAAATTAAAAATTTTGTTTTCAAATTTAAAATTGGTTAACTTGTAAGATAAAGATATTTAATACTATCTTTGGGGGAAAAACCTTTAGAGTTGACTGATTTTTTCTTCTTTTTTTATGTGCCTGTATTTATCTTTTAACTATTTTTCATGTAAAGATTTTTTCAGAGAGGTTTCGGTATATTGACAGCGTATAGACAAGCGCATTGAACGTATTTACCTTTTTCACTATGTCTACGATATTTGAAACAAATAAAAAATTTAATTAAATTGTGAGCTTTTAAATAAACCAGCAAATGCATATTGAAATTGCGCATTAGGATGGAATCCTTACACGCAATTCCACCTATCAACTCCAATACTCAAAAATATTGTATAACTTATTCGACTGAATGAGACTTATCTATAAAAAAACGCTGTTATAATACTTATTATTTAGTATATTACGTGTAGTATATACTAGTATTATGTAGTATATTATAAATATTACATAGCCAGATAATATATAAATATTATATATTATGTAGCTTTATGCCTATCCCATTTTGTTTTTTTATTGCACTGTAACTCTGGTTAACGGTAAGAGATTGCTCCTGTAGCAATAGGTTCGCCAGATGACTGTTCATGAAAGTTTTTTTAAATAAAATAAATAAGTAAATTTGACATCGAAAATCGGAACTATATTTTGGAGAAATTCTAGCAATGAAAGAAATTCTAGCAATGAAAGAAATTCTAGCAATGGAAATATTGTAACAAACACCAAATCATTATAAAATCTAATAATCCTACAGTTCTAGTTGTTTTTATAATACGTTAACTCTGTAATGAGTCATTAACGTTTCCAAACACAGTTAAAATTAGATCATATTACGAACAATATTTAACAAACAAACGTGTGTGTGATCAGTTATGGAAGAACTCATAAAAGCTATAGGAACACAGCGGAATTTCCGTTATGTAGCAAAATCGCAAATAAATTGAGTTTCTAAATGCACATTTACACTACGATACCGGCACGCGACCAATTACTACGGCCGGCGCAATCTCGTACGCAAAAATTCACTCGCTACACCCACATCTGCTAGCCACGTACGTGGGCGACATCGTCGGCCAACGTAACAACACACCAAAACAGGTGATGCAATATAATTTATTACGCCTAGGAGATGCGGCGCCGCGCTTGCATAACGCGCGCCGGGCCACGTGACGCGGCGGCGTGACGTCGCGCCGCGTCACGAGCGCGGCGCGCAAAAAGCGTCCGCGGCGACGAGCCCGCAAAAACTAGCGTTACGCGATGCGGGACAACAGCTGGCGGCGGCCGCGTTGCCGCGACGTCAGCGAACGGTATCGAAAGTTCAGCGAGGCTACTCGGCCGACCCGCGCACTAATTTATTTTGATAATTTTTTACGCGGACGGCGAAAACTTAAGACTGATGTCGTGATTGGGGAATGGAAGAAAGATATGGTGAAAGAGTTTAATTGTCCAAATCCGTGATCCATTTTACATTGAGTATACAAATCAGTGATCCATATTTCACTGATCACACAAATCAGTAATCCATTTTACACTGAGTATACAAATCAGTAATCCATATTTCACTGATTACACAAATCAGTAATCCATTTTTCACTGAGTATACATTATATAAATCCGTGATCCATTTTACACTGAGTATACAAATCAGGATCCATATTTCACTGATTAAACAAATCAGTAATCCATTTTTCACTGAGTATACATTGTACAAATTCGTGATCCATTTTACACTGAGTATACAAATCCGTGATCCATTTTACGCTGACTATACAAATCAGTGATCCATATTTCACTGATCACACAAATCAGTAATCCATTTTACACTGAGTATACAAATCAGTAATCCATATTTCACTGATTACACAAATCAGTAATCCATTTTTCACTGAGTATACATTATATAAATCCGTGATCCATTTTACACTGAGTATACAAATCAGGATCCATATTTCACTGATTAAACAAATCAGTAATCCATTTATCACTGAGTATACATTGTACAAATTCGTGATCCATTTTACACTGAGTATACAAATTCGTGATCCATGTTACGCTGACTATACAAATCAGTGATCCATATTTCACTGATCACACAAATCAGTAATCCATTTTACACTGAGTATACAAATCAGTAATCCATATTTTACTGATTACACAAATCAGTAAACCATTTTTCACTGAATATACATTATATAAAACCGTGATCCATTTTACACTGAGTATACAAATCAGTAATCCATATTTCACAGATTAAATAAATCAGTAATCCATTTATCACTGAGTATACATTGTACAAATTCGTGATCCATTTTACACTGAGTATACAAATTCGTGATCCATTTTACGCTGACTATACAAATCAGTGATCCATATTTCACTGATCACACAAATCAGTAATCCATTTTACACTGAGTATACAAATCAGTAATCCATATTTTACTGATTACACAAATCAGTAAACCATTTTTCACTGAATATACATTATATAAAACCGTGATCCATTTTACACTGAGTATACAAATCAGTAATCCATATTTCACAGATTAAATAAATCAGTAATCCGTTTTTCACTGAGTATGCATTGTACAAATCCGTGATCCATTTTACACTGAGTATACAAATCCATGATCCATTTTACACTGAGTATACAAATCAGTGATCCATATTTCACTGATTATAAAAATGAGTGATCCATTTTACACTGAGTATATAAATCAGCGATCCATATTTCACTGATTATACAAATCAGTGATCAATTACAGAAATCAAAGGTTGAGAATAATTTCAATAAATTTAATTTAAGCCGTAGGTCACGATATCGACAATACTGTCAAGGCGTTTTGGTTTGTCAGCAGCAAAGATAATGTCTACTTCTCAAACAAAAACAACAGATAACTAATGACCTCATAACGCAAAACGCCCACTCGGAAGACGACACCTGCTCACAGCTGCATCTTTGTGAAATGTGTGTTAACAGATGGAGCGGAGAATTAACTTATATCAAATTGGGAGAGTTAATAAACATTATACAAGAAGAAAGAAAATGTACATTTAATGATGTCATCCATAAAACGCATATGAACATTTAGGGGCTGCAAGAAGTTCGTACAAACGAAAGTTTGCCATATCAGCAATATATCTTCGTTATTACAATGACAATATGTTTTGCATCTCATTCTAATCTAATACTTTTTCTTTCAAATATTTTTCCAACACTTTAAATCTTTCTGAAGATATTCTGTATTACTTAGATTTCATTTAATTAGTTTTCGTCTTCGGGAACGACATATTTATAAACTATTAAGCAAAAAATGAAAATTCCATTTACTGCAACAGTGAAGATATTGAGATATTATAACGGCCGTTAAAAAGCTGAGAAAGAAAGAATTACTGACATATTAATAATCATGAGTTGACTAATAACCGATGACTACATATCTCATGCTACTAACAAATGGGTAAATCAAACAGTCCATGCGCAAAGACGTGATTCCAATAAAATAAGAGAACATACACTTTCTTTCCAACAGATAATCGTATAAACAGCTGCACCAAAAACTTTTTTTCATCTTCACTCTTCGTCATCTCGTACCTTTTGAACCTTCTTGACTTTAAATTCCCAATGGCATTAAAAGCCTGAACCCCATCTTATCTTATAAATTATTCTAATCGTTTAGGACTTGACGTTCTCACACCTGAATGCCAGCTGCTGCTTTAATTATCGTCTCTCTAAGACACAATAATTATCGTTGTAGGTACCGGCAAAACCCACAACACTTCTGCACCTGTCGCGGCCGCTTAGATGCAGTCGGTGCACTGATGGTTTGCAGCTTGCACCATAAACACTAGTATCGAGAACGAGCAGCATCACGAATTAAACGTCTTTATAATCCACTGAACCGGATTTTAGCAATTTTAATGGCGCAATTACCTTTTTCTTATTCCTCGTTTATCGCAGAAAATATTTATTAAACCGGTTACGCCATATCGGAAAACGAAAAAATAAGGTTCCGTTGTTACTCAACAAAAAAAAACATTACAGCAATGTTTCTGAAATAATCTTAAAGGAATGTGTTATTAAGCATTACCTACTTTAATGCTTTTTTTAGATTTGTTTTAATAGGTTCAAAAACTACAGTGAACTGACACGTTTTAAGCTAATTCAAAGCTTCGCAAACAAAGCTTCTGAATTTAAAATAATGGGCAAGAAACCTTAATTTACTTCCAAAAACATACCCAATGAAAAAAACCTCATTGCGGCGATTTTTTTCTAATTTCTTCTACATGTTAATCATAACGCCATCTGAAGCATCTATCTGTAAAATTTTGCAGATAAATAAAAAATTGTGGAAACTGGAAGGCTGTGACAAATTGACAGGTAGGATCTTATCATAATAATCCGTAGTTTGACAGCGAAAGTGCAAAATGTGTCACGTGTACTAAACATATTTTTAATTTATGGTAAACATTAACCGAATTTTTTTATTCCATAAAAAATACGCCGAGACATTATAATCGAATTGTTTTACGACGAAACCCATAATAACTTTTAGATCATAAAACATTTTTTGCGCCCACGCCCTACTTGCTCCATGACAACTACCGTACACCTGCGCGATCGGCAATTGCACTTACAGCATGATTTCCTGCCACGCACGTCCTTAAATGCGACCGCTGGTCGATTACTCTCGCAAGGCGTTCCCTCAATAATGCATGAGCGCACAGCAGATGCGCCCGGCACGCGCTGCACCGGCTTGCGACCCGCTCATGGGGAGACAAACAAATCGACAAAAACAAAAGAGCCGCATGCGTCGAGTCATTCAAAGGAGCGATCGACGCGACGCTGAATGAGAGAAAAAGCGAGCCTGTACGAGCACAATATGTATAAAAATGACCTATGACTACGCAGGTGATACAATCCTATATAAAATATTTATACATAGAATGTTGATTAATTGGCGTAGCAAATTTTTTTTCCAATTCATCACAAAAATACAAGACGCATATAATCTACAATTTTTTTTTGAAGTGAAACTTCTTAGACGGCCTTTCGATAATCGATAAGTGGACGAGAATTGAGAGTAAAATTTTAAACTCGCGTCACGCTTAGGCACATTTCGTTACATGAGATAGGAGAAAGATATTCTGACGCCATGGAAGTGCAGCAAAAGAGAGCGATGTATACACAACGATACAAAGCTATTGAATAAGATAGTGTCCACGTGTGTTATTTATATGTGTCAAAAAAGACTTAAAATTTTGTAATTTTTTTTATATATTTGTTTGATTTATTACTAATTCTGCAAGTACTTCATCCATTACAAGAATAACAACATATTAGATATACATTGTATTTAACTTATTTATAAATCTGCAGTGAACCCGCACATATAGCCATAAATATAATTTACAATGTGAGCAGCATTTGAAAGTGTTCTGGTACTTATATTGCAACTATTTTTTTTAATTGACAATAGGCTATGTAAATTTATTTGAAGATTAGATGTTTACATAGAATGACATTTTATTAATTTTTTTAAATGTACAGTATTAAAATATTATGCGAATTTAGTACAATCTATGGATTTGCACTTAGTATGTTCTTTCTTACTGTCAGTGTCGTTTTAACACTGTATACTTACTTTTTCAAGGTTTAGATCGATAAAGAAGTTTCACTTCTATCATGTGTATTTAGTTGCACGCGATTTTTTATTTGGTGTTTTATAGTGGAGAAATAAACAGCAACAACATATTTGTTTTTATTTTCAACTTTTTATGCATCACAAATTATTATCATAATTATCATCAATAGAATTAGCACGAAGGAAAGAATCGTGTGTACGAAAGAGATAACAAATAATTATGAAAATTATTTTCAATTTTCTGAAAAAGAAAGTAATTTTTTAAATGTTATTTTAACGACAATCAACGATTTAATAATGTTTTTCTTTGTCCCACACTTATTCCCAGACACCATATATACATACATATATATATATATATATATATATATATAACATTTTAAGTGGTCAGCTACCTTCTGATATGACCATTTCTGCTCAAGGACCAGAGATGCAATAATTTTTCGAGTGGATGCATCACAACTAGTGTCTTTTCCCATTTTTCCTCACAAAAAACACTCACACCAACCTTCTTGTGGCCAAAATATAGTCAGAAAACAAAAAAGTACTAAAAAATTATAATCAACTGCACTATTCAACTGTATCTTAAACAATGAGCTAGTAAACTGTAGTGTTCTTAATTAGTATGCCAAGCAAATGTTACCCATTTGAACAAAGGGTCAGATCTATTGTTAATTTTCCAAGAAATGCAGTAACAGTAAACCCCTGTTCCAAGTCATTAGTGATTCCTGGTATTATCACAAAGAGCCTGAGTGCAACTTGACTTACATTTGCACATTTAGATGTTGAAAAAATAATTAACCCTTAATTATTATTTAACAAAATATTAATGTTCCTAATTATGAGGCCACCACTGTATACGTATATATACATGTGTGTGTGTATATATATATATATATATATATATATATATGTATATATAGAGAGAGAGAGAGAGAGAGTAGCTCACGACACGTCACTTGTCCACAACATACCACATGCGAGTGAGGTAATATCTCCATTTCATGTGACGCAATCGCGCACCGACATTCTGCAGCGCCTTCCGGCCGTTCCAACCGATCGCCTATTTGGATTCGATGTTTAGTGCTGTGCTGGATTTATCTGTGGGTACCTCCCCGCTATATCCCAGTGCATATGAAACCATATCCTTCTAAGAGTGAAACTTTGACATTTTCTGAATTGCCAACGGTTTCTCCAGGAAATGCACTTTCTAATATGATGCTAAATTTGTTGTCATAATCCTTATTTTATTATGTACTACTTGATAAAATACTCGTAGGATAGTAATTTTTTTCTTAAACAAAACAAGTCGATGCTAAACCTTGAACATGTGCCAGCGAGTAAACAATAGACAAATTGTTTTAAAATGTAAAACTAACAACAACGAGTAAGACAAGCTAATAAGAAAAGCGTAACAACTGAAGTTAACAGAACAGTAATCCGTAATCAATCTTAAACAATCAAGCAGCTCCATTATCGCATTCATAAAGCAGCCAATGGCATAGAAAACCAATTTAAGACGTTACGCGTCACGCAAAATCGCGTTAACACATTCAGTGCGGCACGTAATTTTCGGTGCGCTACGAATGTACGCCTCAGACGTTTTAAACGTCTGAGGCGTACATTCGTAGCGCACCGTAGACGTCAAAAAAATTGAAAGCTGAGAGAAGTTTATTTTTCTTCAATTATCTTTGTTCTTAGGGTCTCTAACCCTATACGGAAACCTCACGGAAACGTCTGTCACAACTGTTTTTCTTAGAAATATATAGTATAGAGTATCGTTGAAAGGGCTAATGAGAAGGGCCTTAAAAATAAATTTTATATAATTTTACGTAGTATATCTTGAGAGATGTATTAAAAAAAATATGCAAAAAACATGTATCGCTCCTCCCCCATTTCCAAAAGTACTAAACCTAAAATTATGGAAAAGATAGGGATTTTAGAAGCCTACGTAGAGGTTAGGAAAACGATATCGATTATTCTACGGTATGAAAAACGTTTAGGAAAACTGTATCGATTATTCTAGATCTTATAATTTTTTTATATACGCACCATTTTTTAAGAAATATCTAGTAAGAATTATATTTACGTTGCGAAAAATTATTTTTTGTTTTTAATTTAAAAGAAACTCTACGTAGCCTAAATGTGTACGGTAGTGCGAGTTTTATTCGTACTTAACAGTTTTCTATCGTGTAGTCATTGCCTGATTTCGTTATAAATAAACTGTTAAGTGACACTGACATTAGCTTTGTGTTATCAAAATAAATATATATTCGCTCTTTTTGAGTTTCACGTGGTATTTTTGGACGACCCTGTCAATACTGAGGTAATGTTTACCCCTGAGTGTAAAAGGTACAAAGTGACACTATATGTACTTCATTTCTGTTCCTGGTGCAGAGTTCCGTCGAAATAACATTTAGAAACTATAATTAAAAACAACTAAACTTAGAGGAAAAAAAACACAAAATTTCTCTTTCGTCTTTGACAATGTAAATAAAACTTTTAAGGCTTTTTCTCTTTTTTTATATCAAATTGCAATTTTTATTCTTACAACCCTAAACCTGTTGTCGTTTGCTAGTATCCTTTGGCTTGTATTTAATTTCTAATTACATAAACTGTACGTACTCAACGCACGACCTTACAGCCAATCGTACGAGTTTGTGACAGCTGTACAGGACGCGGCACCAACTCACGCACCGCCGGCTTTATTCAAGCGCAACCAACCTTGCTACGCTGGCCGCGCCACGTCGCCGCTCATCCGCTCTATTGTACATCATTTATTACACTAATTACAATACGTAACGACACCGCAACAAGTGTACTCGACGTGTCCTTTCACATCGCATTCTCTTGAAAAAAAAAACTTAAGTTAATTCGAAGGAAATTCACTCAATAATTGTTATTACACTTACGTGACTAACGTAATAAAACAATATACATACATCATTTCGAAAACGAAAAATATACGTTTGTTACATATTTGGCACAGTTTGTAAATTATATTTTAATTCACAATTAAGTGAAACTACGTGATGGAGTATTATTTCTACTTTCTTTAAGTTCTTTACTACGACCTAGGTTTCGTTGTATTCCAACATTTTCAGGTGGGCTATTAGCAAAGAATTTTTGCTAAAACCCCACCTGAAGATGTTGTAATACAACGAAACCTAGGTCGTGATAAAGAACTTAAAGAAAGTAGAAATAATACTACATCACGTAGTTTCATTTAATTGTGAATAATGAGTTTCTACAAAATTAACGCCAAACATATTCAATATAATTCAATGTTTATAATAAAAAATTATAAAACTGGATATCGAGTCAATAGCAAAAAGTAGGTATTTACCTGTATCTCCTAAGCGAGAGACCTGGCTCAAAATCGACTTTTATAGGTCGCAATTCCTGACGGGACATGGCGCCTTCCGTGCGTGTTTATATATATTTGGACTACAAGATAGCCCGGCCTGTGCCTATGGTTTCGAGACGCAAGACATGGAACACGTTTTGCTTGAATGTGAGGAGCACAACAATGCGCGCAGTTTTGTCACGGAGCTTGCGTCTAAATGATAGAGTAGATTCACGCGGTTCTTTAGGACGTGATACTTTTAGTCACCGTGACTTGCTTGGAAATTGACCTATCTTTTAGTCATTCAGAGCGTTCGCTAAAAGCATTCTTTCTGAATGACTCATTGCGGCGGGACAGACCTTAACCATGTTGGGTGGAAGAGTTGGACGGTAGCAACGGGACACTATTAGGGGACCTTCGATAGTTCCCTATTTTGTATGAGAGGGATTGTTACGGGTCACTGGAAGGACCCTGAGACGACCCTCGTGGAAAAAGCGGGAATAGTGTATCTCCTAAAATTGCTGATGCAGGTTAAGTGAAATAATCTTATTTGAAAGTTTTAATCGAGTTATTAATATCTAGAATTTTTCAGATATTTTAAGTTCAAAATTTAGAAATTTTCAAAGGGGTTAAACAAAAAAATATTCATTTCAATTTAATAGACGTATCCGTTGATACCCCACTTAATGAAAATCGCTAAAAAAATGTTTCCTCTAGGTTTTGCTTATATGGAGAGGTGCATAAAAATATCAGTTTAAACCTCTACCAAAAGTAACATCTACTTGAATTTTTTTATACATGTACCTAGATGTAAAAGCGCAGAAGCTGTGACAAGCGGACAGACATGGCGAAATTATAAATATTCAATAATTAAACACTCTATCGAATCCTAACGACCGTAATTATAACCTATACTCCTCTTAAAAAAATTTGATTCATAAAAACCTTATTTAATAAAAAATTATCTCGAGCAAATAAACAAACAAAAACAATATTAAGTGATCGTTATTTCTCCTCTTAAAAAAATTATTACAATTTTTGTAACACAAGTTATTCATTTTTTAAAATACAATTACAATAAAAGTAATATCCGTTTTAATACAAACATTCAATAATACGTTTGACATTTAATACAAATAATGAGGTCACATTTCAACAGACACACTCGCACAACATAAACGCACTCGACTCTATGACGCAACTGCGGACGTCTGGCTGAGGAGATGAATAACGCTTGTTAAGTGGAGAGTTCCGGTCTAAATAGGCTCTAAACGGCATAATTGCAAACAGACAGTGTACGCTCAAACGTACATTTAATTGCCAGGAAACTAAGAAAGTCACTTTAGCAAAGAAAAACAAGGAAACCTTTCGCCAAAAGAGAAAATGTAAGATGTCTTCTATAATGATAAAGTGTTCATCGTAAATAAATGTAGGCTCCAGTAAAAATTAAAGAGGACATACGCTTCCTAATGATACATTCGTAACTATAAATATGACAAACACCAGTTGAAAATGGTTTCAAATTATATTTACAGATTCTCAGCCCGAGAGTTGCATATCTTTAAAACTAAACCGGTTTTTGTAACGACCTTTGATGGAAGTGAAACATTTTAACAAAAAAAAACAATTTTTTGAGTGGTTCCATACAGTCAATCATCCAAATACCGATAACTCTCAATCGTGCTTAATTTAATTATTATGACCAGGTGATTTCATCGACGGTGGCGCGCTTTAGGACGACTTTATCTTCCGACTCATACCTACCAAATGTTCAAAATGTTCCTGATCAACCACATTCTTCGTTGAAACAGCAAACAATTTCAAACAAATTGCCATAAAGTTTCAATTCAATTAAAAACGTTTAAAACTTCTACAATACAAACATCCGCAATCACCCCTCGACAAAAGCTCCGCATAAAAATTAACCGCCCCCTTCAAGTAACCATGACACGGACGACCATCACACGACAACTCTTTAAACATAGCAATTACGAACAATAGTTCTTTGTCTTTATCCCACCCGATCAGCAATAAAGGCCAGCACAGCGTGACAAGAGCGGCTCGCACGCACGACTCCCTACCTGCCCGACCTTCGGCTCTGCAATGAAAACTCCTGTGCAAATATGCAACAAGTGACCCAGTTACAAGTGCTATTACGGTTTCTTTAAAGGTCACCACCTCGCGTGCCGCTCCAAGATCCACTTCACACTAAGAAGGCGGTGATTCACACGTTGCAACTTTAATCTACGATGAGACGGAATAGAGCACTGAAATTGTGTTTAACCAGCTGCACTGCTCCAGGCAAAAGTGACATTATTGTGCTAGTCTAGAATTAAGACCATTTTATTTTAGCTGCTCCGGAATTGAGGTCTCCTTAACAAGATATTCTTAGTTTACTACTATTAAAAAAATATTTAAATCAAATAATGTCAACTATGAATGTAACTAACGTAGCTTCCTGTGGCGTAGCTGTACGTAGCGTAGCTGTGGTAGGCTTATTAAAGATATGATCATTTGATTGTAATAATTTTCGAGGGAAACAACCTTAATGTTATACAAAATTTCCAAAGCTAGTTTCATCAATACAAACAACTAATTAACAAGAGGCACAAAACAAAATACTTTTTTTATTTAGACGTAAAAACGAAATAACCAAATGACATTTCTTTGAAAACGGAGTCCACTAATCTTCCACATTCTGTAATGTTTAACACATCTTTGTAGAAACAATTAAGTAATCTGTAACAATTTACAATTTACCGAAAAAAAAAAACAAAGATCAAACGTAGTTAATAAAAAAACACCTCAATCTAACATTGAACCTAATAAACATTACTAACTTGATCGTTTGGAATGATTCTTTAAATATTTTCCTACGATACCTTCATATTTTCTAAGCTCATGTTTCTACTACCAACATAATTGCAAAGTCACAACTCATAAATAATCAATTTTGAAATATTTTTTTATTCCCTCAAATAGTGTTATGGGATTACTACAGCCACGGCGCAATGACTTTAATTGCACATTGTGATCGACTTCGGAGCGAAATTCGATTTAAAGAAAGGCATAAAAAATGCAATTTGATCATTGTACATATACAATATACGTATATGCACTGTCGTGTATATAATGCACTTCGATTCTCATCCAAATTTAAACTATGCCTTTTATTAGAGTGACGAATTAAAAAAAACTGAACTTTTAACAAAGATAATCTAATGTCAGTGCAAGGTAGAAATTAAAAAAAAAATGGAAAAATCCTGACGTCTAAAATGTTTCAATTTAATAAAATGTCTTCAACCAACCGTCTAGAGCTATATTAAATTTTTTGACCATTTTATGTCAGAAACGGATTTTAATTTTCATCAGAATCATGTAATTTAATTATTTATTTACAACAATCCATTAAAACAATATGGGTTTTTGAACGTATTACATTACGCATGGCCAAATCTAACCAGCCATAGATCGTGCTCTAACCCGTTTAACGTGGGTAAATGGACGTACAATTTATTACTTACGCTACACAAGATCGCATAGATTAGAAATAAAACATTCTACATCTCTACCTCCTACCAGAGACAATATAGCACACCACAGATACTAAACCTGGCCATAACAACTATACACCTCTAAAAATTACCTAAAGCACAGACAACACGATATAATTAAGATCACGAGACAACACGCTTGACAAAGTCTAGTATTCATTTAGACACTAACGCCCACCATTACGCACGCACAGCCGCCCACGCACGAACCAATTAACACAGCGGACCTTCCAAATGTGTGCTACCGCGCACCTGCGTACAGCTGCGATTAGCTATTTCGAGATAATTCCAAAATAACGCGATAGAAATAAGACAGCTGGAAACACTGCGAGACAGAAGATAAATTTTATTGACACGACGTAAATTATTAAGAATAAACCATTTGGATATCTAAAATAGATATGGAAAGCGAAAGAAACGTACGCGAATGACATTGATATCTTTAATCGGTATCCATGCTGTTAACAATCTGTATATCAGTAAAAGCAAACCTTTTTACAGAACGAATATTTCTCCCCAGAAATGTTCCCGCTTACTATCTACAGGCTATGGAAAATGTTGGACATAAGGATTGCAGATATAGATAGATACATGATATAAATAAATAAGTGATTCCAGTATAGATAGAAAATAAAACATTTTTAATTCCTGACGGGGTCACACTTTTCGGACTTATAACTTAGAAACTAATTATAATTTTTTAGCAATAAAAATGTGTTATTAGAAATATAGTAAAATATAACAAAACATAGTTTTAACCCCCTATTTTTAACTCTTGAAATACAGTAATAATTATATAAATTTAGTTAAAACTAACACGATTAAAATATAGTAGTAATTATACAAGTTTAGTATAAACTAACACGCTATGTTTTCCTATAGAAGAAACAAACTGTGTAACACCATCTATCCGATATTTTTCGCATTATATTCTATTACGATAAAGATGTGATTTCCAAGAAAATAGACAAGTCTTGATAATATGTGAGCATGTAGAGAATGAAGTTAGTAAAGTGGATCAGGATCAGTTGATTTGACATTCCACGGTTGTTGTATACTTCATTTAATCGTGAGATAGTTTTCCGTTCTGAACAGATAATTAATTAGAAACCTACTCCACTGTCGACCTAAGTTAGTCATCTGAATTAAGTCAATAGGTATACACGTACCTATTAAAATAAATAAGACCCAAAGAGATTCAGAAGATTTCTCCTTAGTCTAAAAATAAATTTTATTTATATTTTTAAAAATGTAAAACAGTTATCCACTAATAAAAATCTCACTGTTTCTTATTTTCGAGACACGACGAGGTCAAAAACACGGCTGTTTTACGTCACTGCTTACGAACAGGCGGTCATTAGAAGCTTAATGACATGCAAATATATATCAAAATCCGCAAGACGGAAACCGTCAACATTTCCGCCCGTCTGCGACAGGCGCTCGTTTCACAAGCGACCGGTCGACAGCGCCGCCGCCGCCTCATTACCGCATGCCGCCCATTGCGCAAGGCCCCGCCGAGCAGCGAAGGGCCCCGCCATAGAGTGCCACGACTATCGGTCCGCGTCTGCTCGGCGGTGCGCCGCGCACATTACCGAACAGACTCGGAGAGCCACTTTCCACTTCATCCATCAAGCGACGCGTCGGCTTTGTTGCGAGCGATGAAACGGACTTGCGAGATTTCGCCTACACTAATGTGGATTGGTGCGGAAAACTCTATACAATTGACATTAACTACTACCGTCTAAACATTTTTTTAACCCACCTGACGTGAGAAATAATTCTACAACAATCGTGGTATGCTGGAAGATTGAACAAACGAAACATGCTACAGAATGGTTTTGTTATTAAATGATAAATCAATTACTGATATTACAGCCACCGTACAAGAGTGATTAAAATTTGCGAAGCCTGGCACTCTTAATTATAGAAACACCTTACTCCTGTCATTCTACGTCTTCACGAGTTTACTCTATTTCGCTTCGTGTCTCACGAAGAACACTATATTGAGGTATCTTATGAGCAATTAAATGAAACTACGTGATGTAGTATTATTTCTACTTCCCTTAATTTCTTTGCCACGACCTAGGTTTCGTTGTATTACAACATCTTCAGGTGGGCTATTAGCAAAGATGTCTGTTATAAGATTATGATGTCTTTCAAATCAACCCTTTTTTTAAGCTAGATTAACAAATATTATTTTAAATTATTTTACTCCTCCTCGTTTACAAATAGCGATTACAATTGCAGCAATTCAAAATGACAAATAAGAATAAATAATATATAAGTGAAAGAAAGAAATAACAGCTAGATAATCGAACCTTTTTCTATATTTATAGACACAGCAAGTAGTACCTTTTGAAATCATATTCAAATGGTACGCCCTTTCCTTTACCTATATACCTTCTCCGTTCTATTGCGGTAAAAAAGGTAATTCTTTTAATGCCATTTATCTAAGGACAGGCTAGGTCATTCAATGAACTATAATTAGCACCAAAATGCCAAAAACTTAATTAAACTTTCCACATTGAAAACCGTTTAAAGTCACATAAATTTCGAGTTGACAACAGCGATAGTTTCTTATGGTCGACCCTCATAATACAACTTGCTTGCTTCCGCCGCCGGAAATACTGTGCGGCGTGCGCTAAATACCAGACACTAGACTCATCTATGGATGGCGCGGCATGACGAATCATTTCTTCACCGGCGAATGCCGTTGCCGTAAAGCCTTTGAAGGAAGTCGACAACTCAGCAAGTTGTGAACGCGCCTATCACGCTAATAGCTAGTGAACGACGCCACAATGGAGTAGATTGATTATTCGCTTTCCTTGAATCTAGACGACGGAATGGGAGAAGTTTGTGTTTAATATCCACATTTACCTTGTTTGACTCGCAACATTGAAGAAACCGTTGGGCGATTTTAGAAATCTAGAACAAGATCAAGAAGGATAGAATAGGAAAGTAACAAGGATAGAATACCAAGGAAATGGTCATAAAACCAAATAAAGATAGGGCCCATCTTTGTCTGGTTTTGATTGTCAATACAAAATTGTTAACGATATAATTATTGAACATTGTTTATGAAGTATTTGGTCAGGAGTAATTTTAGCCTTAGAAGGAGCTATAGCTGGTCATTTCTAAGATGAAATTTTTAACCGAGGATGAAATACTAGGAAAGTATAAAGGTTCCACGTAACGTTACCACCTGTTTTAAGAAAAATTTATACAAATTCTTTACTCATAATATTTCTGCTATATGCACCCAATACAATATTAAATCATGTATTTACTAATGTATTGAGCAAACCATTTGACTATAGGCAGATAATACATTTGTAGATCCAGTTAACTGCTGGTATTTAGGAAGTAAATGTGGAAATTTTGAGGATTTTTGGAACTCTTCACAACTATGAAATTTATAGAAAATATGACAAATACGGCGGAACCGATATTGTGAGAACCATAAAAGCATCACTTATTAGGTGGCTTGGCTATCTTTACAGATATGCTAATATTTTTCCTGTGTTTCAAAAAAGTGATTTTTACGAAGATTGAGGGAACTAGGCGAAAAGGACGATCACCAACACGTTGGTTAAATGACATTGGAAAGGACCTCCAACTAATGGGAGTCAACCGGTGGAGGGCTATCAGGTCAGACAGGGTCGGGTTGAGGAGGGTCAGCGAGTCAGTCTTGGCCTGCAGAGGGCTGTTGTGCTTTTGATGATGATGATGAAATGTGGAAATCAATATTTCTTCCACGTATTTACTTCTACCAGAACAACCAAGATTGAAAACTAAAAAATAATTTATAGCTATTTTCACTAGTACGTAGCGACAAAAAACCAGGATATACATTTCCAACTAAGTGATACGACTCATATTTTAATACAATTAAATTAAGACCTAGTTACAATGACCACGTTTTGCTTAAGTAACGTAATTACTAAACGAATATATGTTGTGTAACTCCACTTTTATACTATAGCTATTTTCATTATTGCTCTTTACAAATAACGTTCAACGTTAGATTAAAATATGAGAGAGGCTAGCTAGCTTAGTATGTAGTTTACGTTCCTACGAGTAATGTAATTAACGGTATAGCCGTCGTGTTTACAAACACAACGCGCCGCTGGTGCCCCGCCCACGCACCCGTGACGTCATGCCAATGCACGTTAGCCGTTTACTGCCTCTTCCTACATTTTTAAAGGTCAAACACATGAAACCAAATGCGGACAACATGCTTCGATATCGCCACCAGATCATTGACATTTCGTTGTTTCCATTTTTTAAACATGCATGTGTTAACTAGAGAATCTCTGGCCAGTTTTATTAAAAATATACTCTATTATTTTAACCTTTGCTATTTCCTGTCCTCTTTCAGTTTATTGCGTGGAATATTTTTTAAATAATTTTATATACAATTTGAAGATTTCGTCCGAATGTAAATTATTTTTCAAAAAATTTTAATTATTCTTGGAGCGTATTTTGTATATTATAAAATATAATTATCAGAGGGCACGTCAGCATGCTTTAGGCGCGCTTGTCCGTTCTGAACCCACGCGACCAACAATCGAATTAAGAATACGTAAAGTTTAGATGGAAATTTTCCGAAATCCTTTGATCTACTGAGATGAAACAAAGGGATGACTTCTATAGGTCTATCAAGAATTATAATTAATTTATATTAACCCGGTCAGGCAAATAGGCAAACTAAGAGTTAAGAATGCTAAAAAACCAGTGAATTAATTTTGGTATAGTTATTTGTTTCGAAGAAAAAGGGAGTGTAATTTTATTTATGTAGATCTATTAACAAACTATTACAGAAAGGCTACAGTAAAAAACTAAATCTTTCAGAAATGGTAAGTACATAAACAATCATATTTGATGTAAATTGCGACAAGACATTTTGACAAATTTACTTTTAATATTCGTAATCAAATCATAGATGATTAAAAAATTGTCTCTCCCGAGTTACAAGCGATAGTTTAACAAACTTCGGAGAAAATGTTAAGTAATTATAACAGGAGTAAGTAACCATAAATAAATGGTCCATAATAATTGTATTCACACAAGCGTTACTCGTCAATCTATATCTTTATTCCGTATCTCATCGTGATAAGGTTAGCAACGATAGTGAAAATGATCAATTTCAGAGCCAGAAGTATACAAATTATATTTGTTAACAGTTGTTTAGAAAAAACTTAGATAATACAAAAACATCTTTGGGAAGTTATTTCAAAATTGTTTTGCATAATGTGTACTGTTTCTAATTACTACAAAATTGAATAATTTTTCCCTATATGCGGATAAAACATAATGAATGAGATAATGAAGTAAAAAAATATATACAAACAATTTCTGTTATTTCTCATTTATTTGATTTCAAAACAAAAATATTATATTGTAATAATCCTACTTCATCCTAAACAGTTTGATAACAAAAAGCAACGACGACCTGTGATGTAACTTTATGATAATTCTATAATATAAATCAATTGCTTAAAAGAATAGCTTGAAACAATCCATTTTTTAAACGTATCCCCTGAAAATATGAGCCGGAATATGTCCGAATGACATTTCCCGTGATTAAAAAAGCAATAAAAATATACATTAAAACAAAATAAAAATAAAAATAAACTGTCGTTTAAAAACATTTTAGTATGACATAAAGACTTGTATCTGATTTTCTGTATAGATCTGTTTTATACAATGTTCAGACTTGGAATTTTTCTTCCAAATTCTTCAGCAAAATTTGTGTACTTTTACGAGTTGATTGATTATGAAAACTTTTACCACACGCCTGATCTGGAAATATAAATTATACAGATAATTTATTCGCCCACTGCTCGTCAATAACAGCTGAATAATTTAGGTCAAACACTATTATATAAACTTCTCTACGGTGTATTTCTGATTCCTGTTTCTATCTCTATCTATCCATTTACGACTATCTCTCTCTGTCTCTAGTGAGGTCACACAATAATTATCGTATCATATGTTTGTGTCAATATCCTGTGAGTACTCCGTCATCACGCGAGGGTCCCTGTAGGGAAATTGATAACCACTCTGCCACCTCGGAGAAATAAATTTTATCAAATTTAGTCGCTTTTCCCACGCTACTTTTAACATTAACGCAATTGGAATTATAATGAAAATATAAAAAAAAATCATTTAAAAACTACCGCGATTCGATATAACTTCTAAAAAACTAGATCAACACACGCGCAGAAAACAACGATCAGACGCAATTAATACAACAGCATTAACCGAATTCTTGTATAATAATTGGCAACAGAACATACAACATATCATTTTTTATTATAAATATATCTGCCGCTTCCCACGCGCGTAGACGCTTCGGAGAGCTTCGAAGAAAAAGCTATTCTTTTAGAAATGAATGGCACCAAATGGGTTAATGGAGCTTTTTCGCTAAATATAAGCTTTCGTTATCCACAAAGATACACTTGCGTACGAAAGAAGCGTTTCCCGAAGTTAAAGAGGCCATCTCTTGTTATTGTAAAAACAGCACAGGGCTTATGTATATGTACGGTTATTTTAACACATGTTATTATCCAATTATATAATTCTGAGAGAGTAACTGGGTGTCACAAAAGTTTTTAAGATCGACAAAGAATCCTACGTTGCAGCAAATCGACGTAAAAATCGATCATTATTTATACAGATAATACTTTTAAGAACCTCGCTATTTAGTGAAAAGCATTCTGTAACAAGTGTGGGCGTTTACCACTGTATTAATTACAAAATGAACTGCAGTTATTGATTTATTAAATTGAATTCAATGAGAACATAATTACCAATTCGTAATACGTTAAAAAGAAAGCATAATGCTTCATAGATGAGCTCTTACGGACGCTGAAAGTTTCATAAATAAACATATGTGAAAGTAAAGTGTGGGTAAATAAAGCTTATAAGGGCTAAAACGTGTCTGCAATGTTTTAATGGAATTCTGACATTAATTCATTAAATCAAATTCAATAAAAGCTTGGTTAATTAATAAGGTCATGAGCCAATTCGTAATACGTTAAAAAGAAAGCATCATGCTTTATAGCCCGATCCACACTTATGGACGCTGAAATTTTCATAAATAAACATATGTGAAAGTAACGTGTGGATAAATAAAGCTTATAAGGGCTAAAACGTGTCTGCAATGTTTTAATGGAATTGTGACATTAGTTCATTAAATCAAATTCAATAAAAGCTTGGTTAATTAATTAGGTCATGAGCCAATTCGTAATACGTTAAAAAGAAAGCATAATGCTTTATAGCCCGATCCATACTTATGGACGCTGAAAGTTTCATAAGTAAACAATGTGAAAGTAGCGAGTGGATAAATAAACCTTATAAGGGCTAAAACGTGTCTGCAATGTTTTAATGGAATTCTGACATTAATTCATTAAATCAAATTCAATAAAAGCTTGGTTAATTAATTAGGTCATGAGCCAATTCGTAATACGTTAAAAAGAAAGCATCATGCTTTATAGCCCGATCCACATTTATGAAAGCTGAATGTTTCATAAATAAACAATGTGAAGTAGTGTGTGGAGAAATAAAGCTTATAAGAGCTAAAGCGTGTCTACATTGCTTTAATGAAGTTTTGACATTGATTCATTAAATCAAATTCAATAAAAGTTTGGTTAATTAACGAGGTCGTTAGGTAACAAACGATATAGCTAGACGACAGATGCTAATGAATAAAAGAAGAGTGTGAGGCTAAAAGAAATTTGGTTGCAGCGCGTGGTTGGAGTTTTGTGAGTGTAAACACGAAGTAAATAGAACAGAAACAATCCATCGACATAGAAATTTATGGAATACTATTACTGTATCCACTAGAATATATGAATGAGTTAAGTATTTTCATAACTTCAAGCCATTTCTATGACCAAGTTTATCAGAAGAACACCATATCCATTTGGCACATCACTTTAGTCCATTACAATCTTTCATCATCGTTTATTTTGGTTAGATTTAGTTATCATCTTTCGAAAATTACTCTTGCGTGCTTTCTGTCATGCTGTATTTTTATTCTAAAATATTTGTCTTTCTCATCAAATTTTGACTCACAATTTGACAATTCCTAGAATTTTATATAATAATTCTTTACCCGTGTTCTATTCTGTCGTATTAAGTTTTTTTATTAGGAACTTCCAAACATCTTTGCTTGATCGATATAAACAGCGTACCGTTTATTTTAAAATATTGGCAACACCAAAACGAACAGCAGCTTTTAACGGCCTCTTTCACATCAAAATATTTTCCGTCTCCTCCGTGTTCATCGTTTCTCGCATCATCTATGTTTATCCGTTCTCGATTTTGCTTCAACCTAAACTATATTAATGAATGGAGCTCTACTAAACTGTGTCACAGCCCGATTCCGCACCGAGACATCACCTCCCCCGCCCCTCCGCGTCTTGAGACAGCGCGGACAAAGAGCCAGATTTATATTTACTCTCTCGACACCTCCGCATCCAACCCCTTCGCCCCACCCGTCCCGCCCCTCGCGCGCCGTCCGTCGAGGTCGGGTCAGGCCGCGCGCCCGTTCCAGTTTCGCGTCTAATTTGAGACGGTGGTCGCGGGAGATGCGTGACCCAGTTACCGCCCGCTTAATGTCGCGGATGCGCGCTATTTCTAGAGCGGCGGTCGGCGAATTTCAACCGGCGCCTAGGTCGACCTCGCCCCGCCTGTTGTGTAAACAAACTAGCCGCACGCCGCAGACGTGGAAAGCTGCTCGAGCGCTGATAGGACTCGCCGAACGCGTGCCCGCTCACTTTCACTTCGCTGCGTAAAAACCCAAAATGTTGAACTCCATCTCAATACCGATAACGCTTCGCTGGTGTTCTATTCTACGAACACCGGTACTGTGTGTCGTTTAACGAGTATTGTATTGTGTATTATTTTGAAAGTACTTTCGCGAATTTGAATTGGCGAAAAGGTTGGCAGTGAACAGCGGTAGCCGAGGGCCTGATCATTGAGCAACGTAGATTCTGGGATATAACTAATCAAATATGATAAAAAACATATAATTTTTATCAAACATAATAAAAGGATTATCAGTAATGATTACTTGCTGTTTACTTACGACGTATATACATAGTAGATTTTTATAATCAAACAATAAATAAAATTTTTAAGCTCACAAAATGTTCACACCACAGTCTCGTCTGTACAAAACGAAAATAATGTGCAAAACTAATCAAAGCTGATAATGGTTCTCAATGATTGCTTTTTAAATGGCAGCCGACCAGTTATAACTACTTAACTTATCATAAGACAATTTAGAAACACCGACGTAATTATGTTTAAAAATAATAGAGACTTTCTTCGCAATTTCACAAATTACATCATAATAATGTATTTGGTTACCTACATAATAAAACAATGAGAATGTTTTCAATTTATTTCCAATTCTTATATCTTACGTCAATCACAAATTTTCAAATGAAATGAAACACATTTCTGCCCGATATCCTAAGAAGGGATTTATTTCAATCCAATTGAAGCGCAGACTTCAGTATTTTACGTTTCATTTCTTATTGTTGATATTACTTCACTGAGACATGGTCCAGTTGATATTACTTCACTGAGACATGATCCAGTTGATATTACTTCACTGAGACATGGTCCAGTTGATATTACTTCACTGAGACATGATCCAGTTGATATTACTTCACTGAGACATGATCCAGTTGATATTACTTCACTGAGACATGGTCCAGTTGATATTACTTCACTGAGCCATGATCCAGTTGATATTACTTCACTGAGACATGATCCAGTTGATATTACTTCACTGAGACATGATCCAGTTGATATTACTTCACTGAGACATGATCCAGTTGTTTCAACAGCTATATGTTTATGACTACATTTTTATTGATTTCGCATTCTGATTATGTGGCTCGAGTTGAATTGCTAAATGGAATGTTTGACAAAAAAATCTTTCGATATACATATGAGAGATGTCCCCATTACATTTTTTAAAAATATTTTGATGCCTGTTAACCAAGGTCTTTATCTTTAGCAGCTACTTACAAAATTTCATGCAAACAGATTTAAAATTATAGAAACTGTGAGGAAGTGACAGACAGAAGAACGGAAATCACGAATTTATAAAGATTTCTTGGAAGATTCCTAAAAATCTTAAAAAAAAGATAATTTGAATATATGACTAAAGTTTTAAAAGGCTTTTTGTAGGCTAACATATTTTTCACACATTTATTTGTTTGTTATTAACATGTGTCAAAATATTGCCCATGTTTTTAAGAATGTTAGATTTTTTTTCCAAATCTCTACATCCCTTTTCCCAATACCATCTGCAAAAGCTTCTGCTATTTCTCTCGGTTCTATTACTTATTAATTTTCTTTTCGACAGTAGGACTTAATTTTAGTAGCATTCAAACCTTATGTAGTTAATTTCCATAAGTCAAAATTTTCGCTTGTAAATTAACTATCGACCCAAATTACAAACGTGGTTAGGTAATTTATAACCACTACTCGTCATATCAACTATGAGGTCTTAACGTGACCAAAAATCTCCATCCTCGAACTCCACGCACACGAACTCCACACACACAAACATTCGGTCACAGGACCTGACTCGAGCGAGGGCCCAAACGGACGCGTTGAGAATTTCGATTTCAAGCTATGCGCGAACGTTCGTCGACCTCGCCGACGTCACCGCTCAGGAATGACCCGCCGAATAAACCACAACTAAACAAGTTTAGGCGAGCAACTTTTACAGTTTCAACGTTTACGAGCCGACCGCTCGCCTCCATCAATTAAGGATTCGCGGATGCTGCAAGTGCTGTGAGAACCCAATGGCCGAGGCCCAACTATGCGGACATTCCAAGTTGATTAGCCCAAAGCCTCGCTGTCGCGTATAATAACTTGTGGAACCATGTGCAAAATTATAGTTAGGAATGAGGCAATAGAAAAAGAGAAGACATAAATTTCGATAGTTTATTTTCGAAGAATGTAAAGAGAGCTGATGGAATAACACAAGTATAAATACGTTTAAAATAAAACCTTAAAGGCACTCTTGTCTCTTTGGTGGAGATAATGCGAAATTATTTACCAGAAAACAAATGAACAATTACTAGTTTAAACAAGATGTAGTACTGCAGTTATGCTTTAAAAGGAGACCAGTCAGAATTCAAACAAAATTATCAGAATGGGATATTACGTCCTATTGTCATTGCTTGCACAGCTTTAGTTAAAATTACACTTAAATACAGCAAACCATATCCATATAAAGCATCATTTGCAAAAAAAGCCTATAGCGACATCCAATCGTAACTTATCCACAAACAGGAAATCGGAAAATATTCCAAATCCAAATTATTCAATCAGAATCGGCAAAAAATCTAAGACTTTAATTACACAGACTTTTCTTTACGTGGCAATTCTAAAACCTTACAGAACGATAAGCCCATTTTTGGCCAATTTATGGACGACAACCTTAATTACCGGGTCGAGACTTGCGTAACACTTGGAAAAATAAATTTGTGACGAAAACCTTAATAAAAAAAATCTTCTAAATCGTTTCAGAAAAAATTAAACAAAACTGAGAAACTTCACTTTTTTTGTTATCTTATTTTTAAGTACAGACAGTACGAAAATAACATCCGCAACCATTAGATCGTCATTAATAATGACAATGAACTTAACCCTATGGACTTTGCGAACCATGAAATGTTGCACTGATTTGTCCACTCAGTTTCTGTAAACTCACAGACATGCGCTTACAAACTTTACCTCTTCTATATCAATTAATAGCATATTTATAAATAACCGCCAGGCCATCATAAGTAACGTCCAAGAACTTGACGCTTTAAGAGCCATGGAAGACTGCACCGATGCGTGCGTTCAGTTTCTTTAAAGCCGCAGGCAAGCGAAGACCCTCGCCATTAGTGGCGCCGCCGGGGCCGGACGAAATGCCGAGTCAGCGAGGCGGAGCGCAGCGGCTTTCACCGGGCGCGGATGGTTCGGCGGCGCACGCGCGTGCACGTCACTCATTATTTGCCCTAATCCGCCTCTATAGTTATTTCGATAAGGGGACGAGCTCACCGCAACGGAACAGCAATTTTCGACGGTTCGCCCTAAATCGAATTTTGACATTTTCTTCTTTACGGTTACGACACTCTCTAAAATGCGTCTAAGTACTTTTTTATAGAACGATCTACGCCAACTCACAAAAAACTTGAAAATATAATAACTTGAACATAAGTAGATTTCATTTTACTAGAATATTCCCCTTGAATCAGAGCCGTCATCTGGACAGATGCAATCTCGGAGCCAGTATGTCCACTGTAGTTGCTGGTGAATTTTGCCGCGTCAAACGCCTATACGAGTTTTACTAAATTTGAAAACTATGCGGATATTAGGGACTTATTTCATATCTCATAAACATTGGACATATTTGTCTTCCAGATGTGTCATTGATCCATCAGAAAGCGGGGCAACTCAAGACCAAGCTTTGTCTATTCGGAGCAATTATCTTGCTCATCCTTCTTTACGGATCTAAAACATGGACGGATTTAAAGTCAGATTTGGGGAAACTCTATCTTTCAAATGCACTTTCTTCAACTAATCCTCGAAGTGTCGCGGAAAGTTCACCCGAATTCGACTGGAGAAAATTTGACTGCACTGCGAGAATCAGCAAACAATTGTTCATCTAATCCAAACACGGCGAGTATGTTTGTCTGGTCACGTTTATCGCTCACTTTTCTCTGGCGGGAAGGACCGATCGCCTAGAAAGTTTAACACAAAGCACCAAACAAGGCATATATTAATCACATTAGCGAAAATCTCCAGAACCAACGCTTAATTTTAGAAGAAATCAAAACCGTCGCCAAAAATCGCCCACTAGAAGATTATTAACGAAGCTCCGAACCGTGTGGCACTCACAGCAATGCGCTGAATAAAAAACAGACTTCTTCCGCCGGTCATTCGCTAAGAATGAAAAATACATATGTGACATTACATTTATGATCTTTAAATTGAATTCCCATTCAATATGTCTTTAAAAAAAATAAATATATCATATTACCAGATACCAAAGACATTGAAAAGGTTGGAAGGAATTTTCAAATAATTTATTTATTAAAATAGATTTTTAGCGGTTAAAGGCTTTAACAAAGGACAGACGAATACACATATCCACATATATTCACTCAGACTTATATAAAACCATGGAGGTTTTGAATAACTCTGCTGCTCCCTGGATGTAGTGCATTGTTCAAAAAATATTTCTAAAGTGATTAATTATATAACTTTACTTGAGGATGCGGATGAATAAAATGAGGGTAATATTAATATTAACGATAAGGGAAAACTGATCGCCTCTATGGCAAACAAACGGGTTAAGGATTAGCAAGTACTTAGAACACACTATCCATCCGCTAGACATCTCCGAGAACCAAATCGAAACACGCCAGTGAGTATGGACCTTATATCCCTATTGCTAATGATAACAGTGCCGGCAGTCCCTTTCACTACGCGCTGCCGGTTCAAAGGTATCGCCAGTGAACAATGGTCTCTCTTTATGTCGAGGTAGGTTTCCTAGTTACGTTGCGAAATACCGTTACAAATACTTCGCTACTGCTATTATCACAGCTCGCTGCTCGCGCGAGTACAGGGCCGGAAAGTGTTTCGAGACCTATATGCGATGTTAACTCGGACGCAGTATAACGTTAGTTTTACGTTTTATCATATACCTGCCTGTACTAAGATATGGCTAAATTTGGTAAGAATTATTCTAATGCTTTTTTTTACTTTTGATAAGATTTTAATGTTCTTGTGCTTTGTGAAAAAATCTAAAAATTTAAGTAAACAAAAGATATTCATTTCTGTAAAAGGTCTTGCAAAATTAATTAACACTAAAAAACGAATAAACTTCATTTGTACAATTTCATTCGATTTGTTCGATGTGCAGAAGCAGAAGAAAATAATTATTTATAACAATGATTGTGTAAACAAGTAAACAGCATGTGATAATAAACATACATAAGTTTTATTTCTTTATGTCTTGAACTGTAGATATATTGATGACACCATTATAAAACGATAATGCTCACGGAAACGTCTTGTGTTACCTACAAACAAAATCTTATAATTTATATTTATATTATTAATATACGTACAGGTAAATATAATAGAATACCTGTTCTTTTTATTGGCGTATGTCGGTACTGCTAGTATATCGAGATACTTCCTACTATTACCAGCCGTTAAAACCCTATTAAAACCTATATTACAATTTGTTGGAACCAGTTACTTTTACTAAAACATTTATCTGCAGACACAGGCAGAAATTTTATATTTTTGCATTTTTTTACTGTCACCATCGGGAAAATTGTAAATCTAAAACTATCGATCAGTAGACTAAGATCTTACCTTTGATTCGGACCCAAGTCTAGTATTAAGCGCAACTCAAGGCTATTTATTTGCAAATGAACAAATATTTTCAAAAGTTTTCATTCAAATTAATATCACAAAGTTGAAGTCACATCCCGTCCTTTATAAACTCATTTAAGAATTTAATGAATGTAAAATTTTAATATGCGTATACTAAATGTGCGTGTGTGTGTGTGTATGTATATATATATATATATATATATATATATATATATATATATATATAATGTAAAATTCTAATATATGTATGCTAAGAACGTATCTATTATTTATACAGGTGATTATATGTTTGGTGTAGAGAATATTAAGGAACTGCAAGAAAATTCTTAACAATTTCTGAAAAAATCAACGAAAAATTTACCATTTCTTAAAGAAACACTCTTCAAATATCCAGTTTGATACACAGAATTACAAATATGAATAAGAAACACTTCCTTTGTTACGCCTGTATATGCCCGACTTATACTCTGCCAGTTAACTACAACATAGGAATGGTAGAAATTCATTAAACCTCTATTAGACAACAGTATTAATCATATTTAATAATGGTTAAAGTTAATTAAAAAAATTGTTAACAGTTCAAAAATGTATATGATTCATCATCAGTATATAAATTTTAGAAATATTACACGACTGATGGTCATAATATTGAACAAGAAGTCAAACTTATTCAGATGACTTTAGAAACAAGCAAGAATGTGTTCCAGTTTAGAACCCAAAAGCGACTTGAGTAAAAAAATACTTTCTTTAAAACTAAGGGTGCAAAAAGTACCCCCCAACATCATTTACCAAAACCTAATTCGCAGAATCGCTTGTACATTCTTTAACATCAGCACGTAAACAAAAACTGAAGAGGCGTTATTTCTACATAGCAAAATAAATAAAAACCTACTATATGCAAATCGCAAATAATGTCTACCGTATTACAGCGAGTCAGCAATACGAATATGTTACGTCACTTTTGATATTACGCAAGTGCAAACGATCAGCAGTGCAAACGAGTGTCGCCGAGCCGAGTGGCATAGCAGCCAGAACGGTAAGCCCGCACGGGATATCTTCCGTTTAACGGTCCGCTACGCCGTTTTGCAAACTTCAAACTATTTGTTTATTGACTATAGCCATGTGCACACTTAATTTTTTTAAATTTTCCACTTTACATTTTCATTTTAACGAAAGTTTTCCAACGTGACACAGATTTCAAAACTTATAAATTTTTGTCAGTTTACTTTATAAAAAATTACATCTTGCCAGCGGCTTCGGTGTAATTTTAAAATTTAAAATCACTGAACGTTATTTATTTGATTTTACAATATTTTTTCTAGATTCAGATTAATTTTTGGCTCCTATGCATATTTCAAGATCATGTAACATGGAAACGGGTTCTACATCATAGAATATCATATTGAATTATATAAAAACATTATGCAATTTTTAAATTTACTTTGCAAAGGTTTATGATCAATGCACATTGATCATAAACCTTTTCAATAAATGGACATTCAAAACAAATTGGTCAATACAAAAAATTAAACATTTAAGGGTCGTAGTATTGCCATTTAAGAATAAAAAATATATTAAGAAAAAGAAAAAATAAATAATTACATTGTGTTCATAGATGATTTTCAAGACTGGTAACAATTTTCAACTTATCAATGTATACAACACACCTATATATGTCAGAAACGTACGGGTCTATAATGATAAATGAATTACTAATATGACATTGATTACAAATGACGATCGCACATTGATCAAATTTACTTTCACATACCAAAAAAAAACAATCATACTCTGATACGATCACGGTCAGGTGATCGAGCAGTTGAATATCGTGGGAAAGTAGAGAGTTCCGGTATAATCGAGTTCTAGGCAGTGACGTTGCAAAAAATACAAGAAATCGGTGTATGGACACAAAAAGTCATAAACAAAAAAAGCTCTTCGAAAAGCTTAAGATGTCCGTCAAGAAATGCCACATAAAGCAACCACCAAATATGTCAGAAGCAAGTTCAATTGCTTGTTAAGAAAAATTGCTTGTTAATAACTCGTAAACTTATTTTTTTTCTGAATTCACTACTATTTTCTATAAACTTGTTCTCTCTCCAAGCTGCATAGCTTAATAAGCAAACTGTATCCTGATACCAGACAATCGTATCCTAATACCAAGCGCACTAAATATTTTCAAGTCGGAAAATCTTGACTACCACTCGCAATCCCTTATTATTAACACTTTAATTCATTTCTTTCTCGCTTTCTTGACAAAACGGAGTCAATATCTTAACTTTTCTTTTTTCTCGTTTATTATCACCTAAATTTCTTTTTTTTTTGTTTCTCACTCTTCAAGTCAGAAAAATTTTATTCAAAAAAAAAATGTCTGTAAAGCCTCGAAAAACAAATTTTTCTCATTTATCTATTGTGTTTCACTTAGATTTCTCCTATAATAATAAGTCCATACTTTAATATCTAGCCAGCTTTGTAAATACGAACTCATTTAAATACTACTAAACTTGGGATTTGCCGTCCCGCAACAAAATATTTATCGATAAATTAAAAAAAAACATACCAAACTCGATGACATTACGTTACGAAACTTATAAAATATCCCCGATATTTCTACCTTACTAATCTTGATCTCAAATTGCACAAGTCATTCGAACCGTAATTCAAACCTCAGATCTTCTAGATTCTAAATGACATAAACAAAAACTCTAGACTAATTAAATACTATAACGGCTTAAACAAAATCTCTAGACTAACGGGGGTTCAATTCAATACTATAAAATCTGATAATTTCAAACCACATTATTAAGATTTTTTTGGAGTCTTTTATTGTAATGTCCGTATCAAGATTTTCCCGAAAAATTCAAGTACGTGTCTGGAAACGCTCAGTTAGTGAGTTACAGAATTTCACCGTCCGGGGAAAGAAAATCTTAGTCTCAATACTACCTTTTTTAACTTTTCTTCCCCGCTTATTTGAAATTCGCTTTTCAAATGTTTGTTTTCCAAAGCATTATGAGACCATACTATTTTACGTCAGGCATCACATTTTTAAGTATATTCCTTGAACCTAATGATAGACGCCAACAACTTTAATAAAGCACAGACAACTATCCTTAAAATGCCAAAATTGAAACCCAATTCCAAATAAAACCTGCGTTAAAATACTGCAAGAATCTTTGACCCCGAACGCGAGTACATCCCATCTAACGAGACATCTCAACTTCACATAATCATTTCTCAGCTGCATAGCACATTAATGCATGCAGCGGTGCACTCTAACGTCCGGCGACGCGAAGTGGGTCAGGGGTGCGGGGCGCGGGCGGAGGCGCTCCTCTACAGCTCTGACGTCACGCGAAGGGCACGCCGTGCCGTCTTATGCAACCGGCTGCGGTAGAGACCGCCTCAGCTAGAGTAGAGACGGAGAAAATGTTGCCTCGATAACTGTAGTACCGACCGTCATTATTCATGACCTACATGTCAGCCCTATAAACGTAGCCCTGCGCGGAACAATTGTTGGCGGAAGTAGTTTGTTTTGTTTCATTTACACATAAAGGGAACGAGCTTTTACAAATTTGTTGAAAGCTTCATCTATGAAATGTAACTTTAATTTATAATCGTGTTTAACGGAATATAGATTAGTTTGTTAGAATTTCGTCCCTAAAGGGCGCTAACGGGACTATATTACTAAACCTCTGCCGTCAGTCTATCCGTCCCTAGGTCACAGAGCTGTATCTTTTGAACCGTAATATACAGACACTTGAAATTGTGACAGAATACGTGGTACTATAGGCCCTATCACGATAAATAATAATGGAAAAGTCAATAAGTCAGATTCAAAAGGGGGGGGGGGGTGTCTTTATACAAGGAACCTTAAATAAGGGATTACGGCAATGCCTGTCTCTCTTATTTAAAAAACCTTAAATAGGCATTAAACTTCTCGTAATTCTAGTGCATACCCTATACTAAAACAACGAATAATAAAATACAAGTAATTTAGACAAGTGTGGCAGACGTAATTAGCCAATTATTTTACAGATTTTTATGAATCACGTATTGCTATGGCATCTATCTTGCTATTTACCAAAGAATTAGTGTTAACATTGTGCGGTGATACGGAACCCTTCGTGCACGAATCCGACTCGCACTTGGCCGGTTTTTTATTAAACTCCAATCAATATATATTATAAAACAAAGTCCCTCGCCGCATCCGTCTTCTGTATGTACGTGATTTACTCAATAACTTCTCAACGGATTTTGTTCGGTTTTTATTAATAGACAGATTTACTCACGAGGAATGCTAAGATGTATAACGTATGAATATTTTTTTTAATATTGCGACCTGTGGCGATGAAAATCGAAGAAAGCATTCATTGGAGAAGTATATTGGCATGCGCTGCTTAAATGGTTAAAAATAAACGGAAACAATGTATGATAACATTGTTATTCACAACAGCATGTGTATATAAACAATTCCATAATAAACGTTTAACTGTTAAAAAAACTTAATTTTTCATTTAAATTTTCTAGACTTCATTGAACAAAATTTACTTAAAAATTATATAGCAAAATTTAAATCAGTTTTTATAGTGATTCCACTAATCAAAGTTTATAGCAATTCATAAACTTCAAATCTACATAGTTTTATAATAAATTGTTTAAAAGTTACAATGGTGAAGGTAAGAAAAGTTATACGCGCCGGTTTAAATGCATTAACGGGTCGTACCCGTACCAAACTAATCGCTATTTTAAATGATACAAGTTTTTAAACTAAACATTTAATAAATTTAAAATAAGCATAACAATTTTAATATATATTAGCCTCGAATAAGAATCTATGACTACATATTTGTGCGAAGCTCCTCTTATATAAGTCAAAGTTATTTTCGTTGCGTTTGATCAAAGACAAATCGATCTGTAGCGGTGAAAATTGAAAATTTATGTTGAAACTATTTCTCTCTTAACTTCAAAGCAATCTTCAGTTAGTTTCGTCGAGGTCCGTAGAGAATTAGCAAAAAATAACCTTATTACCTTCTTTTTTTCGTTATATTCGTTTAAATGTTACAGTACCATAGTTCTTTCAGTTTAAAAATCAATTTGACATTCTGAAATAATTTGTTTAATTAGACTTGGAGATTGAAATCTTTACAAAAATGTATTATCGAAGTGACACTTCTTTAGCGACGTCTGAGTCGTTCTGTCACGTTAAATTTGTGTAACGTGTTACAAAACAAAAACCAACGACGGAAACGGCCGAATATTAGCAGCATGACGATCGAGAATGTTAAAAAGTTGATTTAAACACAAATCTTTCGATAAATCGGTACGTCGCCAACGATTTTCGCGACTTCAATCGTGCATTCGTGTACCGCATAACGCCAAAACGATAGTCGAGTGTGATATTATCATTTATAGTATAGTAAATTACTATAAATTAATGGAAACATAGTTTTTATTAGAATAACGAAAAAGAACATAAATAAAGATTATTATAAATTATTAACTAACATAAACCATTAATTTATGTGAGTGGGGCTCATAACTTTTCATAACATTTCGTTAATAATTTTGTGAAACATTACCCCTTAAGAAATATCCTATTACGTTTTAACAGAATGATAAACAATTAATTTTCATAACTACTTACCAATAATTGCTGCGTATAACGACATGTATAATTTTTTTAAATAAATACTGCAAGGTCTTCTAAAATTTACTAGTAAATACTATACGCGGTATTCGTTAACGGCTGCCCATAAAAAAACTACTTACCCATTAACGAAAAGAAAAACGGTTAATTCTACTCAGTTTTCCTCAACATTTACTCATACGTGGCGTACAATCGGCGCAATCGCACAGCATGCAAATCTCACTTCAAGATTCCTACAAAATGCCGTTGCATTTATCGCTTTTCATTACGTGAATACGCAACTAACGACTCAAGGCGTGCGAAAACGAGTCGTTAACCCTTTCGAGCCCAATACACAAATCGGTCGGAAGGGCATTACTTACATCAGGAAAAATTAATATTCAATTATGGGGAGATACAATTTTTAAAGATGAATTTATAATCATAAACGAAATGATAAAAGCTTTAAATAATTTCGATCGTATGATAGATGAGGAAATATACCACAATTGAACAAGAAGCTCCATAGAAGTGAAATTATAGTAGTGAAAGTTAAGTGAAATATAATAACATTTATTTTATTAGAATAGTTTTGGAAGTGAATATCATTAAAAAATTATAAATTTATTATCGTAACAATTTAATATATATTTATCAATAAAGAATTTATCTTTAAGTACGTATAATTTAGAGAAATATGATCACAGAATACGGCTATATTTGATGAAACATACAATAATGTATTTTATAGAACACACATCTTACTAATTTATATAATTTTAAGCACCTATTTCTAATCGTTTTTATATTGTTTTTCCCGTTTCCTAAAGTAATATTTTATAAACGCATTTTTATAAGCTTTTTATTTTAACGTTTTTTATCCCTATTTTGTACCCACCCCGAGCCAAACAATTTTTGAACTTTCGTCACGTGTATAAATTGATCCAAAAATACTTTTAAAGTGACCAAATGTAAAACTACTATTTTGTATTATTAGACCACTAGTTATCGCTTTATCTTCTATTTAAAAAGCTATTAAATATAATTTAGCTAGGTACCCAGGCTGCAAAGGGTCAATAACCACTCAGTAGTCAACAAATCTTTGCGATGTGTATATGCAAATGTACGTATCGTCACTTTCAACTATGTTTTATTAAATATAAGCTACACACTAACAAAAAATAGCTCAAGTGGTGTAAAAGGAACTAGCCTCTAGCCATCTCCAATCATGTTTTTTTTAGTTTATATCTGAAATTTATCGATATTTATAGCTATACCATTAAACAGTATGAATGTGCCTGTACGTTATAGATACTTTTGAAAAAGTGGTTGAATTAGACTATCGATCAGGCTATTGGACAAAATTCTCCTGTCTCGGATTCCAAGAAATATTTTATTTTAATTCTTGTACATTTATTTACTTAGCTATAAGCACAACACTATACGTATAATGTACAGTTGGCTACCGCTAGATGTGGCAGCATTTCAGCTCGCCGCAAAAAGTCCGCTCGTGTACGGACGCCAAACGCGAACTTGAGCCCGAGCCAAGGACGGCGCGAGCTCTCGCTACGGTAGCCAGTTAAGCTGTGTACGCACGTAACGGCCTACCCACGTCGTTATTTATGTATTGCCGACAATAAAATTTATTTAAGTATGTGTTTGAATTTAATGCATCCTTTGATACCCCACAATGCCATTATGACGATGAGTGAATGCGGATATTGGCAGATTCCACTTCATGCATGTGTTGAAGTCTACTAGACTGACTATTCCCACTATGAAAACGGCCGACTAGTAGCCGACTGACTACTAGTCGGCCGTTTTCATATTAACACTTTGTGGGAAACTAATATTCGATTCAATATAAGACTTTTAATCTAAAAGCCAAAGGACTTTAGCTCAAAACGAAAGGTTCCGAACACATAATGTGTATTTTACACATAATGTGTATTATTAATTATTGAGTAATTTTACGGAAGGTACGATCAAGAACAATTATTGCTTTACAAGAATTGTAACTGACAATTTCTAAAATTAAATTAGTGTTAAGTTACCGTTACCTACAAGTTAAGACGTAATCTAAGTAATCTGTATTAGTTAAAAATAAGAAAAGCAATAGACGTTAATAATTAAAAATTACCTGATACTGCATTTTACGTTTTACCACTACACTTAGTATACAATTAAAAAGTAATTAAAAAAAGTCCACGAAGGCGAATAACCGTATCACTAATCTAATTGTGAACTGCCGACTAATTGATAGTCGGGTAGTTAACTTAAGGTATTTTCTGTCACTACATATGTATGCAGAACGTAAATGACATTAGTTAGTGCAAATCGAGTCAGAAATAATCCACGTCCAACGTAATTGATTTCATTGTTATAACTTAATGGACAACTTTTGAATTATTCACAACTAAACATTCCTCGTACAACATAATTTTAATACCACTCACATTCCTAAGCCCGTACTGCGAAACGGCCTATCGTGCATTACGTCACCCATTTTGTGGCGTCCTGATTATTCCGCCTATGAACAACCGGTTTGCCGCCCGCTTGCTCAAATTGTACCATAGCACTAAAAATGCTGTTTTTTAAAAATAGCTTAAAACTATAATGGCAATGCGAACAAAATAAACTCAAAAATTCATGAGTTTATTTAGATAAAGACTGATAAATGGGTTAACCGAGCTGTGTGCTATTAAGCTATTATTTAAGTTTAAAAATGTTTTATCCGGTTACGCATGAAAAACGAAAACGATCTTGAAATTCTCCTTAATAAACTGCAGAATAGTTTGGAATAAGTCACAAAAAATCCAAAGATAATTTGTTATTAAAAGAAAGCTTCGATATCATTAAAGGGTCAAATAGGTTACATATTTTTAATAGGTACATTATAATAAAAATTAGCCAGCCTTTAAAATTAAAAATGTTCTTAAAAACAGATCGCTCTAGAAAATTGCAAAGTAACGCTAAAAAAATACATGGTAGCACGGAGATGATCGAAAAAAGCAAGTGAATAATAGACTGCTCAAACATTCCGTAAACACGTCGTAAATACATACATTGGTGTCAAAGGCGACGACATACTCTATTTATTTTCACTCAAACCAATTCGCAGCGATGAATGGAAATCGAATTCAACACGGCGACATACATTATACACCACCCTACAAATTACAATTGCAAGTTTGTGTGACCTTGCAAATTGCGCCGTATGACCGGCCCGTCGACTACATTCAAACATTCAAAGTCATTTAAAGATCGCGCAAAAGCGAGCTCTCGATTTGAATCCGTGACTAACAATGCCAAACGTTCAGATGTAACGCGCGAAATACGCACTTAATGACTGAATGATTACTCACGCACATCCCAATTTGCCCAAGGTGATTTGGCGTGAAGCTCTAACCCGATTCACAAGTCACCGTCTTAAAATTTATTTCGGGCCAGAAGATCGCTCGAGACGAACGGCGGACGAGTGCTTGCGAGGTCGGATTGTAAATCTACCGATAGATAGATATGCTTTATAGCGTGCGAAGAAACATTATTTCGATAAGGCTTGAAAACGAAAGATTGCTAAATTCCAACACAAACAAAAAAAAAATTAAAAATCTATTCGCTCATCCAAACGAAACAATTCAGCAAAGCCGAACCGACCAGTTATTCCGATACGATCTATTAATTGCAGGCAACGTAAACGATCCCCTTAGTAACAGCGTAAAAAAATCTTTAATCGTAACACGTCTCTTAACCAAATTTTATACTTTGTTAGACCAAACTTCATTTACATCCTCCGCTGCGACGAGTCCAGTCGAAAAAAATTCAATGCCCACGCGAAGCCTTATGGGGTTACTAATTACATTACAAATGTATCGACGTATATACACGTACGAAGTATCCACATCTATTCGTGTGAAAGAGACACGATGGCCGTTGCCACGGAGCGGAGCAGGTGATCGAACGCGTTACCTTGTTTGAGAAAGTGCCTTGCTACCCGACAGCGTGCGTGCGAATGCGAACACGAACGGACGTGAAATAATTGAAACATTAATATTAAAAGACAAGACAAATTTCTCATTGGTTTTATTGAGAAAAAATTAAAATTATATACAGCAGAGCTTAATATTAAGAGACTATTACCTTATTCCTTCAAGTCGTTTGCGTCCTACGTCACGCTAAGTAAAATTCTTACCTCAACATTTTCACTTCCACAAAAAGTAACAGAAACGTACTACATGAATTTACGTTAATTTCCAATCTTGGAAACTATGATTATTTGGAGGAAAAAAGTACTATAGTAAATCGTTAAAATTTCACGTAAATAATTCAAGTTACTGTAGAAAACGTATAATGTCGAATAGAAAACAGGACCCGAAATGAGAAAGTGACATCTAGAAAACTGTCAATCACCCGCACTTCGTTCGCCTAAATATTGATTTATGATCCAATTTGAGTGAAAATATAAAGACTACGTGGAAGCAGGTAATTGGTTGTCTTCTTAAGTAGAGCAGCAATAGCGTATTTTTCCGGGATAAAAGCTATCATATGTATTGGTACGTAACACGTTCTACGTATGTACAAGTTAGTTATTTTTTAACAAGTTGATGATGGTGTCCTCCTTGACGTATCCGTCGATAACGAAACTTGTCAACTATGCTAATGATAGCGAAGAGGACGAGCAAATCCAAATTTTGTTTTAAACGTCGTTATGCATAGCGCCCAATGCAACCAATCCAGCGAATTATCATCATTATATAAATAGGCGAAGACAAAATAGTTTACCTTTTTCTCCTCTGTCAACAGATTGTTTTTGTATGGTAGCTATTGACGAGCTTTAGTGTTACCAATTAAACAATTTTGGAAAATTTATATATTTTTTCCTCAAATTTTCAATAATGGTTATGGTCTAATTTCGACCACTTGGCCAACATTAATATATATAATTGTGATAAGGCTTTTTTAACAAGGCGTTTTATGTCGAGATCTTGTAGTAGTTTTCCTTCGAATTGTTACAGCCCTGTTAGCAAAGTTGCACCACTTTATTTCTGTAGGGCGAGGTCTTCCCACCTATATATTTGATGCCACGTGCGACAAGAGGCGTTTATGCATACCCCTGTAGCCCAGAAACAGACAACTAGATCATCCACCTTCAACTGTGAATAAAACACGTCGTTCCTATGTACAAGGTGGCCACATCATCTAAGTTGACTCCTATTAAGCATCGTCTCCACGCCATTCATCTCGGTGCAAAAAATCTCCTGAGTTTGGTAACGAGTTTATTAAGTAACAAACATAAACACTGTCACATTTATTTTAGTTAGTATAAGGAATATTATAAAAAAAAATCTGGAATCTTTTGGATTACTTTATATTTAAGATATTTAGAAGATATTATAGGAATTATGGGGCGTTTTTTTCCTAATTATTTTGTTTACTCAAAACAGATAAAATATCGTCTTTCTAACAGAAAGGTGAAATTTCCAACTGTGTCTGCACTTTGTTTCGTCACGACAAAGTCATGGGGCATTAACGATAAATCAGTACCCGTAGCGGGCTTGGCTCGTCTGGTGCTTATCGCTGTTTCGACAATTTTAATCTGACCTCTTTACTCTGCAGTCGTGTCACGTCACGTCACTTGAGTTTTTTTTTGCTTTATAATCCTTTATGATTTGAATATTTTATTTTTTTACGTTCAAATCGCATTTGATGAGACAATTTACTTATGTGAGATAAGCAACAATGAATATAACGCTGACCAAAGGCGAATATTAAGTTATATTTTTATTGAGTATAACAAAAAACACCATTTATTATCTTACATATAAAACAAAACTTAGAGAGAGACTTGTCGGCAATTTTTAAATGTATATAAATTCAAAAGTTAAAAATTGAGAACTAATATAAATCCATTACAATCAAAGTGCTCTTCAGCTAAATTTGGGAGTAATTTGACACTTAGGTTGAAAACCATTAACAATGAATCGGCATAGACAACATCCACCGGACGAAATCGCAAGCAAATATTACCAGATGTATCGTTTGTCCATATATCCGTCCGTCTCATGTAGTTTATAAGTCGTAGACCTACGTAAATTAAATTTTGTAAGAATATTCTTAATACAGAAATCTCAATTAATATGTAGCAAAACATCGTCTAAAATCGGTAAGATAAATATACTATAACAAATATTCCACTAGAAATGTACCAGAGAGTAGAGGGAAATCTGTTTTAACCGTTAGTAGGCTGTTAAGTTTTTTAATTAATTCAGCCTTAATCGACATTAATGCCATTCTGTCTGACAAATTAATGACATTAAACGTCTAACGGATCATCTTTTCGGCAAACAGGGAAAACTACTTCGGCAACCCGCTATGTCATTTTGTTTTTGCTAAATTAAATTGGACAGTTGCTAAAGGCAAACATATAATAAATTACGATCTTTAGTACAAGACTAGAATAATTAAAAAAACCATAAAGGTGTAAGTGTTATGATGATTTTACACACAGCACCATTTTACACCCATTACACTTTTTCGATCGCCATTTTTTCTCTTTAACTTCATACCAAAATTATATCAAATTAAATTTAAATTAAATTTCAAAACCGCTATTTTGTTCTCAGAAACGTTCAATATACCAGTTAAAATCGCGTGACTAAAACAATTCGATCCACCTCGTTTATCAAAATCAGTTTTGCTTTTAGCCTGTGGATGGATCTAAATGAACTTAAATATTTATTTATCTGTAATTTCATATCAAAATTACCTTATTAATTTTTATCTGTAATTTCAAATCAAAAATACCATATTAAATTAAATTTCAAAACCGCTATTTTGTTCTCAGAAACGTTCAATATACCAGACAAAATCGCGTGACTAAAACGATTATATCCACCTCGTTTATCAAGATCAATTTAGCTTTTAGCCTGTGGATAGATCTAAACGAACTTAGATATTTATGTGGATACATTTAAATACTCGAAAAACTTATTTCTTTTTTAGTTTTGTCATAATCGAATATAAATATTTTCAAAATCTTATGGAAGTCACGCAATGTTTCACAGTTCTAATAGAGAAAAAAGAATTTATACATTTTTTCAAAAACTTTTTATATTTTATTAAGTTTAGCATTTTAATTTTTTTCTTTTACAATAAAACTGGCGCCTTTTTTAAAAAATAACATCAATCAGAGGCATATATATACAAGACCTCATTTCCTTGATAGTAAAAACCTGTCAAGCACAAGTAGAATGCGACCTACGAGGGTTTCTTTCACATTTAGGCATTTATAAACTACTTACAGGGTATATAATATTTTTATTTATTTTTTTTTATTTTTTCTCTTTATTTTTAGATTGTAGGTCTACCGGAAGTACCCTTTAAGTTTGAATGATGGTATAAATAACAAAGAAATACGTTTTAATGGGCCCTATTTTTTTGTAGTATGACCAAAACACTTAAAATTATTTAAAGCAATGTAAGGTCATAGACTTCAGAATATTAATTTCAACTACACAGTATTCATTTCAACTACACAATATTAATTTCAACTACACAATATTAAATTCAACTATACAATATTAATTTCAACTACACAATATTAATTTCAACTACACAATATTAATTTCAACTTAATATCTCAAGCCGTTTTTCAGAAAAAGGGTTTTGACATACAGAAGTGACGAGCGAACAACAAAATAATTACACAAGTGGACAAAGTTGCAAAAAAAATTGTCATGATTTTCTTTTGTCTCATTTTAACCGATTGTATGTTTGACTTAATTTTAGATTTTAGATAGATCAGATATTTTATCGTTAAACAATCGGTACGACCGTCACTATGAATTCTATATTTTTGTAATTTCCAGTTTTCGATCAATTTAAATTAATTTTCATTTATTATTTTTCATTTTTAAGCTCCGTTTTGGGAAATATTCCAAATTAAATCGACGTGCAATCTATACCCCTCTTCCTCTAATTTTGCAACTATGAGTTTGAAAAAGTCCTATATTCTAGCATTTGGCTCGTACTTATACGTTCGATTAACTTGTATTAACACGTTAAGGAGATATAGACGTGTTTCGACACGCATTGACCAGTTCTTATTTAGTATTTTATTTGATACTAGCTGTGCCCGCGATTTCGTTTGCTTGGAATTCGGGATGACAAGTTTGTTTCTGTTTTTTTTTCTTTCAGGACTATATGAGAACAGAGTTTACAAAAAAGTTAATAGATGACGTTGGCAGTACCAATATCATAATATTCACAAAGTAATTTTTTACACCTGTAATATCTAGATAAAAAGTACCCTATGTGTTGCCCGAGGGTATGAACTACTACCAAACCACATTTCATCAAAATTCGCCCAGTAGATTTGGCCTGATTGAAGAACAAATTAACTGACAGACACGAAAGATAGTCAAAAATTCTAGAAACAGGTTTTCTGGTTTCTATTATCATTTTATAAGCTAAAGCAATGACTACTTTTGAAGTATTTTCCATGTCAGAATTCATTCAGTTACAGCTTTATTAATGAACAGATTAATACGGACAGCGAATTAATTATAAATCTTAACTAACAACTTACTAACGGGTAAAGCATGTTTCCCTCTACTGATTCATACATTTTTAGCGAAATGTTTGCTTTGTACGTTTATCTAGCATACTTTAAATACGTGTTAGTGGCTTTGAATAGCTATATGAATAATATCGTAAACAACCTCATAAATTATCATAACCACACGTGTTGAAAACGATTCAAGAAAGAAGCTTAATGTCAAGGAACCACAAAACAGTATCAACATAGCTTGAACTACAGTCGGACAGAAAACTGACATCTGGAATACATAAAACAGATATCTTTGATCAAATAACTCAAAACTAAATGATAAACTGAAACCGATCAATAGACTGTGTTTCAGCCAACATAGATTAAAGCCTGCCTAAATACCACTTTAATCATATAAATGTTCATAATACAAAACGATTATTTGAATAAGTAATTTCCATAACTTTCAGAACTACCCATACCATGGTTACCGAACAGGCTCCAATGAGATTGTTAAATTTGAAATTGTACACACATACCACTTAAAGTCTAATTTGTACTTCAGAAATTACTGGAGAGGAAGTAATTTTTATATTACCCAAACATTACTCCTTCCAAATACCAATTTAGTGTGATGATGTGAGGTCCGGTTTTCAACCTACTCCAAACCCAGTTTTCAACCTACTCCAAACCCGGTTTTGTACCAAAAACCAAGCCTTAAATTAACCAATTTGCTTTATTTTAAAGTTTTCACTTGTAGATAGGCGGACCCGCGATTAATTATGCAATATATTTTAAAACGATGTTAAATATTTCGCTTTCAGAAAAAGAAAAATCACATTCTTAATTAATGAGGACACTGGATTGTACTAAAATCCCACACTTGATTAATTCGGACACTACCCTGGGTTACATTGACGTAAAGTGTCGCTTACTCACAACTAACACGGCGGACAATATGTGATAACTCGAAAAAACCTAGTGATAACTTTAAAACTTTACTGGGAATCCAGACCACGGCCCAACTAGTAATCAAATTCGCCTGCGTGACATGCCCTTGGGATTGAGTAATATTTAATAAAGCAACAAAGCGACGACTAGAGTAAACCGCAAATATATGATAACATAGTCGTTACTCGCCACAAATCGTCCGCGGTCCCACGAAGGAAAAAAACAAACACGAACTCGCTCCATAGAATGATGATAACAGAGTTGGCATTGGAAGGTCACACACGAGCAAACCTTCTGCCATACTTGACCTGGAAAACCGCAAGATCTTGCAAACGTTGAATTGCTTTTGCATCGAGGAACCGAAAAATATTTCCTAGTTCCCGATGACCTTAATGAAGCTATAAAAGCTTCCTTCACAAAAATCTGCTGATGAGAGAAAAAAAATCTATGAGGGGCTATTCTGTCCTGATTAAAGTTGTCGGAGTCAACGTAGAATTAAGTTAGATTTTAATCTTTAAATAAAATACTTCATTCCAAATAAATCTATAGAAACCTGGTAATATTCAATCAGTACAAATAAAGGTATGAACAAAGAATTTCTGTTAGCTAAAATAGTCTTATAAATTAGCATACTTGATAGTCTGACGTTTGAATTAGGTATACGAGAGACGAGAGAGAATTACTAGAAGAGTCAGATATCATTACCAACTACTTTAAAGTTTACTTCTACTTAATAATAAAGCTCTCCATCTGAAAAACCTACCAGCAAATTTTGTGTCTAAAATTGCAGAAATCTATGAAATCTTAAAAACAAAGCGCGGAGAATCAGATAATCAGATACAATGTGAGTGGAGAGGCTGTGACGATATTTTTTTTTTGTAAAATAAGCAATAAAAATAGAAAAACACCATGTAAGGTCAAGCATTTATGTGAGCGAGGCAAAACGCGTATAAAGCGTGTGGCTTTATATAATTGTCGCTTATCCCACCTTGATGGAAATGGCGTGAAGGTTAAATGGTCTGATACGGCGATGATCACATACGAACTTGACATAAATCTGACGATAAGCTTCAGCTAATATTCTGTACCTATATATATATATATATATATATATATATATATATATATATATATATATATATATATATATGTATATGTATATATATATATATATATATATATATATATATGTATGGTCTAACTTTTACCCGTGGCTACACTCGCGTAGAATTCTGATCAAAACTTGACAGAGATAAAAGTAATTGATGTTTGACTTGAACTCTTACATTCTCGACAATTTCTATTCATAAGTTCTTAACGCTGTGCACTTGGTTCATACTGTGTGAACATCAATAATTGAATTTCAAGTCCGTTAAGAAATACCTGATCTGGTCAAAAACTAGCACAGATTTTAATCAAACATCATTCCAGTGAAAGCCGAATTCAAATGAGTCTCATAGATTTCGTATGCTGTCCTGACACATCGATGCGATCTAAAAAAATATTCTAGTTTATACTCGATAAAAAAACAAGCTCCTAAAACAATTTTTTTAAACATACTCTATACACAACCCCTACTCTCTCCCGCTATCAAAGCTTTTTTTATAATGGTACTGATATAGTTTAAAATTAATTTTGTCTTTTGACAATTTATATTTTGTTTTCCAATTTCACGTCATTAATTTTTTATTCAATGTTGATAGTTGCAGATACATTGCAATTACTATTACGAGAATTCTGTCACAAGTTAAAGCAAAAGCTTAAATAATTCAAAGACTTTGTATTATTTAAATCTGGAGTCAACTAAAATGATTTAAATGAGTAATTAATGAATAAAAATCTGGCCGAGTTAAGTCGGAAAAAGCCGACAAGACGCGACACTGGCCGAATGGCACGTCGTGACGTGCCATCAGAACGTTTTAACTTCTATCCAAATACACTATTAGAGTTTCACAACAAAAACTAAAGTTATCATTTTTTTAAAAAGAAATATTGAAAAATTTATCAACAATAAATATCGGTATACATTTACGAAATACAACTAACACATTTATTTAAACCGCTAATATGAAACAATACTTTGTTGTAATACTGATGCAGAACTCTCACCTTGAGAGATACCTATTCACCGATTCACCGATTTCACCTATTCACCGATTCACCGATTTCACCTATTCACCGATTTACCTTCATTATAATTTCTTTAAATCACCTGTAAATTCTTTGTTACGTCAAACAAACATGACAAATGCAATTCAACTCAGCTTAACCTAGTTATTTCATTTAGTGAAAACACCGTTAACAACTTTAACATCGCTATATTCTGCCGGAGGACCACCAGACCATATCCGGCGTAATGTGCGTCAGTGTACGGATGACCTATTGTTGGGAATGTGATTACGATGCGTTACCACCCGCCGTATCTGGGTCACGCGCACGCACTCCAACTTTAATATTATGGTGTTGTAGGAACTGATAAGGAAGTACTCCCGTATGAATGTTTAGTGTGAGCTTACTTACATATGTATTGACAAGATGAGAGTGCCGAGTTGTCAAAAGTTGAATTGAAATGTGGAACGGGAAATTAAGATTCGAGATTGATAAGACGAAAATGCCAGATGCGAGTTTATAGCCTACCATTTGCAATTTTGAAGGAGTTTGAAACTCTCACGTGTAATATGATGGCGCATATTCGGAATATTTAAGAAGTGAGATTAAAATAAAGTAAAATTTAAATATGGAATGAAAAATCAAGATTCGAAATTGATAAGTCGAAAATACTGGATGCGATCCTATAATACCCTTCACAATCTCGGAAGGAGAACGAAAGTCTTATGTGTGATGTGATGGCGTTTGTTCGGAATATTTAAGAACTTACTTAAAATTTAAAAAAAATTTAAATATAGAATGAATAATCAAGATTCGATATTGATAAGACGAAAATACTGGAGGCGATCCTATCCTTCGGAATCTCGGAAGGGGCACGAAATTCTCACGTGTGATATGATGGTGATGGTTCGGAATATTTAAGAACTGTGGAAGGGAAGATAATGATTGATAAGACGAAAATGCTGGACGCGAGAGCCAAGCTTCTTTTTTCCGATCCGTCTCCAGATTTCTTTTTTTCTGGATTTGAAAAATAGAATCGAGGTTTTATTTAAAAATATTTACTGACAAGAAAAATGGCGCCTTTTATGTGTTCAATTTCCATCAAAAAAATATTGAAATGATAATTCGACTTACCACGTGTAACTTACACGTGATAAGTCGAACGAGTAGTTACTCTCGTGGTAAGACTAACTACTACGTTAGTTATAACTAGTATAATGGGAGACGAAATACATGAATAATGTAGTCCATATATGTACCAAGAAAGTGGAACTCTGGCGAGATGACAGGTCATATGGGTATAATAGCCCTCCGTCATCCTTCTTTCACATGACGTGGTGAGAGGTAACGTCGAGATTAATAGAGTAACTAAATAATTCCTAATTTAACTACTGGCTGCCACGTGCCTAACAAACTGACATATTTATTCACCTTATCACATATTTTATCTTTGTTTCCTTGAAACACTCCATCGACAACACCTTCAATCTAATACCATTATTAATACGACGAATTGAAAGTTTACTATGATATTACCAGTACATAAATTACTTTTCCGATAAGTGATAAAAGTTTCTATTACAGTATATTTATCTACTGTAGTATATATATTACGCCCTTGATAATATACATTATAACTAACCTACATAATATATATACAGACAATCTCATTTTATTTTATTAAAACTTCGATTAAAGTGTTCGATATTTAAACACATATATCACGATCATTACGTATATGTCTATTAATATTGTCCATGATATAACGCTATATATTTTGTAGTTTGTGTCATGACGATTAAGAAAAACATCATAGAAATAATATATCCAGAGGATAAATATTATTTTTGCAACTTAGGATTTTTTTAAACGGATACCATACGCACATACAATTTGAAATCGAATTCTATCTATTAAGACGTCTCGAGAAATGCTATGAGAAAATTCAGATCTATCTGCCTACAATACAATGCTATATATTTTGTCCTTTTATAATTAGTCAAAACGATTAAAAAAAACATCAAAGAAATAATATATCCAGAGGCAAAAATATTATTTTTGCAACTTCGGATTTTTTTAGACGGATACCATACGCACAAACAATTTGAAATCGAATTCTATCTGTTAATATGACTCAAGAAATGCTGAATTCAGGTTTAGGGTAACATTAAAAAGAAGAAAAAAGAAATTATTTCTTTATGGATCGTATTGTTTAGAGCCACCATTTCTCCACATAGAAATGCTTAAATGGAATCGATTACAATATATTTTGATAAACTAAAGGAACGTGACTAATTTTAAAATAAATAACTAAACATATTTGGTCTTTTAAAATAGTGAACTATGCCATTTCACATATAAAGCATACACAAGTTTTCTTAAGCCGAACACACGGTGACTAAAAAATATCATGCATCAAACGTTTTTTCTAATTTTAATTTTGTTATGTAATTGTAACAATATTCCACAGACGTATACTGTTTATACATTCAACTTAAGTGCACTATGAATATTTGATTCATTGACACGAGTGGAATCATCAAAACTCATTAAAATTGTCGCTTCCGCAACCGCATTACTCATACTTTATAGTTAATTCCTCGGGTCACTATAAACGTGTTTACAACTTATCTGTATTACATTTGGTTTATGGGGTCAGCCTAATAAAATAATTTTTTCTAATTTTAATTTTTGTTTGTAATTGTAACAGAATTCCACAGACATTTACTGTTTATACATCTAACTTAAGTGCACTATGAATATTTGATTCATTGACACGAGTGGAATCATCAAAACTCATTAAATTTGTCGCTTCCGCAACCGCATTACTCATACTTTATAGTTAATTCCTCGTGTCATTATAAACATGTTTACAACTTATCTGTATTATATTTGGTTTATGGGGTCAGCCTAATAAAATAATTTTTTCTAACTTTAATTTTTTTTTGTAATTGTAACAATATTCCACAGACGTTTACTGTTTATACATCTAACTTAAGTGCACTATGAATATTTGATTCATTGACACGAGTGGAATCATCAAAACTCATTAAACTTGTCGCTTCCGCAATCGGATTACTCATAATTACTCATGATTTATAGCTAATTCCTCGTGACATGATAAACGTGTTTACAACTTATCTGTATTACATTTGGTTTATGGGGTCAGCCTAATAAAATAATTTTTTCTAATTTTAATTTTTTTTTGTAATTGTAACACAATTCTACAGACGTTTACTGTTTATACATCTAACTTAAGTGCACTATGAATATTTGATTCATTGACACGAGTGGAATCATCAAAACTCATTAAATTTGTCGCTTCCGCAACCGCATTACTCATAATTACTCATACTTTATAATTAATTCCTCGTGTCACTATAAACGTGTTTACAACTTATCTGTATTATATTTGGTTTATGGGGTCAGCCTAATAAAATAATTTTTTCTAATTTTAATTTTTTTTTGTAATTGTAACACAATTCCACAGACGTTTACTGTTTATACATCTAACTTAAGTGCACTATGAATATTTGATTCATTGACACGAGTGGAATCATCAAAACTCATTAAACTTGTCGCTTCCGCAATCGGATTACTCATAATTACTCATGCTTTATAGCTAATTCCTCGTGTCACTATAAACGTGTTTACAACTTATCTGTATTACATTTGGTTTATGGGGTCAGCCTAATAAAATAATTTTTATCTTATAATGACGCAACATATTTAGTATGCCCAAGTTGATTAAAAAAAACTCACTGGTTCATCGACTTTATCATAAAAACATTTGAAATTCATGTTAATGCGGCTATTGAGTTACACGTGTTTGAGCAATCGGAGAGAGATTAAAGTGGCAAGTTCATGTATTGTTGGTCACCAAAACCAAATTATCACACGAGTAACCAAAAATATCAATTTTGTCGTATATCAACACTAAATGTATAAAATCATATGTCAATTCGATTTGTGTAATCCTCCATAGCCCTAAAAATAATATATGCTTCTAAAAGCTATTAAAATTAGGCTATTCTTATAACGTAAATTTATACAGACTTATCCCAGTGACACAGGTGGTTGATAAAACAACTCGCTTTAAAATTACTTACATATCTTTATGCACTGTTATCTCCAAGACAGAGTTTTTTGCATGCATTGATATCTCAAATTAAATTTTCCAATTAATGCAATTTAACTACAGATTACAACTATTCAAATGAAAATATGTATGACTTATCTGTCGTAGCAGGTCGTTAACAGCTACCCGCGCCCACTTAATTCTCTTTATGCACTGATATCTCAAATACACTTTTTGCACGCATTAATATCTCGAATGCGAACCTTTTCTGATTAATGCAGTTACACTATAGGCTAACATTGTTGGAATTCAAAAACTTCTTTTGAAAAAATGCGTAACTAATATGCCACAGCAGATCATTAAGAACCGCGCCCACTAAATTCTCTTTATGCACTGATATCTCAAATACACTTTTTGCACGCACTGATATCTCGAATGTAAACCTTTTGTGATTAAAACAATTACACTATAGGCTAACATTGTTGGAATTCAAAAACTTCTTTTGAAAAAATGCGTAACTAATATGCCACAGCAGATCATTAAGAACTACTTACTGCATGTACTTAAATCTCTTGATGCACCGATATCTCAAATGCATACATTAATTGCAATTTGTATACATTGATATCTCGAATGCAAACATTTTCTCTAAATCAATTACAGTACAGACCTTCACTATTGGTAATCGAACATTTTTATTGAAAATATATTTAATTGATCTTTCTCAGCAGTCTTTAATAGATACTGCACCTACCTTAAATCTTTATGCACTGATATCTTAAATGCAGACTTTTTTGCAATCTCGAATGCAAACGTTTTTATGATAATGTATTTAAATTACAGACTTCCACTATTCGCAATTATCAAAACACTTTTATTAAAAATATACATAACTAAGCTCTCACAGCAGGCCGTAAGCTTTTGAAATATCTTAGCCTGTTAACTAACTAACATTGCATGTTACATCCTCAGGTAATAGACGTCAAACGTAAGATTTCCTTCAAAATCAGATTTTGTTTTAGACAACGTTCTAAAATAAGAACACTTTCTAATCCCTCAGCATGAAACAGCATTCTATGGGGGGATCCTATACCATTCGCTTGTCAAAAAAACATCTAATATCGTATTAACTAAAAAAAAACTTACAGATCGAAATTGCAAACATATCAAATCATTGTTGCCCCCAGTCCTTGATATACGTTTTGTCTCATTTACATAATGTGTATATATTATAAATATATAGATATTTTAATTTTTCTGCCTACAAAAACACATTAACACCTGTCGTGTTCTAGTTAAATTGTTGCGACCGTAAGAGAATAACCTTGTAGCAAGTAAGTCCGCAGACGTAAAGTTTTAAAAATAAATAAAATAAACACACAAGACAAATATCGCCGGAAAAATAATACACAGAAACATGTATAAAACATAGCTATTTTCGTCACTGAATGAACGTTACTAGAATATTGTAATTGATTCAAAGACGGCCTGTATAAATAAGCGGCGGATTTAAAAGTACTGTAAATACTGCAGTCTGGTGTAGTAAAATCGCAGGTATCGCATATCCGATTCTTGCATGGGTCATAATTAGCGATGTAGGCGTTTCGTTTTTCGATCTCTCACCGATTCATTTAACCTTTTTAAAGAAAAGAGACGTGTAATGACTCCGGTGTAAAAACATGGCTATTTTCGTCACTGAATGAACGTTACTAGAATATTGTAATTGATTCAAAGACGGCCTGTATAAATAAGCGGCGGATTTAAAACTACTGTAAATACTGCAGTCTGGTGTAGTAAAATCGCAGGTATCGCATATCCGATTCTTGCATGGGTCATAATTAGCGATGTAGGCGTTTCGTTTTTCGATCTCTCACCGATTCATTTAACCTTTTTAAAGAAAAGAGACGTGTAATGACTCCCTTAGGCATATGATCGGGTGTAAAACATCGCAGGTATAGGCAAATTCGCTTCTCATATGGGTCATAATTGGCGTTGTAGGCGTTTCGTTTTTCGAGCACTCAACGATTCATTTACCCTTTTTAAAGAGAAGGGAAGTGTAATTACTCCCGTAGGCATATGGTCTGGTGTAATACATCGCAGGTATCGCAAATTCTCTTATCGCCTGGATCATAATCAGCGTTGTAGGCGTTTCGTTTTTCGATCTCTCACCGATTCATTTAACCTTTTTAAAGATAAGAGACGTGTAATGACTCCCTTAGGCATATGGTCTTGTGTAATACACCGCAGGTAATACACTCGTCGTATCCCTTTTCTAAAGACGGAAGTTATCCTAAGTTACCGGAAGTTGTCTAAAGACGGAAGTTACCTTTTCAACTTCACATCTAATTTCTAACGTGACAGAATTAGAAATGTGATGACTCCAATAGGCATATGATCCGCTGTAATATATTCCTGGTGTAGCAAATTCACTTTTCATATGGGTCATAATTTTTATTGTCAAGCGTTTCGCTTTTCGAGCACTCAGCTTTTCGTTCCCCCTTTTCGAAGACTAGAGGTACCTTTTTTAATTCCAATCTAATTTCTAATGCGGCCGTGTTAACTTTAATAACTCCCTTAGACATTTACGGTAACTATTAAAGCACTATACTAAATAAATAAAATTTAACGTTAAATATTTATGCAGTTAATGACAAGTTAATTCAGTGAACGATTAACTTGATGGAATTCAACACCAGTGACCATAAAAGTTAGTGGTGGCGTTGGTGTTTCAAGACACGTAATCTCGTATAAGATGACTCACGTTATCATAAACTACTCCGTGAAAGCACAAGGTTTGCTACGGTTCGACCGCTAGGCCGCACAACAGAAAATAGAACGGGACTGAGTCCACGCTCAGTCGAATAGGTTGCAGACAGATTAAATTTACCGTAAGCATTGTCTGGCTCGCAGCGCGCCGCTCCAGGAATAGAGCGCGGCGTCGGATGCACCGCAGTGCACCGGCACGGCTAGTGCCCGCTGCATTCCTGCGCCCGCGTGCATCGCCCTAACGACACATCCGTTCGACGCTATTTATTTTCGTTTAGTTCACTTATAAAACATCGTGAAGTGACAGCGGCGCTACCGTTGGAAGGCCAACATGAAATAGCTTTGGAAATGAGAAGGGTACATGGAATAAACGAGTGAGAGAATGGGAGTGAGGGAATGATGTCAGAAATGAGGAAATAACCTGAGAAGAATATACTTAATAAAAACCAATATATCTTATTTTTTTTAGTTTTGCTTTAATTATAAAGTTTTCATGTCAGGAAAGGTAGAATGGAAACATTGAATGACTGCACGTTCGTCTTATCGTTAATTGGAACAAACCTCGAATTGTACGTAAAAGTTATTTTGAAAAAAAAATAAATCGCACCATTATATTCAAAACAGCATAGTCAAAAATATGTGGAAATATTCAGGAGAGCAAAACGTGTATATTCTAGGAATGATTTAAAAAAAATCTTTAACGATTTTTAGTTTTTTACTCTTGAATCTATAATATCATTAACTAAGACAAAAATGATAACAGGTAACCGAAAGCTTCTTCTTTGATGATTTTTTTCTAATATACAATTTTTACCTGTTCTTTACAATAAAAAAAAACAAAACCATCTACACGCACATCTTATTTGCACCTGACTGTCCTCTCTTTACCTCAAAAATTTATTAACACAGTTTTATATACAGACACATATCATCCACGTATATTTTAATAACATCAAATGTAACATTCCAAAATCTTCAACGGTTTTTTTATATCCTTTATAAACAAAAAACATACATCTTTTTACCTTTTTTTAAGGAGAGAATCATTTTTGTGTAGACATAGATGAGTTTCCTTTATTGTATATTTGATATGTGAATTTATCTGATATAAAATTACAGACATTTTACTACTCGAGTCGGACTCGGGCACTAACGATTTCGTAGTACCAAACAATATTAAACTTATAAAAGTTTGTACTTCCCAAATAAACTGTGAAAAACAAAGTTATTGCTGCAATCGGTACCGAAAATATCCCATATCTCAAAAACTACACACCGTATCTTATTCAAACCAATTTTTGTTGAATGTTTATTTTATGTTGTACTATCTTAATTTTTTCACAACTTTATACACGATAGTTGAAAAGTTAGAGAAGAAAAGTTAAATAAAAAGTTATTTTGGATTTAAAGTTATATTGGTACATATTTACAATTTTTAAAACCTATCTAACGATACGACTATATCCACTGGATTTTCTTTATCCCACAGTTATATGTATGGAATGCCACTCCCAATATTGCTTTTTTTGATAATTCCACTATTTCATTGTATAGCGGTTCACAGAAGACACTTGCCATCCATATTTTATCTATACAGTACCAATAGTCTCAGAGTAAAATGGCTGTGACATACGGACAGGACGCAATTATAAGGTTTATTACGTATTTGTTCTTTCGCTACGGAACCCCAAAAAGGAATAATTATTGGACCAATTCAAATAGTACTGGCGATTTTATTACACCCTATTTTTAATTCTATGCAATATACTGTTATTTTAAAATACTATAAAACAATATTTTTAAAATAAAAAGCACATCGTTTATTGAACGAACTATTCACCTAGCCCATTTATCACTACTACTAAATTTGGCAAATAGTGTAACCAAGAGTTTTACCGTTCTTGAGACGCGAATTATTCGCAACCTCGGTATCAAGATTGCCCAGTGTAACCTTTACAAGTTATAAACCAATCAAATTGCAGCTGCGTTAACAGCCTATTGTTGAGATGAGACTTCTCAAATAAAGACGTTACAATTCTAGCAGCAGCTTATAAATGTAATCATTGCGCTAAGGGTTCCTATAGTGAGGTCACCTTTAGTGTCTATATTGTTATAACATCACTGCAACTAGCATATTCATGAAAGGCCAACTTATTATAGTACTTAAAATTGCCACAGCTTCTGTTGATGTAATATTAATTTAATGACAAGATAACGACTTCCGCAGGACTAGGAAAAGCATTACAGATAACTACAGATAATGACTCTCCTAACACGACTTCTGCACTGAAACGCCGCTCAAACTTTGCTCGTATTCAATTCAAAATTATTACTTTCGTAAAAATACACGAACTATCGCCGTAAAAATCGTCTTATCTGCACTATCCCTAACAAGGCCGACACCTGTACTAGCGCACACATGAAAGGCTGCGCCGCGCCCGCGGATCGCGATAACTCCGAGGTCGCTGTCTGATAACTTAATCGCATCGTAAACTGTCCATTGTCGCCGAGCGCCTATCGCGAATCGATATGATGATTTGCCTGCGTACGTGGCGCGCGGAACTTGACAGGTTTTCGTATCTCGGTCTTCGATCTCGACCGAGACCACTATCTCGACTTCGCGACGTCGCAAGCTTAACTGGTTGAAGTATAAGAAACGTTAAGATATTCTAACTAACATAACATTCAAAAACAATTACACTAATCAATGGGATTATAAAAGAACTGTGGTCATTGAATCACCATTGGCACATTAGTTTCGGAGCTTTGTTCCGAAAGTACAGAAAATAAAGGAAAATTTACAGAAAGTTCATCTCATTTTCTGCTTGTTAAAATGCCAGGAAAACGAGATTCAAACCTAATCCTGTGAATGAAATACCTGATACAAATTCACGCCCGTACACGCTTAGGTGTACGGGCGTGAATTTGTATCAGGTATTTCATTCACAGGATTAGGTTCTCTAGGGATTAGGATTAGGCACTCTACCAAATGTGCAAAGGACAATACTTCTCCCGAAATAGATTCTACAAAATGGTGTCGATGTCAATTACACGATATTTACATCATCTGCACGAGAAGAAAAATCCTACATTAACAAAAAGAAAAACATGTAACATTATTCACTTCTTTATTTGTTCTATTATGGCGATGATACAGAATCACTGTGAAAATGCTAGACGTGCGAGCCTTAAAACGACGCAAAAATCTTAAAATACTTCGAAGTACACAGTGAAGAAAGCCTTCTTATTTTAAAGTATTCAAGAATGTTCTTTTGTGTTAAGACTCGTGTGTAATGCAATATACTGTTAATGCGTGGTAGTTAAGTACTATTGTCATTGTCGAGAAAATACAGTAGTTAATGTCAGCTCTTTTTTGCTTTCATAATTACAAGATTTTTCTTTTGTGTTAAGACTCGTGTATAATGCAATATACCGTTAATGAGAGGTAGTGCAGTACTATTGTTATTATGGAGAAAATATAGTCGTTAATGTTAGCTCTTTTTTTTCTTCCATAATTATAAGATTTTTCTTTTTTGTTACGACTCGTATGTAATGCAATATACCGTTAATTCGTGGTAGTTCAGTACTATTGTCATTGTGGAGAAAATATAGTAGTTAATGTTAGCTCTTTTTTTTCTTCCATAATTACAAGATTTTTCTTTTGTATAAGATTCGTATGTAATGAAATATACCATTAATGCGTTGTAGAGCAGTACTATTATCATTATGGAGAAAATATAGTAGTTAATATTAGCTCTTTTTTTTCATAATTACAAGATTTTTCTTTTGTATTAAGACTCGTGTGTAATGCAATATACCGTTAATGCGTGGTAGAGCAGTACTATTGTAATTGTGAAAAAAATAAAGTAGTTAATGTTAGCTCTTTTTTTCTTTCCATAATTACAAGATTTTTCTTTTGCGTTAAGACTCGTGTGTAATGCAATATACCGTTAATGCGTGGTAGAGCAGTACTATTGTCATTGTGGAGAAAATATAGTAGTTAATATTAGCTCTTTTTTTCTTCCATAACTACAAGATTTTTCTTTTGTATTAAGACTCGTGTGTAATGCAATATACTGTTGATGCGTGGTAGAGCAGTTCTATTGTCGTTGTGGAGAAAATATAGTAGTTAAGGTTAGCTCTTTTTTCCTTCTATAATTATAAGATTTTTCTTTTGTGTTAAGACTCGTGTGTAATGCAATATACCATTAATATATGGTAGTGCAATACTATTGTCATTATGAAAAAAATAAAGTAGTTAACGTTAGCTCTTTTTTTTTCTTTAATAATTACAAGATTTTTCTTTTGTATAAGACTCGTGTGTAATGAAATATACCGTTAATGCATTGTAGAGCAGTACTATTATCATTGTGGAGAAAATATAGTAGTTAATATTAGCTCTTTTTTTCATAATTACAAGATTTTTCTTATACAGTATTGTTTCTTATACAATGGGATTGATCAACGGGGGAAGTACCTTATAGCTTTTGATTTATTCACGACAGTCAAAATTGACCGCATATATGGCCCTATTTTTAGGGTTTTTTGATTGCGTTAACCTAGAAACTTTTTTTACAACTCCAAGGGACCGTAGACCTAATTTGATATTAATTTCAACTTGATACCTCCACGCGTCAGGCTGATAAAAAGGATCTTGACAGACAGACAGACGGACCGACAACGAAGTGATTCCATGAGAGTTCCTTTTTTCCTTTTGAGGTACGGAACTCTAAAAAATATTTAATTTACTTATGACGGTTTCGAAATCAATGAATATCATATAAACTTTAAAAACGATTCCTTAGGCATCCTGTAAAACTCCGGAGAGCTGGAAACGCCGACCGGACGCCCCATTAGCCCAGCAACCCTTTTTTCCCCATCGAAGGTCACATTTTCCAAATCGTGCGGCGGCCCATCAGCGGCGATAAAAAACGAGATAAAGCACAAGCGCGAAGATACTCGTTAATAATTAACGTCACAATCGACAATGGCTACTGGCCGATAGCGTCATTAAAAGCCTCCCGGTGACGTCACCGGGCACATTTCAACGGCGCCCGATCAATACGTCACGGCGGCCTTGATGATAAATGACCCGAAATGAGCACAGGCAAGTACGTACGCGCTACACACGAGAGCAGCGCTCGCCACAACTGATTAATTACCCGTTAAGAGTGGCCAGAATGACTGGACTTAATTGTATTGTCTGGGCTCTGTTTCGATGCCATCTAAATGAATTCTGTGTCACAGATATCATGAATGGTGTTTACATAATTAATTATAAATATAAAAAAATTCTACACAAAAATTAAGTTCGCGTGAAATGTCACTTATGCCTTAGCGCCAATCTTAAAACGATATCGTCCAAAACTGGTGGAAAAAAGCCACTTTTTACCATTAGCCCTAGCAATATATATCCAATATATTGTTTCCAGGAATCGGTTCGATGGTTTTGAGGCTCACCCCTGCTTAGAAACGGCGAATGACGACTACAAAAATTGTACCCCCCCCCCCCTAAATACTAAACTCACTATTTTATTTAGTTTAAATAATTTTTTAAATCTACATTTACAAAAAAAATTTAAGTTTGCCTGTAATCGATCAACCATTTCTTTAAAAATAAGATCCATAATAGATCGTTTTTACAAATGTGTGTCAAAAAGTGCTACATTTTCGATTTGTGAGTCTTAATTTATCGTCAATGAAGTAGCAATTGTTTTGTGTTGTATATAATTTCAATGCTCTAAACTATGTTGTATATAAGACAAGGATAATTCTACTGCCCACATGCATAATATATATTTAAACATTTAAGGTAATAACTAATAAATATTTATGCATAAATACTATAATAATAACAATAATTATTCACAATTAAATGAAACTACGTGATGTAGTATTATTTCTACTTAGAATCTTTGCTAATATCCCACCTGAAGATGTTGTAATACAACGAAACCTAGGTCGTGGTAAAGAAATTAAAGAAAGTAGAAATAATACTACATCACGTAGTTTCATTTAATTGTGAATAATAAATTTTATACAAAATTAACGCCAAATATATTCAACAATAATTATTATAACATTATCTCAATGTATAAAACATTTAGTTCAAACGGGAAATGTTTTTTTTATTATTTATCGCATCTTGTACGACAAAAGTAAAACTCATTAAGTTTTTTGCGTGTTGTACAAGTTGACTTGTACAACACGCAAAATACAAAAAACACGCTGTAATAAAACTATATAATCGTGAGAAATAAAATAATAAAGTCGAATTATTAAACAATAATTTAAAAAAATTAAAACGAGTGGTATATACTTTACGTATAGTTGAGAACGCATTCATAACAAGAAAGAGACGGAAACAGCCGAACCGAAGATGCACATCTAACATTGTTAATTTAAATTCCTTTTTTAAACTAAAAAACTAACATCAGCCAGTAAGTTCACTGGAAACGAAACTGATTAAAAGGAGCTTATCTTTCAAGGCCATCTTAACCCTAGCCACGCCTCACAGTGTGGTGGAGATATGTCGCTTTTTCGTTACACTCTTTCCATTTATTATACCGTCTTAGTGATTTCAAATTATTGTTAAAGCATGAAAAAACTGTGCGTGTCAGCTCTGACGCGCGACTGGAGTTTACTCCTTAAGTACGATTGTCTTGGAATGTATAAAATAGGTAACACTATATATAAATATAAAAATCAATATCTAAAAATTCTTTAATAAAAAAATGCTGACAATATAATTATTTTCAAGTAAAACACAAAAGATCGAAAATTTATACAACAACAAAATTAAAAACAATTAGTAGCGTCAGACTAAGAAGTTAAAATGAAAAGAGACTTTAATTTTGTAGTATAGAAGACACCAAATATTCACACATAATAACATTTAACGATTACATCTTGGTACTAACGAACGATAGTAAACTATATATGTCACACTCCGACATTGCGATTACGCCATAAGAAAATGCCAAATAAACATATCGATATCTCACTCCAAAAATGTGCAGAAATGCTGCGCGGAGAAACCACCTAACGGTTATACTTTTTTTAACGCTCTGATTTTACTCCTCGTAAAACTCGATTCTAAAGGATTAAGTTCCAAAAATTAAAATTGTAATAAAAATAAAATTAACAAAAGAAACACCATCTTTTTAATAATTTCAGTAAAAACGATGTAGCCTTTTTCCAACACACTTTTAAAATATATTGACTAAAATTAGATTTTGACACATTCAAGATGGCGTTTTGCATATACCCCTTATAAATCGCAACCAAGATTAAGCCTACGACCACGCTGTTAGCAAAGTCGAGACTGTCGTATTGACAGCACGCATGTGTAAAGCCAATCAAACGAGCCAAAGAGAACTTAACGTCGACCAGAACCGACCCAGACGAGCGACGTTATCTGACGCGGAACAGCAGCCCCGCTCCGGAGACATTACACCGACGCGACTCTTCGTAGAACGGGCGAGCCTATGCGCCGCCGCGCGGTGAACGCCCGCTTAATGTGGCCAGAGTACATTTCAGACGTCTTGTCACGGTTGCACGTCACGTAAGGGCCCGACGCGATTACGCCCGCCTCTCTATGTATCGCCGAGTGCACTATTATTAAAACGCACGTCCACTTGCTTCATTATTCGAATTCCGATCTCGACAAAAGGCCGTTTTGAAGCAACGCGTTTTATAATTATCGAGAATCTCGGCGCGGCGTTTTAATCGTTCCGACTATGTCGTCGGTCGCGTAATCTGACAACTGTCGTATGACACAAGAGTGTTTGGAAGTGGGAGTATTTTGAAGAAGAATATGGCGAAACATTGGCTTTACGAGAAAGACGTGATTGAACCTGATTTAATATAACTGAAATAAAGTTAACGTAATCGACATATATGAATAATAATCGACACATATTAATAAATAAGTAATCGACATATATTAATAATAATCGACATATATTACGACGGTACGCTGACTTTTCTATTTGCCACCTTTTTAAATTTTTAACAAAACAGCACATTAACGAATAAAATTTAAATTCTCTCAATTGACACAATCGATCATTTTCAAGTTGACACAGTATGTTCGCAATATAACTGTCTAGAATAATTTCATACTGTTCTAAGATTGTCTACTGCGCATCCGTCTAATCACAATTAAACCAAATTACATTTTTTTTATTATCTGTGAAAACATATATGTACATAGAAACGCGAAGTTAAATAACAGTTATTTTATACGTAGATATCTAACTGCTATACCTCTATGATGATATGTGAATAAATAATCAAGAATTATGAACAATGAGAAAAGCGAGAGTTTTTTCGTAGCAATTAAGTTACACATCGACAAACAATTCGTATTTAATTTAACCAAGAAAAAGGTCCCATGAACTTTTGTTACTAAAATATAAAGGGTCACACCACGTTTTGTAAAAAAAATAAATAACTTCACATAATTTCATCCCAAAAACAACAAACACTGTATACTTTATACAGTATACAAAATTTCTTATTATCTCAACAAAAATAAAAATCACGCCGCCCAAATGCGCTGGCCGAACTTTGCCTGCCACCAAAAATTCATTCAATCTTTAACAAAACAGCACATTAACTCGCTACGATAAAATTAAACACACAAAAAGGTCCTAATTACGCCGGCTTAACATGTCGAAATCGATACCTCAATAAGTCAACGTCCATACCCGTTCCGACGGAACGACCATCTCTGGATACCTTCAAACACCGTCGGCCAATCCGGACCTCGAACCGAAAACGTCGACAAAAAGGCGAACTTGCAAATCTGCAAGGACGAGACGAAAGACCCCTTAACCTTCAGACACGCCCGCACCTCTCGACTCCCATTTGTGGCCCATTACAAATTTGACAAGAAAAACAAAAATTATTCGTCTCTCCGTCTTTCTTGGGCGCGTTTTTTTCAACTGCTCCTTTCTGTCATAAGCCTCGTCCCGTCCCACTCTGACGCCCGGTCGCGGGACACTAAACAGGCAGGTACAAAAAGTACAAGGGAACGCTCGCTCGACCCAAAAACGAAGAAAAAAACGTTTAATAATACGTTAACCTCATCGAGTAATGTTATAGGGAATCGTACTCCCGTCTTACGTATGCTATTGCCATTCAACAATATTGACAAAAGAATCTATGTAAGAGTCAGATTAACTACCTGTGCGCACAATAAGAACCTTATATACCTAACCTTCTGTTCAGAATTATTCTACCGTAAAATTATACACAGAGTGCTGAGATGCACTGCAACTGGCCATTCTTTGGAATGTTAAATAAAAAAATATTAATCTTACATTTACATCGTATATACAGGAGCTCAACGTTCAAAATGTTTCTGCTTATTTTTTTCTATTAAATACGAAATCATAAAAATGAGAATGAATAATAATGGAATAAGAAAGGAAAGACCTAAAAGGAAAAGGGGAGAAAGCCTTTAGCTCTTTAGCCCTGTGTCAGTCAGGGACGACCTGAAACTATGAGTTGACAACTTAGATGAATTGATACATTAATCGCATAGGACCCATGGACCCCGCGAACTATGCCCAGTGGACCTAGTATCTTCCAGTCGCGACCAGTCGGTCGGCTTTGTTACACGTGTCGCGATCAACCGTTGTCGTTAAATAACGTTGAAAAATGCTCCTTGATGAAAAATAATAAAACTCAGGGAATTACTTTTCTGTCCTAAATACATTCACATTTATCTATTTTATGTATTTTAGAACAATTAACTAATTCTTACCAAATATGAGTGAGCGAGAAAAATACATGCATTGAGAACGCGTGCAATTAAGACAAACAAACCTATCCCACTTGCACAGTTAACAAAGTCTACAAATTATAATAAATGGATTTTGATCATAATGTATATAATAAAAATATCTTCACAGATTCTAAACTTTTATTCCGAGTATTAGCCTAATGTATTTATCGATGTAACGTTTCTTAACATAAATAATTGTTTAAACAATTAATTTTGCGTAGAAGCAACATTAACAAAAGTAGACGAGTTTAGTTTGACGACAAGAAGACGGCTTTACCGTTGCGCTTTATTTTCTATCTAATTCCCAGCAACATGTTGTTGCACTTGCGCTTGTCATATTTACATATTTCTGACTCTTTTCACTTATAAACAAAACACACACACACACACGCATGCACGGACGCACACGCACGCACACACACGCACGCACTAGGTTTCATTTTAATTATTGCCAATGTGTGTTTAAACTGTTGCCCGTTTTTGTATAGTGTTTGCTACGAGCATACTATACATAATATTTATCTAAGATTGACGGATTATAATTTGTCCCACATTCTGAACATTAATTTCACTTCATCATCACATTCTCGACATATAAATTTAGTTTATTCACAGACATTGCAGGATCATTCATATAAAAAGACATCTGGGAAAACGCTGGCTGTACGATATGAAGACGTTTTAGCATTCGAGGCTAGTTATGGATTGAGATTCGCCCGAGCTGAATTGGGGGATGTGGTGGAGCAGGTCAAAGTCTATACCGTCACGAAGTAAGCAAAAGACATCATGAAACTTTTCTTATAATTACTAAAATCACATTTCCTTTAAATTTTTCCCATTACTTTTTATAGAAATCCTCTTATTTCACCTTTTCAATAGTCTTCCAATACTCACGCGTTATTTCTTCATTCTCTCAATCATCGCCTTCAGCGATCGCCGTATAACCTCAATTTATAATTATATCCGGAAACTTCTTCTTCAATAGCACAGTAGAGCGGGATGGACCCTGACCTTCTCAAGGAGCTTCTTCCTGGCTGACTTGTTCTTGGCTGTGGTATTCAATTTTCTTTTTATCCCAAGACTATAAATTCTTTTCAGTCAGTCTACCACATTCTAGATCTGAAGAGAGCCGATGTTTCCAGTAAGGTTTTTTTATTATTGCTGCTTTCATTCATTTCAATTAAACGCTTGCTTCAATTTATTCTTTGTATTTTAATGTATTAAATTATATCACGTCCTCTACATTGTCCATGTAATCCAAGATTTAATATTCTCTGCCATACCTCATTTATCTGGATACCACCAAAGACAATTCTCATGATTTTTCTGTCAAGAACTACAAGTGCATCTGAATTTTTGGAGGTTTTTGGAGGTCTACATTTCCGGCAGTAGAGAGCAAAAATTCTTTCATTATATTTTTAGATATTTGGATTAATTTCAAAGTCCACATCAGTGAATTTATGGACTTTTTCAAACTTAAAAGTCAATGGGGCAATTTTCTGAAATTTATCAGAGGAGACAGATTAGCAGCAAAGAAAATACTTAGTTTTATCTTGATTTCTTAGATCATTTTTCTTGCCTCCGCCTCTACATCCAAAAGATTTACGTCATCAGATTTTTTTTACAATTATGTCTTATCTAATCTGCGTATGCTAAAATATGAATTAACTTACTGAAGCTAGTTCTCCTTGTATTAATTCTTGGACCTCTAATTACTTTCTTTCTACCACAAAGTTCATCCCATATTTATTTTGTAATGCTCATATAATATTTTCGCTATGTATTTTATTTTAAGAGCTTTAGAAGCCGCATAATATTCATATAACTGCCCACTATGCCAGATATAATTAAACAACATTATTAAAACATATGACTTACAATAAAATGTATAACCGAAAAATACACAAAATGCAACTACGAAACAAGTAAGAAATATAACAAAAGGTATCGTATCACGTACCCATTATCTGTACTTTAACTTCCACGTACAAACCGAACAAACTGTACCTGCGCTCTCGACTGTACACAGTTCCCGTGAAACATTAACGCTGATTCTTTAAATAAAACGCTCTTTATAAAAATAAGTAAGAGTATACCGGCCTGCTATTACATACCTACAATGACTTATAAATATTAAATAGATACAGCCATTCAATAAAGAGACATCTTAACGGAATACCGTTAAATAAACAGTCAACAGTTGACCGGAATATACTAAGCGTCATGGTCCGATAGGCGATTTGCCCTACAGATTTGTGGCGAGCAAGATATGATACGCAAAAGTCCGCATTAAAAGATAAAAAACGGAAAACATCGGCTCATAATGAATGGAAAAAAAAGAAAAACATCGAATGTAAATAATAACTCAAAGTACGAGCGTATCAATTCTCCTACTAAATATAAACGTCCAAGAAATATAACTTTAAAATATAATTAAAAAGAAGATAAAGAACGTAAGTTTTTTTTTAAATTTAGAACCTTTATTTATTACAGAACATAATTAAAAAAAGAAATCAAAACATTTCTTTTCAAATTTAGAACGTTTATTTATTACTCTACTTTAATTTTCACAAAATGTCGGCCGAGTGATTTACTCGTCGTCGCCGCACGTTAAAATAAACTCGAAAGTTTATTCAACCTAAATATTTTTTTCGAGAATGCAAATTAAAAAAACGCATTCTGAATGACCTCGGTCAGTGAATAATTTAAAAGGCACTGCATATGCATTTTAGGACCCTCGTATAAATCTTCATTAAGTCGAACATTGTTTATGGTGCACTATAATATGTGTTGCTCGCGATACATCGACTTAAATAATAAACGCATTACGCATTGTGTCATTGCACTCGGAACGAGTTTCTGCGGAAAAGGACAAAGACAACACAACTTCATTGTTGCACTGCTGTCGAAGTGCGCTAGCTTTTATTTGTGAGTAAACTTTACACAGCTATTGTGCATTTAACTTCATCTTCGTAAATATTTGTTGAACACAAGAATTCTAGAAAATAAAACATTTACGCTCTGGGCAATAAATATATTGTTTACAATCATTCTTGTTGCCACGGACACATTCAAGCAAGACCGTAAATCTTCACATTAATGACATTTGAAATAACGTAGAACAAAGCGAGCAATTTATCTGCAAAATTATGTGATAACTGACCTTACCTTCACTAATAATGTATATGTCTGTATAAACACTAAATTCTCGTATTAAGAACTAGTTGCACTTTACGTACATTACAAAAAACAAAACGAAAAAGTTTAATTATAAATTTATCGATCACCAAATCATTTTTCATACCGCAGTGAAATATCACATTTTAATGGTTTGTTTGTGCCTGATAACGTAAACTTCGAAACACCTGAAATATTGTATTATGCTTTCGCCATTAAATATTAAAATTGTTTCATGTTATATTTCACATTAATGATCACTTACAATCAATTCCGAAGTTAATACACGAACATTACTTATTAGCTATAATTATGAGTTATTTAGCTCAACCTATGTACATTATGTATGTATAAAGTGTATTTTATTCTTTATTCAAGTAGTTTTTTACAAACTTAAATGAATAGATAGTATCTACCTCATTTATTACGAGTACATCGGATAAACTCCCTAATACATTCAGCAGATTTTTTAGCACGCACTTCATAGTGGAGTTTTCATTAACGTTTTTATTCTCTTGTTAATTACCTTCGTCTATTGTCACGTGAAGTTTTCATTAACATGTTTGTTCTCTTGTTAATTACTTATGTTCGTTGAACAGATAGTATCTACCGGGTTTGTTACGGATACATAGATAATTTCTCTTTAATACATTCACCAAATGTCTTAGCACGCTCTTCTCATTGAAGTTTTTACTAACTTATTTATTCTCTTGTTAATTACCCATGTTTATTATTGTATTGGCACTTGCGCTAATTTCAAATATTTATTTTTGAATAAACCATTTTTTTATATTGTTCCTGCTACGGTCATATATTGTATTCGATACGACACGTAGGTCACGTAAAACTGAGTTACTGACGTCAGCGCAGAAAAGTAGATTCATACCTTCATCCGTCCCCATTTGACGTCAAAAACAAACAATACAAAATAACCGTCATAGTACTCTCAACTGATCAAACAGAACCCTAACATTTGAAACCTAAGTAAACCTTTGTATCATTACCACATTTTTAATTTGAAATTTAGTACGAACGAAGCACAACAAAATTTAGGGGCAAACCGTAGTTTGAAAAGCATTGCGAAAAAAGCCCAACCATTTGCGAACCAATGTGCTAGGGGAATTCCGGTTTTCAACGGCCAATCATTTGCATAGGCAATTTGAAATGAGAAACGACGGTTCTCCGTTTGACTTTGAATTTAAATTAAAACCGCTGGCGGTATAAAAAAAGGCCAAGTACTTATTGAAGAACCTCCTGAATTTGTGCACAAACTTTCTAACCCGATTCGCGAAAAGCTTAGTTTTTTAATTTTAAATTAAGAAAAAAACAAATTTAGTGTATTACGAAATATGGCAAAACGAACACGTATATTTTTTATGAAAAATGAAGTCTAAATTGCGAAAACGTATTACCGTTATGTCCGTTAATTATCATAGACAATATAGAAGACAACGACGTAACTTTCATAGACAATAGACACTCGCATGCGCGCAAGAAATATATAAGTACATACATATTCATTTATCCCCACGCAATAATAGTGTCAGTCAAACACACGTTGCACGCAGCACCGACAACAATACAGCCGTGCGCAAAAAAAACACGTGCACCAACTTAAAATTTATGACGTTGAAACCTTTTCAAAAAGAGTATACAATAAAACGTACAATACAAAATCCAAATGCATAAAATAAATCCAGCAACTAAAATCGCGCGCTCTCGCGCGTCGCGATCGGCCCGTAAGGGAAAGGGGATGGATGTATTTGTATATTGTATACTATTGTTCGTGCGGGGAGCGGCGCGAGGGGGCGCGGGGACGCGATCCATGTGCCTACGTGACGCCGGGCACGGACGCACCTGCGGCGAGGGGCGCGGAGAGCATCCGCCGCCCGCGCGCTCCGCCCGCTCATGTCTTCCTGGTACCCGCGCCGTGTCCGCATCCATTTTCTCCGTCTTCTCTTACAATTTTTATTTATTAGTTGCAGGGCAGCCAGCTGACGGGGTAGTTATGTAGTTGTGGTATACATAATATTTGTTGTAGCGCGAGCAGCTGATAATGTGTATTTACAGGTAACCTATACAAAACAGTTAATTATATTCTTTATTTCTGTTGACACAAATTCCTGACCTAGTACAGATGTAATATGACGCAAATACAAAGATTGGAGAGAAAAAAACAAATAGCATAAACAACTTTCTATACGAAACCTTAGTAAACAACAGGTCAAAGTAAAAATAAAATATTCACTGACGCGAATTAAACACCGATTAAGCATCGAAATAAACACAAAAATAAATATAAAGACATACATATACATACTTTTAATTAAATAAATTTGAGGATAGTTATAAATACTAAGGTATAATTTCATTGCTTTCATATTTGGTTATAAAATTATAGGTTTTATTAAACCATACTAGAACCTCTACATCCCTATTCTATACTTATAATTACTTCTATAAATATTTCAACTGTTGTCCCACGATTTTCTTCATGTCTTAATATATTTCGGTCTTGCAATAACCAGAGACTATAAATTGGGAAAACAAATCAACTAGGAATCAGAACAGTAAAACGTATACTACGTTTTACACGGAATAGCCTAATAAACGAAATCGAATTTCCTCACAAGTTTCCATGTAATACGCAATAAAACACAGCGTGCGTGCATAAAACGCCACACAATCAGAGTTAGAGTTGCATACTGAAAGCCTTGACTCGGTAGCCAAGTAATCGCTACAGCGGAGTGCATTCTTGAGAAATGTTTACAATGCAACGTGTTTATACGCGCATACAAAGAATATTATTGTACGCCCACTACGAATATTATTGAACTTTACCAAGCATCTTTCACATTAACTGTAAACTCGCTAGGCCTATAAAAGTACCACTACTTCTATAAATAAAAATCAACTTTAAAGAATCGAAAAAAAATAATGAAACAATCCTGATAAATTACACGAATGTTATTAATGACTTTTTATCAAAACGTTGCGCGCGCTAAACTAAATATAAAAGAAATTAATGGTATAAACCGGCATTTAGCAAATATGGCGGCAAACACCTGTCCATAGACAAGAACGGCTAGTCATAAACATTATTCATCGTCGTTAATTTACGGTTTTTATGTTATTCATGTCATTCGTAAATTAGATGCTTTCGCGAATAAACACGACACACATTAAACGAATAATACACTAAATCGGATTATTACTTAACATGGCTGGCCGTGCGAATCCGTCGATTACGATCGACAATGTCAACAAACAGAGGGGTCGAGAAACTCGTAATCGTACAAGACAAACCGGATGGGAGATATAAATGCGGCGTGCCCATATATAGTGGGATACGACGTAACGCCGCGCCCGCTCGAGACGGGAAAACATCACGAGGAGTGCGACCGGAAGCAGGTCTTCTTTGTGAGTGGATAATCACTTCAGCAGGTAGCCGAGGCAATTAAATATGTGAGTGCGAGCGTACTTTAAGTGTCGGTTCGTTTATCCGATAATTGTCAGTGTCAACAGAACGTAATGACACTTAACAGTGATTCTCTTCAGTTAATTATCACAATCTTTCACGGTCTGTACATTTTTGTTTATCTATTTTTACATTTGATATTGTATCCTGGGAGTTTTCTCCATTTTGTTTCATCTTCAATTTTCAAACATGAATTCAAATATCCGTCATCTCATTCTTGAACTAGGCATGTAACGAAGAGTTAGAGGTAAGACATGAAAAAAGCTCGTTTTTCCTTAAAACATAAAGATTCATTGCAATTAGCGATATATATATAATAAAATCATAGCAAGACTACGAGTTCATTTTAAGACTTTTTCGAGAAAAAAAAACAATTGTTATGTAATAATAATAGTCAATAGATATCAATTAGTGTTTCCTTATTATGGTGAAAATCACCAACTCTAGATTGTATTAATACAAAAGTTTGGATATATGGATAGTTGTATGCATTTTTATTTCTCTTTAACTCCGTAATTTCTGTATGGATTTACATAAAATTAGGCAGCGGATCTACTATAGTAGTTCCTGAGAGATAGCATCCATCTTCTATGGTATTCATTAGGTTCCCATTTCGTCAAGTAATATTATCTGTAAGGTATATTCTGTAATTATGATTTACGGATGTTTTAACTCAAAGCGTGCATCGCGAATTCGAGCGTTTGTCCACGTAGTTTAAGATACAAAATCCTTCCCTCTTTAACTTTATTGTGACTGAATACGGACAGATTTTAAACAAATAGGGACAATACTAAATCATATCTTGTATTCGAAGACGCGAGAAGAGGCTATAATAGTATATTTCAAATGATAAAACAGTAAAGTCCGTACTTTAAAAATATTTTCGAAAAAAATAAATTCAGAGAATTTAAATCATAAAAAAGTTAATCAATAATTTTTTAAATCGTCTGTTTGTATCACGTAAAGACTGCTGTACGAATTTTAATGAGATTTTCAAAATTAGTCAGTTTAGGAGCCCCAGAGTAAAATGAATTGCGCATCATATCATATTATAAAGAAAATTGGAGAAATAATGACTTCTGGTCTATTTATTTTTATTAATTTCACATAATTACTGCTGTTTTTAACATTACAAATGTAACATTTTGTAACATTACAAATGTAACATTATTTGTAACATTACGAAAATTGAATTGGTTAAGATCACAAGAATTCCTATCTTTTGTAATATTACAAATGTCGTTTACAATAAAATGTTATAAACATTTTTGGAAAGTTTCAGTCTGCCCGCCTAAAATTTCATCTTTTTTATGCGTTCAGTTTGGTGGTTCAGTCAATGCCTGAAAAACCAAAACCATTTAACAATTCCATTTATAATTAATTAAACCATTGTCCGTCAAAAAACTAGTTACGAGATCATTTATCAATTTATTTTTTCTCAATGTTTTTTTCTTTTTGTTAACTTTTTTAATATATTTTAACAATATATTTTTATTGAACCAAAAAAGTTCCATATATCAGCAATATTTGCTTATATTAATTATATGCTTAAGTCGTATGGGAAAACTAAGTTATACGTTATAAACTACTACAAAACGTTGTCAAGGTGCCGAGTTGTTGATCAAAAACTTTCGGAAGTCGAAAAATATCTGAATGAAGCGTTTAAGCAACGCAATAATACAACAGAAATATAGTCTTACAAAGTACAAATTATGTAGTTTTTAAAAAATTCTTACTAAAAATTAATTTAGGCAAAACAAATCAAAACAGACTTGCATAATAAAAAATATAGTTTACATATATACACGATTCTTGTACAACGCGATAAATCATTTAATAATTATTTCTAACATAAAATACAAAATTGGACTTATAAATCCAGACGGAGGTGTCATAACAGATGCTTTCAACCTTTATTACTATTCTTCACGAACGTAAATTTATCTGATTACAAAAATATGAGAAAGTAGGTAGGCATACGTAATAGCGATAAGCCGAAATAGTAAAGGGGAGCCAGCTTCGCTATGGCAGATGGTACGAGGGGCGCAGCCACATGTCGTACCCACTTTCAAGCTGGCGGTCTGTGTAGAAATTGAAATAATACGTGCACTGGTATAGTTACTAAGCCTTAGTCCAATATTAATTTACTTTCAATGATAATATAATGAAACTATTTACGAAATAATGGAGGTCAACGGTCAACAACCGCCATCGAATAAGTCGGAAAGGTTCGATTTAATTATAGTCAAAAAGAAGGTCGCCAGTCGGACGGTTGTTTGTTACCTTAAACGTTTAATACTAATTTATAGAATAAAACCTATATAAAATACATAATTTATAGTTTATTCAAAATATTTAAGAAATATTTAAACAAGGCATTACATTTTGATTTTATTAAACAGATATTCTCTTAACCAAAACCTAACACAATGTGTGCTTTTGTCATAATTTAAGCGAAAGACGCGTTTTGCAAGTAAGGGACTTTCGAGGTGACATGGACTCATTACTGTTTCCTTATAGTAATGTTACCAACTCCAGAGATATAGCGAGCGTTGATAATATGTTATACATAATATCCAATTTTACAGCTTATACAGTCTTAATCGTTCAGAAATTTAGCTGAATTAATAGGCGCCAATTGAAGCTACTTCATAAATTACATTTGGCACAAATCTAATTCGGAAAGCTGTAAGACCATTTCTAATCCAATATCACAATTAATATTTCAAACTTATCAACTTCTATCGTCAAAAAAATGTATGAAATTATTAATCGGAAAATGACAATATTAATTGGAAAACCCAAATTACATTATTATCCAAATGTCATTATTACTCGGAAAATGAAATATAAAAAAATAAGAGAGAAAAGAGATATTTAGAAGAGAAAGACGGAGTTGAAAGAAAAAGAAGAAACCTTGAAACCAATATAAGAAATTAATATATACTAGACGAGGTATAAAAGTAACTAGCAAAAAGAGGTATTTAGTCGATTTGAATAAAAACGAAAATAAAACAGTTATTACTAAATTGTCATTGCCACAAACAAAAATCTAAATTACTCTTCTGCAATCACAGACATCAATTTTACTCATATAACACCAACACAAAACGACGCTCAAAAACAAGATTACGCCATTTTATCACGCAACGCAAAATAAACTCTCCGGGACACACAAATAAATAAATAAACAATAACATAATTGAGGAGGAAATAAACATTTAGCAGCGTAACAGCGTGCTGCCTTTTTATGCAAAAGGAATAATTAAAACAAGCCAGGAATATAGCGCATGCAACACGTTTTTGCGTGATGCAAGCCGCTTTCCCAGGGCACCAAATCTAACCCTTTCTAATCAACCCTCCTTTAGTCGCCGAAGGGGGATCACTGATACATCACTAATTTGTCATCCCTTCATTACCACGGGAAATGTATGCATACATTATGATCTTCATTTAACCTTATTAGTAACTATTATTAAATAACTCGCTTAATAACGCTGCCTCCTGTAATTTAACCGAGAGAATGGGGTACCAATTAAATAAAGTTTATGTCATTTATTACGTGTCTATTTTACTAAAATATCCTAAAATTTTCGCGTTTTTACTTTCGTATTTTAACAAAGTAAGTCACTTTGTAAAATCAATTTACCATAGACTGAAGAGTGTATTAAAATGTTTGCCGGTTTCTTAAACGACTTAACAGTTTTACTATTTCATTTGTAAAATACTTGTCGTAAGTTACGATAAAATTATATAAGAAACTAATAAACAACGTTTTTTATTTGTAGACTAATTTTATTAGTAGACTAATTTCAAACATCAACTTTCTAGACAGTTTCAGTATGACCATCATGCCGGTATACATTATGACGTTTCTTAAATACGCTATAAACTAAAATATTTTTTTTATTAATGTATTAATGTACCAACAATTGATCATTTTACTATTTGTATTATATAGCATTTATATAGCGTCAATATCAATATGATATTACTTAATATGTCCGGAGCATACATGACGGTAACGTATATTGAGAAATATCACACAACGGGAGAAAGTTTAGTTAAATAAATCCGAGATTCCTATAACATTTCGCAGAAATAAGAGCGAGTCTTCGGTCCTAATTCTAGCCTCAGGTGAAACGAAAGTAAAATTGTGAGAGACGAACGAACAATTCAGCACTGCTCCGAAACATCAAACGTCACAAGAACCTTGACCTTACATGGCCTTCTATAGCGCTTTATTTTACTTCTATAGAAATAATAAATACAAATCCATCCTTACATATGAAGATAAATTTAGAAAGCCAATATTATTATTTTCTATACAGTCGATTGTTATACATCTTTTCTATACAGTCGATTGTTAACATATTTTCAAAATTTTCCATTTTACACATCTGTCTTTCACCGATAAATCTTCAAGCCATATTGAACAGACATTAAGTCTAGCAGTTCCTATGACTTGTATGGGATGCATTTTCAAAAGCCTACAACGAAATAAATAAACTCCTACATTAGGAGACATTGGCAAACGTGCGAATATTTTCGTCAAAATATTATTTCGATTGACGCAAAACAGATAATGTGGATCAAGGTTCTACAATTCACGCTCCCAATCGGAAACTTGATAACACCCCTCTCTGTCAGTGATCCATTACGCAACCTTTCACTACCCGCCAATGGGCGAATATTTTCGTCGGAAGTTACGAAATTGTTACTATATTCGGCAATCGACGCTGGTATCCTCCCACGATAGTTCGCGTGACACAAATCTGACATTCCGATACCTACGCGCACAATGAGTAACTAGCCGCCGCGAGCGTCACGTTCATCGTAACTTCTCATTGTTGGCGGAACTCCCGAGACACGCGCCAAATGAGCTCATAGTTCTATGATGACGACAATGCGGCATGATTCATTAGCGCTCAGCCGGTGCCATTCTAGTTCCGTATTCGGCATATCCGTCACGTGCTGCCGTGTATGTGGGTATTCACCAAATACGGGGAATTTCGCTCAAGTGTGCATCTTGAATTTTATTGATTCACTACCCGTTCAGAATACTAAAAGCTTAGATAAATATCGTTAAGTCAATTTAATCACACCCGATTACATTTTGTAAACTTCGTACAGCTTAAATTCACTACTACTCTTAACGTATTCATTATCAAAACGTACAATCGATTTACAGTACTAACGTACGTATTCATTATCCAAACGTACAATCGATTTAGATATCTAATTAGCGTTCGTACATATAAGAACAGAGAAACGAATTTCACGATTTATTTTTGGCCTAAATATACCGGTTATTCCCAGACACAAAGAGCATCGTACTTAGTATCAAAATTCTACCCAAGTTCAACAAAAACTTCTACGAAATTAAGGAGAACACCACTCGCACTTAATATGCTGCTTCTGGTTTTGGTTATGTATTCAACAGTTGGGGGAGTTTCCCACGAGTACGTACAAAAATTCGAGGCGTATTACGTGAATTGCTGACATAAGTCCAACGATAAATTCGGCAGAATACACTTGTGCTGTTCACGTTTAGTGCAATCTGGTGGTTTTCCTATATTAAACATACGTATAAAAGCTAAGTGCCAATCGCTCATTAAAAAAATCTGAATTCTAGCTAATGAATTAGTCATTGTATTTAGTATAGAACGCTCGGGAATTTTGATAAAATTTGTGAGGCGCGTGACATAAATTGGTAGTACTGACAGAAACAAAAAATGATTCTTTTGGTTTAAAACAGACCAATGGATAATATAGAAATTGAAAAATAACAAATTCAGTACTCAACAATAAATTGAAAAATAAAAAATTCAGTCCTCAACAATGATTGTATAGCCTTTTTCTGAAATGCCATGAAAAAATAGAAAAGGCAAGTATTTATTTTGAAAGTAGCTTAGAAACAGTTGAGAAGTGAATTGGCATCCTATTCGATGATTTCTTAATTTCTATGAAATCTTTTTGGCGGTCTTCAATTTTTGCTGTATAAGATGAAGAAGGTAAGCAAAGCATGGAAACCTTTAAGACGTGGTTTCTTTAACCACTGTAATTTGGTTGAGAATAGATCTATCTTTGAGTCTTACAGAGCATTCGCTAAATGCGTTCTGGTAAAGATTGAAAGTGTAGAAATTAAACCCAGAGTTGAAGAATTTTTCGGAAATACGGGACATTATGAGGGGCCTATTAAGGCTACTGTACACTTATGTGGCATAAGGGAATTGTAATGAGAGGCTATGAGGCAATATAATTGGTGAGAGGCATAGTCCAAGCTAAAATATTAATTAGAAGCACTGCAGGGACGCCTGTCCACTTCGGGACGCATCCTAAGATAAATTATTTCCAAGAATTTAAATTCAGCCCGAGCATTAACCATCTTCAGCAATATGAGAAGTGCATCAAAGGTTTCTTATTCCGCCACCCACTTCAGTAGTTCCAATTATTACATGCATAATTAAACAAAGCTAGGTGTTTATAGTACGCATTACCAGCATTCCAAAGCTTGGCTGTTACCGTTTACATAACTATTGCTAAGTATGCGAGTACCTTTGGCTAACTTTAGACGGGCGCACCCTGAACAGTGTTACCAGATTTAATATTTTCACGTTTTTCCTGCCTATTTTTAACGTTACTATGATGTAAACGTTAAAAAGTTATTATTTATTCATATATTCTAAACAAATTCTTATAATATAACGAGTCTAGTATATATATGTATACTGTTAAACTTACTCTTCGCTAACACTAGTTAGTGGCGGGTTAATAAGTATTTTCTTAAATAATGTATAAGGAAGCATAATTTATTTAATACGTCCCATATTTGTCAAATTAACTATCTAGGACAAGGCAACTGTTCAGCCGACAAAATAGTCATTAAACTTAATGTCCAATATAGTAAATTACTCCATATAGAATATAAAGAAAATTACGATATAAATTATAATAGACATTGTACAATTCACATTCCAAATAAAAGTTGTTTCGATTTTTATACTTATTTCTACCAATAGACCAAATATGCTATATTTTTATACTGGTCTATTTATTATATTTCCCTAATTTCCTTTGTAAAAGTTTTACACAATGCGCCCGAAACACAGTGGAGTAAAAGCAATTGAAATAGCCAAACGACGCTTGTTGGAATAGGCCTAATCAGGTCAGCTGTAATGCGCTCTTACTAACTGGTCTCGGTACTATATGCACTTGAAACTTGCACAATACCAAATAGGTGTTATGCTGTGCTACATTTTTAACATTTAACATCGTTAAGGGGTACTCAATAATGATAAATTTAAAATTGTATTCATAAAGTGTGTCATCTTTACCTTATCATAATACTTATATCAATACACATAATATCTATATAGCAATAGACATTTTATAAACTCTATAACCGTTCAAGATTATAAAGATACTTAGACTATGTACTCAATAGATAAAATTCCACTATTTTTCGTGGTATATGATAAGGCTACTAGAAACTTTATTATTGATAAAAATGAAATGAAACACAATTTGATAAAGAAGTCATATGTATATTTCCGTACGATAAAAAAGATACACGTCCACAAATATAGCATAATGATTACATAATTTAATAAATTCGATTAGGACAAATTAAAGTAAAAATGCCGCTTCAGAAGCAGGACAGCTGGAAATAAATGATTAGATGCAAAAAAAATTATTGAAATAAACATGGATAGGTCGGTCGGGCGGCGCTCGAGATTTGGCGATGCGGGCCACGCATCACGTACGCCAAAACCGTGGGGGCGGTCGGGCCCGGGTACACGTGCGCCCGCCGCCCGGCCAATGGGGCGCTCTCCGGGCCGCACACCCCCGGCGCCGCGCCCCGCGCCCGGTAAACAAACCGCTAGTACGCTACGTACAAAAGGGTGATTGACTCGAACTCACCATCGAAACGTCGGCGGGCAGACGTCACAGCCGATCGATCCGCTCCCTGCGTCCTCTCCTTCCGATGTTCGAATGCTCACCGTACGCACGCAAGCAAAACAATACTATCAAATAAAGCCCACAAAACTACACGACGGAAGCGGCGAAATAAATAATTATAACTATCACACACATACACAAAACACGGAAAGACAATAAATAACACGCGCGATGAATCGAAAAAAATTATAGTGAGCGACTGTTGTGGAGTACCGCTAGTTCCGGCCCGCGCCGATGCAGTTTGCGTCACCGCATCCCGCTCCCGACTGGCGCGCCAGCGAGCGACGACCTCGCTGCAGCCTGCACGCGCACCCCCCACCCCGCCCGCGCCGATCGCCTGCACCGCGCACGAGCTCCGCTTCGGGCGCGCTCGTAGCCCGCCACGGAAATACACGAACGCGTCGCTACACTTCTCCATCGGCGGTGATAAAAAATTCTACAACTTTATTTACTGCTCGCGCATAGAATAAACATATATTAAACATTCATCAAGTTTCATATTAATCCACGCGTAAAAGCTTTCGAGTTAATCTACATTTACATAAATCGATAAAAATATTAGACGGCGTCCTATCAAAGGTAAATTGAGTGGGATAAACTAGGTTACGACGCGGCATTTAAGAGCCTATCCAATTCAGCCTGTGCGCATTGTTTAACCTGTTTTAGGATAAATGGCGTTAAGTTACAATAAAAACTGCCCATGGCGTGTCGGAAGACGCATCAAGTTGGGTTCCATTATCGCCTAAACTTTTTAAGATTTTTGATACAAAGTAATCGAAAAAGTTTTAATGAATATTCTAATCGAATTCTAGTATGCTATAAGCATATATAATTATTTTCACTTCTCAAATCCACAGTGGAAAGTGGGAATGGGGGAGGGATACATTTGTACAACAAATTATTGGGAGGGAGTTACATTGTCCAGCACTTTAACGCGTAATATTTCCCAAATGCGGCTTAAAAAAGAAAAATCCCACTTAATGGCGTGCGAGGAACACATTTTATTCGCCCTCAATTATTAATTAGCAGAATACTTCATTTTTTTTAAATATTTCACCATATGTAAATTGAAATCTATTTCATTTTGAATCTACTTGAAAAATGTTTAAAAAATTACAATTGTAACATTTTACGCATATAAATTCAAAACTGTAGAAACTTTAAGGCCGTGACAGACAGACAAAAAGGTATTTGACTATATTATTTATTACTAAAATAGAATAAGTAATAACGATAAAAACGTTTAAAATAAGTATATTGTACCTACGACTTTTCATTACAAACTTATAGCGACTTAACACTGACGAACTATGTTTCGAGCGAAAACGCCCCATACAAAACACAACTGGTTTATGACGTCACTGGCCAGTTACTTAGCATTCAATATCTGGGAATTTATTCAATTTATCTAATACTTCATTAAATATTGCGTTTAATTTATATGTTGCATATTATAATTTCCTCATTTTTAGGATGGAAACTAAATTCATAATAACTTTTCCAATTTAATGAACAAAAAATTAACACTTTTTCCTGTTTAGAAGCTTCGATTAATTGTTTGTTATATGCATTATTTTTTTTCATCACAAGGTTTTCTTAAGCCTACTCTACAGTTTTAAAACATTTTTATAAAAAATATCGACATGAGTCAAATACTCTATTCTTCCTTGTTTGGGACACTTGAGCCAATACATATAATAATAATATATATTAAAACTACATAAATACGATAATTACTTGTTTTTTCTAATGGTAAAATTGAAAATAAATCCCATTTTACAAATTTTAATTTAAATTCAAATGCACTAACAACTATTGTCAGTGTAATTAAATTATTACTGTTGAAAACGTGACGGCATAAAAAATTGTCTATAAAAATTAATAAACAAATTAATTCCTTAAAAAACAATTTACACCGGAACTTTATACAGGTAAAGTTAACTTCCTAATTAATTCTTCATTATAAATATTCGCCCGTGCGCGTACTAACTAAATTTACCACGAGCGCGATGGCGCTCGCGAAATCAGTTGCTGTTTACCGCGCGGTAGGAGAGGTCGCTCGCACGCATCGCTAATTTTTTATCTTTTACGTGTTACATAAAGTTCAAATTATAATATTATTAGTAATTACAATATAAAAAGGATCCAGGAAAAGAAAATGTTTAACGCATGTCGGAATACGAAAATAATTCGAGTGAAAATGATCGTTTTTCAAGTTGTAAAGAAAGTGATAGTGGGAGTGACGTGGTGCGCTCACAATTTGGCGTAATGCAAATTTTGAGTGATAGTGATAATAGTGACGATAACAATTATTTTGCTGATACGGAGGATGTACCGGACTGCGAAAATACGATTTGACCTTAATTTCAGTTTTTGTTATAATTTTTCTTCGCAATATATATTTCCATAATTTTGTTTGTATTTTATTATCCTTGTACAAGTTTTTATTAAGAAAATGCCGAAAAAATTATTAAAATTGGATAATTTTTGGAAGAGATACAGTTTTTTTTTCGAGACAAGGGTAAATGACATCAAAAACAAAAGATTTCACTATTTTTATTTAAATAATACCACTGGGTCTGGCAGACCCAATGATAAACCGCTCTTTTACTTTAAACACATCTTTAACGAGGAAAACAAAGATTAAAGCCGATGGCGTATTCCTGTAATACATTGAAAAGAACATGTTAATTTTTTAATATGAGGAAAAATTATTAGTCGGTGATTCCCAAACTTTTTTCCCAAACATTTAAGCCCGTTGAGCCAAATTTAGTCAACCGACACACGACAAACTTTTTCTTTTAAAGCCGCCCTTAAATTGTGATAACTTTTTTTCATAAAAACGTGTCGTAGTACACGTCAAAGTCTGCCAGTAAAAACGGTACATTAGTCCAACGTCACATTTCAATTATAGCATATACATTATAGCATATATATAGCGTGACACGTAAAGTGACCCAACTTCTTAATTTAAAAAATTATTAACTTTATCCAAAAATATAAATTTCACATTAGGTTTGCAGAGATTTATTTTGCAAATCATTTTTATTGAATTTTAATTATAATTAGTGTATTTATGTTTTTTTACAGATAGCAAACTTTATTTGTATTTTTTTTTAAATTTATATTAAAAAAAACTGATTCTTGAAATTTCCTCCGAAAAACACTTCTGATTAATTTAATTCATTCTGCCTTTCCATTTATAAACAATCTGTAATATATACAAAAATTGCACAACTTATAGCCACAATTAATAAAAAAAATAACGGGCGAGTTTTAGGAAAGAGTTTTAAGAAAGAACATGGATAAGATCAAATACACTTGAAGAATAGGGCTTGCTTAGACAAACGTTCTCAAAGAATATTTCACCGGAAAGTGTGATAAAAAAAAGACGAAAAAAACGTATGACAATTGCACCGAATTTTGTAGTAACATGAACTTTCTAACAACTTACGCATATTTGGGTTTCATAATTATTTTCACCGGTATTATTAAAAAAACAAGAAATAAAAATATTTAAAACAAAACCCATTATATTTATTCCTACTGGAAACACTATATTTTTTACCGTACTAACGATGTGAACAAAATTAAAGTTGTGATTAATTTTTAAAATTTAATCAGGGCTAATAGACTCCGAAAAGCATTTATAATAAATTTGTCTCATTCCAACCATTTGTAAGTTACTTTATAACAAATATGCAATATATATAAAAATTGTACAAATTATAACCACGTAAAAAACATTTTCAAATACTAGAAATACTGGTCTCCTTATATTTACCAAAGAATGAGGTTTTTTAGGTTTCTACGCCCGAAGGGTCCGAACGCAACCCTTTTGTTCTGACAACGCCGTCTATACATCTATCAGTCCGTCCATCTGTCTATTTGTGTAAGCGGCTTCTAACTTCTAATTAAAATAGGGCCTTGAACTCGCATATGTAGTTCCTCGGTCCAAAATTATAAATGGTATTTAAAATGACTTAATTTTATATTTCGAGGAGATTCGAGGAGTTCCGGTACATGCAAAGGGAGTTAAAAAAATTAGGCATACAGGAGTATCATTTAAGGGTATCTTTTTTAAAAGATATTCTTATACAGACATACATCTTTTTTAAGATATACCTATATTTATATACATATATATTTTTTAAAAGATACTCCTACACAGATACATACATCTTTTTTAAAAGATACTCCTATACATATATCTCTTTTAAATAATACCCCTACGCATATGTACTACATACATCTCTTTTAAAAGAAACACCTATACATATACATATATCTCTTTTAAAAGATACTCCTATACAGATACAAACATCTCTTTTAAATTATACTCCTATACACATACATACATCTTTTTTTAAAAGATACTCCTATACGTATACATATGTCTCTTTTAAATAGATATTCCTACGCATATACATACATCTCTTTTAAAAGAAACTCCTATACATATACCTACATATTTTTTAAAAGATACTTCAGTACGTATACATACATCTCTTTTAAAGATACTCCTATACAGATACAAACATCTCTTTTAAATTATAGTCCTATACACATACATACATCTTTTTTTAAAAGATACTCCTATACGTATACATACATCTCTTTTAAAAAGATATTCCTACTCATATATATACATCTCTTTTAAAAGAAACTCCTATACAGATACATATATTCTAAAGGTAGAGAACAAATCAGTTTTATTTTTTTTAACTGAAAAACAACTACGTATTTAGTTGTTGCAAAGTTGCCATTCTGTTACCAGGTATCTCTAAAAGCCCATTACGTAGAAAGCTACAATTCGGCTCTGTTTTTCTCGTATACTCTATTTAAATAACAAGTACTGAAAAGGTCTAAATACAAAATAGTAAAAAGGTTATCAGTAAAAAACTAAACTATTTTTGACAAATTCCCACTTTTTTACCCATATACCACATGTTAGGCAATATATTATTACAAAGAGAAAAATAACATTAATACTTGTAAATAGTTCATTAGAAACACTATGTACGCATAAATGTCTAAATTTGTATATTTACCTAAGTATATACAGAACTCACATAGACAGAGTTCTAATTATTGGATAACCGATTAGAGTAAACATGAAAAATAGAAAACGAAGTTTGAAAAATGACGTAACCAAAACTCAATTGCAACATCTTAAATTACGATAAATTGTTATGAAAATTCTGACATAGTACATGTTTTTATTCCAAAGTAGACCATTAAAAACATACGGAATACATAATAATGAAACATAGAAAACGAAGTTTGTAAAATGACGTAACCAAAACTAAACTGCAACATCTTAAATTACGATAAGTTTTTATCACAATTCTGACATAGTACATGTTTTTATTCCAAAGTAGACCAGTAAAAAACATACGGCTCGTACGTAAGATCACATTCGTGCGCTGATTACGGATACGTGCCTGACCTTACCTCAATGCCACAAAAATTATATTGAGAATGACGTGTTTATCAATGAAAAATGGAGATCGATCACAAAGACAATTGTCGCCGTCAATGAAATCATAACAGATTTGTTTGTGAACGGAAATCGACTGCGTTCCGAGAATAAAAAATGAAAGAAATTGTTTTATGTATTTTATACCTGACTAGCCGTTACCCGCGGCAAGAAATCAAATTTACTCGCGCAAATAATCAATTGAGAAGGTCTGCTATTATTTCAAGACAAACGTTTCCTTTATTTTGTGTTTTTGGTTCATATTTTACTTTCCTTGAAGAAGAAAAATAACACAAAATAATATACGTCATAATTTTGTATCCCAAAAATGATGTCATGTGCATATCCTCCTTAAATTTGACTCATCAAATGATACAAAACTGTTTCTCGACTTAAATTTTTATTGCGATATAAACGTGTTCACTTAATTTTTAAATTAAGATTTGTATGGAAACTAATTAATAAGGTTTACCATTAAGAACAAGCTGGAGAATACAATAATTAAATATTTAAACGCGCAGCGAAAAATATTTTTGGTTATTGTCTATGAATCTGCTTAATTTTTCGGATATTTTAATTACCCGGTATGTTAGTTGACTACACGGTCCATACGTTTGCAAAGATAATACTAAAACTATCCCTCCACTCCGGAGAAATTAACTCCATTCCCGAACAGGCAAAATCAAACACGGGAAAAAATTAAATTTTAAGATAAAATTGCTTCTTGAATATCGTAGGCATTTCCATGAACTATTTTATCTATCTAAACTCTTTCATACTCATATGCGCCTAGTACTTCTGACAAGTAAATCGATAAAAAATAATGCACATTAACTAAATGTTTAGTAAGCAACTTCACGGTGTCGTATTTGTGTTGCATCGTTGCCAACTTCATCCTGCATTTTTAAAATTTCTCTCCCCTATTTTTTTCATAACGCGCCTATAGAAATACAACTTCAATAATGTCCAATAGGTTTTGGAGTGGAGCCAAAAATCGTCCAATAATCTATGACAATAATTATTTCTTTCCTAGAATATTCTTATAGTTTTGAATTTTTCCTTTGTTATTGTTTATACTATTAGCATTGTACATGTATATATTTCGCATGTTGAATATACTTGTTATAATCGTTACTACAACGAATATTATTTCTATTAATTACTCCGAAACAGCACCAAATATAGAATAAAAAATTGTGAGTCGTCTTGGGACGCCTGGTAAATAAGAAACGTAATTTTTTTTTGCTTTGTTATTGTTTATACTACTAGCATTGTACATGTATATATTCCGCATGTTGAATATACTTGATATAATTGTTACTACAACGAATTTTATTTGTATTAATTACTCCGAAACAGCACCAAATATAGAAAAAACACTGTGAGCCGTCATGGGACATCTGGTAAATGAGAAAAGTAATTTTTTTTTATATTTATATTGAGATATTTTGATTCGAACGAATTAAAAACGAAAAAAAACAAATATTCAGATAGTCGTTAACAACAAAATATTCATTTGAATTTAGAATTAAGTTTTATGAAATAATTTACCACAGAAATATTTCTTAAAATCTATTGAAAGTATATTTTTAACTTTAATACTGTTAGCCGAAAAGACAAGAAGCTGGCCGAATTTAGTCGGAAAGAGCCGGTAAGACGCGAAGTTGGCCGAATGGTACATCGCGACGTGCCCTGAGAACGATTTAATTCTCATCCAAATGCGCCATTACATGTTTCACATCAAAAACATTTTTAACTCTACTTTTCATGAGATTAATTTTACATAACTTCACAGAACGTTTTCCTCGCGACTTCCGACATTTTGAGACTTTGCCCTTGAAATATATGTCAATTCTAATAATTTTTAATCGATTTGCTCTTTCGGAGCTACACATTTTTAATATTATTACTGTGGTAAGAAGGCCCATGTAGTAAAAAGACAATATTTCAGTCTATTGAATCAAATTTGAATGAAAGCAATTTTAGGTATCTCCGATAATAAAAAAAAGCAACAAACGCAAAAGTAGAATTTCATAGTCGTCATTACAGTAATTATACTGCACATATCTACAAAATATTCATAGATTTATTTATTTTTTACTTAATTATATATTAATGGCTGACATTTAAATCGACAGCGACTTTTAATTGCAAGATGATTGAACTAATTTTAGTCGAACATATTCACTAAGTGCTACTTTCACAATTTTTTCCGTGCTCTGGTGTGTTGGATTCATCATAAGTCATATGGCCTTTGACGGCGCAGCGCACTGCGAAGATCCGAGTTCGATTCCCGGCCGCTCGTCGGGCGGGGCTGGACTGGTGTTCTGGTTGGCTATAAGAGATTGCTCTCGTAGCAATAAGTCCGCGATATGTATCAACTGTATACATTGAAGTATAAAAATGAATAAAAATACCACCTCTTTATAAAATTGTATTCCATTTCTGTGACGACAGTTCCGTTTTCACCGGTCTAACTAAATTTACTAGTACGTAATCACAACTGAACCATTTTTCCTAACGAGGTTTCCACATCTAGACTTTTGATCGACTATTATTTAAACATTACAGCATTAAAACAAATTTTATTGCCATTGTGTTACAGGACAGTGTCGGAAAAATTACTGTTGGAAATTATCTTTAATCCAATTTCATTAGAAGACTAAACCTTATATTATATTTCTGAATTCCCAATTTTATTATCTCTCGTCTTATACTCATATACACACAATGGAATTGGAAACAGATATGACTAACCACTCATTTGCCTCCTGCCTTCTCCAAACATTTTCCAGAATAATGCTTTAGCCGCTGCCATCGACTTTTCTTGCAAATCCGTTGTTTTATCTACCGCAGGATATCAATGAATGAGCAGATTTTGATAAATGAGGTGTATCATTTGATTCATCTTAACGTAGCGAGTGGGACTAGATAAAATTAGGACGCCAAATTCAAAACTTTTCCAACTCTGCGTCAAACAATTGAAAAAGCAATAGAGACTCGTTCGACATTTTCCAAATATATTTTACAAGTTTTAGAAAATTATAATATAGGATTTTTGCTGGCAATAGAATAACTAAGATAATTATTTAACTTTTCCATGAGTGTAATCATTAAACAAAACATATATTTATTCAGTATAATTACGATATTGTTTTTCTAATAGAAAAAGAGCAAAGATTTCCACTTTTAGTATTCCGTGGCAAAATTGTCAATACGGAACACTATTGTAATCCACTTCTGTATCCGTCTGTCCTTCTGTCGCAGGCGGTTTTCGCAAAAACCATTTGATGTAAAAATATGAAATTTAGCACAGAGAAAAAAGAGATAAAGTGGCCCAATCACAGACATGGGAGACTGTTTGACTGTTGAGACCAGGCCAGACCAGATCCAGGCTGTTTTATAAAACAGTGAATTTTAATTCTTGGTGTTAATTTCAGGAGGTAATTTGGAAATCAAAAAAAATTCTTTCAAGGTTATCGTATAGTGTCAAATGAAAACTTATTGAAGCAAGAATTCAACCACATATATGATACATTTTTTTCAGATTTTTCCGAGCGGTCCTTTCCTCCAGAAAGACCGCTCAGAAAAACCTAAAAAATCATGAATATTAGGAATTATATATAGATTGAACGAATATTATCGGGATTGAAAAATTCCAGCGCCATTAATTTTTATAAAGAATTACATTGTTCATTTCTGTGATTGTGAATGTGATACGGCATTGTTGCGGTAGGCGGCAAGTAGAGCGGCAGATGGACCCCTTTTAAGCTCAACGTCCTAGTGCATTATTATTAATATTTAAGTGGGGAGCTAATGATACGGAACACTAATTGTGCAAGTATAGCTTGCACTCGACCGATTTAATTGCGAAAGTATTTAAAATTATATTTCAAGGGGTAATGGTAGTTAAAATTGTTTTTCTTCTCCAATTTGTAATGGGAGTTAAAATTGTTTTTCTTCTACATAGGCATGTGAGGTATTGTTGAATACAAATATATTTTTTAATTGTTTTTTCATTGAAACACAATTGTCCAAACTGTCAACAAACAAAATTGTCAATTGTAGACCCACTGTGTTACCCAGTGTATCTTTCTTAAAACACCGCTACGTGCAAATTTATAATCCGGTTTTAATATTTCTCACATCCTATATTTAAACAAAAAAATACTAAAGAGAATTAAATATAAAATATATAAAAAATTATAACTAATGAAACCAAAGTATATTCGAAATACCTTTAAATGTTTAAATTTTGATATCTTCTTAAGTGTGTACGGATCCCTCGTAGGGCGAGTTTCACTCGCACTTTACATGTTGTTTATTGTGTTTCAAATCTGCGTTTAGCCAATTACTAAATATTTACGTCAAACGATTTCCGATAAAACATACACACAGTGGGACAGACACCGAATAGATTCCATATGCGTATCGTAGCAATTTTATTATGAAACCTTAATCCTTCACTACATGATTTCTTTTTTAGGTAAATATACTTGTATGTGATGAAAAAAATATTTAAAAAAAAATCTCAGGCGATATATACCCATTTCCGACCTCAAAAGAGGGTTTGGGTCAGAGGTATTCTACCTTACAAATTAGAATTTCGACTTTTTACATAGTTTAGACAAATTTTATTTTTTCTAAACTATGCAAAATTTTCATAGTATTATTTTTTAATTTTTTGTACTTTATAATCAGGTTACTTTAGTTTCTTCGGGTTTAGCTATTTTTGGTCATAAAATAAGTCATAAAATACATTATGTGACCTTATGTAATGTGTTATATTTTATGACCTTGCAATTTAGAATCTTACTTAGTAAAGCCGTGCTGCCATCTAGTTAAAACAATTGAATACTGCCATGAGCACTTCTGAAACGCTATCTAATGCTTCTAACAAATAATCGCCCACATAAAACTTTAATCAAAATAAGACATTTTCAAAATCTTTTGAAACAACTGTTCAATCTAATTGAAACTCTCAGTAGCAAAAAAATTAAAACATAAAACTGGATGATCACAGTCAGAAACAAAAATCGTTGATAAGCATGGCTAGTTTTTTTTGTGGAACAAACATTTGTTCGCTATTGTTATTAGTACACTTGACTATAAACAATCATTTGAATGATTTAGGGTAATTTCGAAATACTACACTACATGTTATGATTTTTTTGTTTACTTTTAAAGTGTACAAGATAAATTGTAGTTCTAAAATCGTGTGGCGTCAAACGTGAATGGTGCACCTTATAAATTATAATAGAACCTTACTTAGAACACACGTGCTGCCATCTAGTGAATGATCTTTAAACTACTTATAATACTGGCTTTGAGCCTCACAAGGAACTGTCGAACTTCGATACATTTTGACTTCACCTTAAACACTACATGATTTTTCGACCCATTGTGCAGTGAAGGGTTACACATATAAATAACGAACCAACAAGTACCCGAAATGGATACATGCATATGTGTTGTATGTGTACTGTTTTATTTAAATCTCATTATATTATTGGCACATTATTGTTTAGGCGTCTTTGCTCTAAACAATAACAAACAAATATACCGCGCCTGCCCTTGGCCACATTACTCTTCTTGCATCTTTGGCTTAAAAACAAGTAGCACAAACATTTCTAGGGTTTCGTACATCAAAAGGAAAAACAGAACCCTTATATAATCACTCACATTTTCTTCCCTTCTGAAGAAATCGATTGATGTAGAAACTTCAAACTTAGCATGGTAATAATGCATATTAAACCACACCAGTAAAATATTTAGATGGAAATTTTAGGGAAGACAAATTAAGTACTCGATTTTTTTTTAAATTCCATATACGTATAGTGTTAGGGGTCGTTTAAAACGGCTACTTATAAGGGTCTCAACAATATATTTTTTTCATAATTTTGGATAGTATATTTTCAGAGATAAACGCAAAAGAAAATGTAAAACTTTCACTTTCCTTCTTTTTTTTCTAACTTTTCTTCGCCATGCGAATTATGGTATGGTCAGGATAAAAATGCCGTGCCATTCTAATTAACTAATGAATTTGGCATGTTAAATGGGACATGTTCCACTATGGAACATGTACTTTAAAAATTAAGTTAATAGCAGTCATTTTTGGTGCACAGGCATAATCTTTTTTCGATGTTTACGTTCACTGCTCTGATCCAGTAAATGATAGTTAAAATATTTATATCCTATTTTTTAAATCTATCTATATGCAACATTTCTTTGAAATCCGCTGGGCCGTTTAAGCCAAAGACAAACAAACAAATAAAAAAATACTTCACTTCTATTATATTAGAATAATTGTAATGGTCGACGACCATTCGTCTTTAAAATTGAATCAAATGTAATGTTAAAAGAAAAAGTTAAATTATCAGTCGGAATAACAGATGCATTTTCGAACACCGATATTTTGCGAAAATCGAAAAAGGCGGAACTTAGACCATGTAATATGAGGAGCCAGATATCGATCACTACAGGTCATTATTAAGGTGAAAATAGCAGGGAAACGCAGTGTAGGAATAAACGCATGTCAGAGCCATGAAATGGTTCAACTGCTCTTCGAGTATTCTTTTTAGAGCAGCTGTCAACAAATTACAGTTAATGACGATGACGGTACTTTAAGAAGAAGAAACTATGTTAAACGCATGTCACATCCCTAGCCGGAAATCCTGTTTTAGTAATATCCTTTTATCCGCACTTCTCTGATGTTAGAAAAAATATTTGGTAAATGTAAACACAGGCCAAAACTTGGTTACCTGATCTAAACGACATAACTAAGCACACCTTACTTCGACTGCTACTATTTTTTTTATTTATTTGTTATCCGTCCATTTTCTTACTGAATCGCTTAAAACTTTGATGACGGACATCTGTCACCAACGTTTTTCGAGAATTCGTAAAACATTAAAAACTCAGTAGTTTTCAAGCCTCTCCTCCTATTTTCCCGAAATTTCGAAAATATTTATATAAATGAACGGAAGATTTTATATTATTATGTGATGTCATCGATAATTGTCCGTTAGCGTTCACATGATACCAACGTGGTGTCACCGGCATTGTCCAATAGTTTTCGCATGACTCCAACATCGTGTCGCCGAAAGGAATAGTATTATGACAACGTGTTGAAAAAATTAGTGTGAAACAAAAAATATATTACGATAACAGAAAAAACACAAAAACGATGATCGAACACAAATACAATGAATACAAAAGATAGTTATAAATAGAAAACACGGGCCGTGAACCACCCAATCACTCGACTGTCTTAATACTAAAGTCGTGAATCGAACAACATAACAAGTTAAGATGATGCAGGTCCTCCGACACCGAGCTGATCAAATTCCACGCGCGAGCGATTCATTGGGTATCGCAATCGGATGTTTTTACGCGCGTGCTGTTTATAAAATACGTAACAGTCCGGGCAAAAAACAACACCTATTCCCAATACCAATGGGTTGACAATGCAAATTTCTACGCTAGAAACAGATCGAACGGAAAATTTTAGAATCACTGATATTACAGCGTTTTTCAACTAGACGAATAAATTTTGCAGAACGGGCGTGATTTATGTAGTGTTTTGCCTTTCTATACTACATACATGTGCTTGTAGCCTATTAGCATTGTCTTTCTATACCACATACCTTTAGATATTGACTACTCTCCTCGCATCATTTGTAGACAACATGGCGAATCTCCTCCGAGGACTAGGGGCTTAGCCCTGTAGTTTGGTCTCGCATTAAATTGTACAAAAACTAAAATGATTATTATAGATCGAGCAAATAAAAACTACCCGGAATTAAGGCTACGGCTAGCTGCGAAGAGGTTCAGAGCTACATATACCTAGACTCTGTTATAAGAAAGGTCGGTGATTAGGGAGGAGATTTGTAGACTTTTTTTTCTTCACTAAATGTGCGTAGAAAAACTTCGGAAGATTTGGAGCGACAGGAGGATGACTAAAAACACCAAATTTCGCTCTATGAAATGCCTATTATCTCCAATTTTCCTCACGGGGTGGATACATAACACTGGTGACTATAGGATCGTCGGAAGATCGATGCACTGGAAATGTGGAGTTGAGTCACACGAATGTATCAATTTTCAAAGAGCTCAAAATAAAAGAAAGGTTATCGTCAACTGTGGAAATACGAATCCTGTAAATTTTTTGGACACATCACTCGCAATGAAAGCTCCATGAAAAATCTGGTAGTGCTGGGTAAAATGGAGGGCAAAAGATCACAGGGACACTATTCCACGATAGCCCGATATATAATGTCCCTCAAGCATTCCACCATCACTTTATGGGTACAGAATGCCAAAAATAGAGATAGATGGAGATGCATCTGGGAAACTGCTACTGAAAGGTCGACCGAAACATAATCAGTCTCTCAAAAACGCACAATTAAGAAGAGTATATTTACTAGTGACCCGTCCCAGATTTGTCCCGGCAAAAAGGCCCTTTGAATGCATTTGTTTTTTCATCGATTTTTTACGTAAGAATTATTTATAATTAATTTATTAAATGTATTCTCAATGGTTTAGTCACTTATTCTGAAACATTCTGATATTTGTTCTCAGCAGTTTAGATATTTTGTAGCATGAGTTCCTGGTTTATCAGTCTGCGGTAATTATAACAAACATCTACAGTAATTAGACAAGTCAATATAATTAGCCATATATCAGTCTACGGTAATAATAACAAACATTTACAGTAATTAGACAAATCAATATAATTAGCCATATACCAGTACACGATAATAATAACAAACATCTACAGTAATTAGACAAATCAATATAATTAACCATATATCAGTCTACGGTAATAATAACAAACATCTACAGTAATTAGACAAATTAATATAATTAACCATATATCAGTCTACGGTAATAATAACAAACATCTAGAGTAATTAGACAAATCAATATAATTAGCTATATACCAGTACTCGATAATAATAACAAACATCTACAGTAATTAGACAAATCAACATAATTAACCATGTATCAGTCTACGGTAATAATAACAAACATCTACAGTTATTAGAAAAATCAATATAATTAGCCATATACCAGTATACGATAATAATAACAAACATCTACAGTAATTAGACAAATCAATATAATTAACCAAATAACTTTTTTGCAAATTTCATCGTCGTATAAAATTCTCGCAAACATTATTTTGATAAAAAAATCAATTTCACCGTCATATAAAATCCCAGCAAACATTGTTTTGATAAAAAAATAAATTTCACCGTCGTATAAAATTCTTGTAAAGATTATTTTGATATTATATGTGGTTTAATTTAACTCAAAAATTTTGTAATAAAAAATGGATCATAACAGACAATTTATATTAATTGGCAACATAAACAACGTTGAACTTTTTTGTGTACTTTCATGTTGTCTATAATATAATGTTTAATATTTCATACATTATTTTAAAGTAATCAAAATGGGGTAAAGTATATCAAACATACTTCGATTCCCCTAACTGAAATGTTTTATCATTTATTTATTATCAAAACGTTCTAAAAAGGTATACACATATATGTCAATCTGGACTCTGCGTATATAATGTTTTTTTAAATGATGGTAAAAGTTTCTTGTCAGTCATATAAGCCGTTTTTATGCCATACCCTATATTATAGAAAAGCAAAACTTTCGTCTTTAAATATAATATTAGTATGACAAAGTCTAACTTAAATATTGATTTTGGCGAATGGAGAATAAAAGTAATTGGTTTGATGAATTTTTAGCTTCTACACGAAGCTGGCACTGAAAGTTTGCCACACCCAGTACTTGCCCGGTGTGCGGTGTTTACCCGCAGTGGTGGGTTATTCCCCCAAGCGGCACTGAACAATATGCGGAAGTATCGTGTGTGTACGAAAAAGATGACAAATAATTATGAATATTATTTTCAATTTCCGGAAAAAAAGTAATTTTTTAAATTTTATTTTAATGACAATAAACTATTTTTTAAGACAAGGAATAACATCTTTCTTTGTCCGACGCCTATTTCCAGACACGTGTATATATCACGCTGAAATTAATTTAAAAACAAAAAAATTTAATCCCATGTTTTTTGTGATTTTTGTTATGGTTTTAACCAACAACAAAGTCACGATCGACTTCAATTTGTATTTTAAGATGAAACCTTTTCCCGCACTATTATTTACAATTAGTTTAACGACTTTAAGCGTGATCGAACGAATGAATCAAGCAGTTTTCTCTGGACGGAGTTCCTTTCCATTCATACCTCTAATTCTATTCAGATATTTTCTGATCAAATCTTTGAATTTCAAATAACAGCGCTCCAATTAGATAATAAAAAGTTAATAAAGATAAGTTAGATAAATAAAAGAAATATTCGAGCAGTTAAGATATTTAAAAAATATTAGGCGTTAGCATTTTCAATAAATTTTAAAACGTCATAATTTTTGCTATGTTTTAAATTAATTAATTTGTTGAATGTGAAATTAAACTATTAACGTTACATAATTAAAAGTAATAAAGATAAGTTACATAATTGAAAAAATTAAGCAGTTAAAATATTCAAAAATATTTAGGCGTTAAGATTTTCCATAAATTTTAAACTTTTCTCAAAGGTCATAACTTTTGCTTTATACACACATACACATTTCAAATTCTAAATTAACTTATTCGTTGAATGTGAAATTAAACTGTTAACAGTACATAATTAAAAGTAATAAAGATAAGTTACATAATTGAAAAAATTAAGCAGTTAAAATATTCAAAAATATTTAGGCCTTAAGATTTTCCATAAATTTTAAAATTTTCTCATAACTTTTGCTTTATACACACATATACATTTCAAGTTTTAAATTAATTTATTAGCTAAATGTGTATCTCATAAGGGTTCCCCCTTGTGAGATCACTGACGTGTCTGTCCGTCCGTCCGTCACAGACTTTTGTTCTCAGACACCCCTTAACGTAGAAACTTCAAATTTGGAATAGTAATAAAATATATTAATTCGCTTATACCTCAATAGCTAAAACTCAAAAATATTAATTTGAAAATTTAAGGAAGGAAAAATTAAGTACTCGGTTTTTTTATTCCATATATAGTGTAGGGTGTTGTTTTAAAGGGCTAGTTATAAAGGTCTCACTATTTTATTCATAATTTCAAGTACAATGTCTTCACAGTTTCACAGTTACTCCCATATAGAGAAATAGGTTTTTAAAGCCTAGAAGAAAAATAGGTTTTTAAAAGCTCATGCAAAGGTTGTAGAAATAAAGTCTAGAAAAAAATAGGTTTTTAATAGCCCACGAAAACGTTGTAGAAAAATTATAGCATAATTCTAGACGTCATAATTTTTTAAATATATACAATATTTTACGCCTATGAAAGATATAGTAGGCAATATAATTAAGCTCCCAGCCAAATTGCTAAGAAACCATACGACGTAAAACTTGAAGTATATATAATCTGTTTTTTTTCCATGATTTTTCGACTATAGTTTCGGAAATAAGGGGGGATGCCAATTTAAAATAGTAAAAAACAATATTTTTTATTCTGTATAAAAAGCCCTTTCGAATTATATCTCACATGAATATCAAATTTAAAAAAAATAGAAAATTTTATTTACCCCCTTTTTAATTTTTATATGAGTATTTTAAGAAATTAGCTAGTGTAAAAAATTAAATTAGCTAGTCTAAGTGGGCTATTAAAAATAAATTATTTTACACTAGCTAATTTCTTAAAATACTCATATAAAAATTAAAAAGGGGGTAAATAAAATTTTCTATTTTTTAAAAATTGTATATTCATGTGAGATATAATTCGGAAGGGCTTTTTATACAGAATAAAAAATATTGTTTTTTACAATTTTAAATTGACATCCCCCCTTATTTCCGAAACTAGAGTCGAAAAATCATGAAAAAAAAACAGATTATACTATAATCTGATGATTAAGATTACAGAAAAATTGTTGCGATTATCCTAGACCTCTTTAAAATACGCACCACCATTTTACGCCTGTAAAAGCTGCAGCACGTGATATATTTACTTTGTGAAAAATTAATATTTGTTAGTGTTTGTCAATTTACGTAGTGAAAAATTAATATTTGTTAGAGTTTCTCAAATTGATGTACAATCTCAAAATAAATTACGCCTAAATGTCCACGAGACCCTTTTATTGCGCGTTGTGCTAGCACGTGACAGGTATTTGAAAGAAACGATATAATTAATTTTAACTTACTGATTACCTCGGTGCCCGGTAATTAATAAGTTAAAATTAACCCTCGGCTTCATTCAAAAGTGGGACAGAGGAGTGAAACATTTTTCGTTAATCTTTTCCAACATTTCAACTGAAATTTATGGATTCGAAGATTTTCCAAACAGATTCGAAAAATGATCTCGCGTCTATAATCTAATGGAAGTTATGAAAGTTGCCTGTATCTACGTGAAGATTCATATATGATACAAGAGGTTTTGAAATGCCAGAATATCAACAAGAATAAGACTTGACTCGTTTTTGATATTTCATTTCGCAATTGTACATAAACTTGAGAAAATTGAGATCAATAGTGATACTCGGTTAGTGACAATGGGATATGTAGTCAATGGTTCTTAACAGCTTGGCACTGTTCATCTTTATTTTCCAACTTCTGACCTTTTATCGAAATTAAACGCATTTCAATGGTTTCCCCAGACTCCATTTAATTAAAGCAGTGAAAATCTATTTCAATTTGCGATTAATTTTCATATTATTAAAATACAGACAGAAAAACGTATATTCCAAAAACGCTTAATTTTTTCTCTATAGTAACCTAACTTTTTTTAAATACTCTTCATAAAGTCTTTTTTCCGTTTAAAATTTTATTATGTGTACTGATATGACATTTATATCAAAGAATGTCAGAAAATGAATTTAAAATTTACTTTTTCAAACTTATGCAAATTTTTCACAATTAAATGAAACTACGTGATGTAATATTATTTCTACTTTCTTTAATGTCTTTACCACGATCTAGGTTTCGTTGTATTACAACATCTTGAGGTGGGCTATTAGCAAAGAAGTTCATCTTCTTCTTAGATTGAACCTAAGTCGCGGTAAAGAACTTAAAGAAAGTAGAAATAATACTACATCACGTAGTTTCATTCAATTGTAAATATTGAATTTCTACAAAATTAACGCCAAATATATTCAATTATGCACATTACCTTAAATTATTTTCTTTTCGCTAATTTTATTAATGGCGTTACCAGTTATAAGTGCCTAAATCTGTTACACCTACACCGGCTGACATTTCGCTTGGCCACATTGGCGACACACCCACTGGCAATGGTGTTGTCTTCGCCTTCGGGTCGTTAGCCGTGGGTGAGAGAACGTGCATTGATTCATGCCCCATGCTCGCTTACGCACGTCCACCTACGGCACACGATAGCATTTGCGTTGGTGTTGTTCAATTTAGAATTTAATTTCTGTTCCGCGCCTTCAGAATTATGGATTAAGGAGCTGCCATAAAACTACGTAGACCGTAATTAATTGAATGAAATATTACGCTGACCTTACGCGGTGGAGGGGAGACTGTGGTATGTAGTTTTATACTGTTGGCATTTAAAAAATAAAGGCATTAAAAAAATAAAATAATACCCTGAAGTGTGTAACTGTGTAAATATAAATAATAACTGAGGCTAGGAAAATATACATCTCACCCTTTTTTCACTTTAAATCCGCCGATTAATGATTGGAAAATTGCATTGTCTTCAGTGCAACGTTGCCTTTCGGCAGAAAATTTGTGCGGTGAAAAAGGCGTATAATAATATTTTAAAATGATTTTACTTAACGACGAAACGATTTTGAGAATAGAAAAGACAAAACAAGAAAAGGTTGAGGACTAGAATCCCAGACGGCTATATTTTTATTGAAAGTAAATCTATATTGCGGGAAATTACAGAATTCACTCCTACAAAGACATTGGTCATTCGTGAATTTTTCTGAACGTCTGGTATTTTATGTTTAACAAGTCTATAATGAAGAACAGTGTTACGTTTCATTAAATATTAGTCGAATAAACGTTTGTTTACCACCTGAGTTTTATTAATGTTTTTAAGATAATCCCCCAAGGGTGAAATCAATAATCGATAGGAGCTGCTTGGATTTATTTGGAGGAGGGTGTAGTACATCAGCTAGATGGAACGAAAAAGTTATAACACTGCCCTGTCTAGTATGCTATAGTGTGTGTGTATAGTTGTGTATCCTTTGCCTTTCCGAAAGTTTAAACGAAAATATTTTTTTTCGTGTAGCACACGTCGTCACGTCACTCATATATACTCGTATATCCGCGCGACTCCAGCGGCTTTTGATAACTGTAGTGTTCAAAATTTTTTTTTAATAGTTGCCAAGCAAACATTGGCTAGATAGGTATAAAAATTGAAAGTTTTCGATACACTCGGGTGTCTGTCAAAAGAACAAAATATCATTAAAAGTTTTAAATGAGATGGAGTGACGAATGATTAGGGAAAATGTCACTGTGACCTGTATGTTCAAAAAGTTTAAACAATATACTATTGGAACTGAAAATTTTAAACGGCATGAATGTGCTACGAAGATATTTCAAGCATAATAAAAATATTCCCTGTCAATGTAGAAAGTAAAGTCGTACAGCTGAACCAAAATAAAACCATGCATGCGACTTGTTTACTTTGTTCATCCAACGTATAGGATTTGTTACATTTTTATGATCAAATACATAGTTAACATAACATGGATTATAAAGCTAAAGAAATATAGCTTCCCTAATTAGAGGTAAAATACCACTAGGGTTATTAGAGTATAACTAATTTAATATCAAAATTGGAACTTGTCCCTGAAACTGTGCATCGAGAACTGCGCCGACCAGACGTTCAGAAAAATTCACTAATGACCAATGTCTTTGTAGGAGTGAATTCTGTAATTTCCCGCAATATATTTATTTATTTATTTATTTATCTACTTTAATGTATCGAATTGATACATATGGCGGACTTATTGCTACGTGAGCAATCTCTTACAGCCAACCATAACACCCGTCCAGCCCCGTTCGACGAACGGCCGGGAATCGAACCCGGGTCTCCGCGGTGCGCCGCGTCGTCACAGGCCGTTTGCCTTGTGATCAACCCAACACACCACGGCGACGACACTATAGATTTTCTTTTAATAAAAATATAGCTGTCTGGGATTCTAGCCTTCAACCTTTTCTTGTTTTATATTGGCTAAAAAATGGATGTTGCAACTAGCTGCTTTAAATATTAAACCAACTGTGTTTAGTTTTTTACCGAGTAGCTGGTTAATTTTTTTCCAATTTCTTATGATTGTTTTCTTTACATGTCTAACCCTCACTCACTAGTTACATATGCTTGCCTCAAAATAGCGTTAAAGGTTAAAATGCTAACAGCTCCTACTGCAGAAGTTAGGGAGCAATTAAATTACCAATGCTTGCATGAACAATTGAAATTATAAATATGAACACAATGTCACTTTTTACCTCTATTTCAGATTAAGTGCCAAGTTAAAAAAAATCATTTTCTTTACGTGGACTAATTTTGTAGGTATAATAAAGATAACATTTGTTCAATCAAGTCAAGTTATGTTACACAAATATAATTCAAGTAAAAAAATCCCTCATGAATATAATGATGTAAATAAAATGATTGATGATGCTAAATAAAATGAAAAAAAGGGAGAATTGAAATTAATTTCTAATACATGATAATGTACTAGAAATTAATTTCAATTATCCCTTTTTCCTAGAAATTAATTTCAATTATCCTTCTTTAGTCAATAAAATGTACTAATAATTGTATTAGATGATAATCTAATACAATTATTAGTACATTTTAGTGACTCGGACCTTGAGTATATTTATATAAACTACAAATTGGAAAATATAAGTAATATATTGCAAAATATAAATTTTCTATTACATGTCTGTAATTATTTTTAATTGAATTTAGTTATTAAAAAAATAAAACTTTTTAAAATTACCCACGTTACGGAGTAGGTAACTAATGAATATGCCATACGTGTGAACAACATTTTAAAGGCATTCTCCCTCATGTCAAAAGGATATTATAAAAGCATGTTTTTAGAAAAAAAAATGTGAACAATAAAATAAAACATTAATGGACCGATAACATAATTATATTTGCGTGATTTAATCTTGACTGTACATTGAACAAATGCTCTTCGCATAAACAAGAGTTTTCTTCCAACACCCTTAACACTACCAGGACTGATGAGGAGCCGCTTGCAATTCTCACCGCAGAATATACTAAAGAGCAGGACAGTATTCGTGATCTCTCACCTGTTTGGTTGTAAAATCAAATACTGTAGCTATTTCATCCAATTATGGTAGTAAGTGTCATTTTTAATTTCCAGGAAGGGACTGTGGTGCATGTGGCGCATACTTCGCAAAATAAATAAATGTGCATAGGAAATTAATAGATGACCACACCGCTTTCAATGGAAAAATGAAAATCTTTTTAAGTGGTAGGGTGGGGGGTGGGGTTAGGTAAGTATAGTGTTAAGCTTTATGTGCTGGGACTAACGATAAAATGGCTCGAGAAAAATTATGTAGAACTTTTCCCGAATTTAAACTTATGAAAGATAATTTTCCAATTTTAAGTAAATTGAAGGCGTGGTTAATATCACCATTTGCTTATTTATATTATTAAAATGGGGGACTGTTTTCTTTATTTTATTGAAGAGGTATTTAATAAAAACATGAATCAAAACGAGACATTTTTCAGTTATTTAATTTGTTGTATTCTTTTAATAGCTTATTCTTATACCCTAATTCACTGCGATTTGAAGTTACCTTGTCAATAATCTTGTCAATGAAAATAACTTCTAGAAAAACAGAAAAAAAACTACTTTTCACCTTCTTTCGTAGGTAAAGCTACGTCAGGTATCATAGAGGTGGGGGGAGGGAAAGTGGGGATGACGTCAATAAATGTCCTAACTAAACCCTCAGTAAGTTAGTGTTGGAAGCCCCTTTATTCACTTTGTCTAACGAGCTTTAAGCACATTTCGTATATTTCATTATGTTTTTATTATCCTGCAAAAAAATGTTGTTAAGCGCCATTAATAAACTTTTAAACATTATAAATAATAATTTAACCCATTAGTCGCCGACGACACGTACAGTGCGCCATTTGATGTTAATACTTCTGCAGTTGGATGGTGTAACGCTGTTTTTGCAAAACCGTTACAGTGAGTAATTTAATCCGGCGCAGCGTCGTTGAGGTTAGAGCGTATGACCCAGAACATTTTGAATTTCAATTATTAAATAATATTTATTGAAATTCTCAGCAGCCGGAGTTAAGACCTTCTTCTCCTGATCGCAGAACATTTAATAGGTTTCAAGCAATTATGAACTTGATTTAATGTGAAAACTATTACTTTTATCGTGATTATGTATATAAACCGGACGAGTTTGATTAGCTATGGCGTGCGATTGGTGTAAGAAATTACTTGTTTTAATTCCAATTTTTAAATTCATCCATAAAAATACATTATTTCTGTGTTTATGTAAATATTGGGAAGATCATTTTTTGTATTTATTATAATCTATAAATATAAACTGCCTTAATATTATAATGCAAAAAATGACTTTCTTACGTTTTATACTATTTAATATTAGAACACACATATAAAAACGTATTTTGAATTTGGAACGTACCAAGCGTTGTCTAAGAAATTACTAAATAAAAATAACTAGCAATCCGCCCCGGCTTCGCACGGGTGCGATGTAGGTACTAATGTGGTGTAATCGTGGAACGATTAATAATATTACTGTCATTCACGCGCTGCCACCGCCCGTCGCGAATTTTAAATCTGTTATATCTTCTAAAATATTAATGATAATGATTTGCCGTAAAGAGCAAATTTTATCTACATTAAATGCCCAACGAAACCAACTAATTTAATTAAATAAAGATTAATATAATATTGATCAAAATAACTTCGAAAGTATAACTCACAAAAAAAATTAATAAAAATGGTCACTGAGTTATCCATAGGATATAGATATATGCATTGCGGACTTTTTTGTAGATATTTTTACAATACACACTTCCATAGTACAACATTTTGATATATCTCGTAAAGTTTAGTCAGCATTAGCAATGAAAGCGCCCAAAATTAAATTTTTTTACGAAATATTGACTTTTTTCTGTAAATATAACATGCATGTATTATATCTATAAACCTTCCGGAAGAAATTATCTGAATGATAATGAAAACCGCATTAAAATTCGTTGCGTAGTTTAAAAGATCTAAGCTTACAGAGGGACAGACAGACGCGGGAAGCGACTTTGTTTTATATTTTGTAAAGATCAGTCCGTAGGTACGTTCTACACATTGGGTTAAATTTAAGGTTTTCTGCTTGTGTTCATTTTGTTTTTTTTTTTGCAAATACAACGACGGTGTATCTTTCTACCGAAGGTATATCTCTGGGACTACAGTTCAAATATAAAAGTTTCTCGTACCAGTGGACAGAGTGCTATCTATCCTTGCATACTTACTACTAAGTTATAAGATCCCATAAAGCGTTTTGATGTCCAACGGCAAACTAGTGTTTCAGTGGTTCATAATGCACCTTGTGCGTCATTTAATAAATTGTATCAAAAATAAAATAAAAAAGAAACCGTTATTAAACAAACAGAAAAAAATTATGATTTAAAAAAAAACCAACAATCGTCAAGGGATTGGCGATATATGCTTTAACACGTTTAATATACGCGTTAGGGGGTTAGCAATAAATGCGTTAACATGCTCACTACCACGTTCATATACATATATACTCGTACATATGTGACACCATAATTTGTTCTAATTTTGCATCCAGTGTCAGAAATATGTGACGGTGAACTTTATTTACTATTTATAATAGATGCTTGCTCGATCTTTCTACCTGAGCCCGCCGTCGGATATATGTGACATGTGTTCTTTTACTATTTATATATAGGTTTGCCCAATTTTTTTACCCGAGCCTGGTGTCAGAAATATGTGACATGCATACTTTAACTATTTATGATAGATGTTTGCCCTAGCTAAAAATATCGGGCAAACATTTATCATAAACAGGTAAAAAACACATGTCACATGTGTCTGACAGCGGACTGTGAGGTCGTTACAAATATGTAAGTGTCTTCTTTAATTGTTTAGGATAAATGTTAGCCCAATATTTTTACTAGATCCTGGCAAAAATATCGGACAAACATTTGTCTGGAAATATATTACACGTGTACTTTAATTGTATATGATAAATTATTGTTTTAGTTAAAAAAAGGAAATTACATTAGGCTGCGCGTAGTGAGAATGTTTATGTACAACTGTGTCCTGGCAAGTAGAAGACGAACCCAATGGAAAGTGCTGGTATTGAATATATTTGGCGTTAATTTTGTAGAAATTCATTATTCACAATTAAATGAAACTATGTGATGTAGTACTATTTCTACTTTTTTTAAGTTCTTTACCACGACCTAGGTTTCATTGTATTACAACATCTTCAGGTGGGATATTAGCAAAGAATTCTTTATTTGCTAATACGTTTTCCACTTCTTCATTTTAAAGGACTCGGCAATATTTTCTCTTTATATATATTTTCAAGTAACTTCAGGAAATATTAAAATTAACTTGTATCATATAATAATATAAACTTGTATTAATTTACAATTATTGTGTAATGAAACTTGGTAACAAAATAATAGGTGCCTTCTAGAAGGAGATGGATTCTGCGAGAGAGACAGAAACAATTACTATTCAATTCCTTGTCCAACTCTATTAACCGACAATAAGAGTCGACCATTGCTTACTATAAGGACTGCTTAGGTTTTAAGTGACAGTTAGTTTTTAACTGAATAATCAGTTACGGAGATTGTTTATTACAAATTGTCTATTAAAAACAGAAATTATTTAATTTGTTTACTTATGCTATTTTGAGCAATAAATAACGGACAGTTGTCGATGAAGCTGACGTTTCAAGGTATAGCAGTAAACAGGTCGGAAAACTGGATAGCCGTAACCTTCGTAAAATTATAAGACACGCCTTTATCGAAATGACATATGTTAACGACGAAGCTTTGAAATGTTAGTATATCAAGAAGAAAATTATTTAACTTGTATTTAGTCACTGATAAAGGGGGTCGTAATGCAAATTAAAATAAACTGTACATGCAACACTGTAATGATTTTCTAACGAAACGCTAGCCTTTATTTGGATATATTTCGTAACGTTGCAGTAAATTTATCTTTTTTTAGGATTCAATACTTCAAAAGGAAAAAAGGATCACTTCGTTGTCCGTCTGTCTGTCTGGCCAGACCCTTTTTCTCAGGAATGCGTGGAGATATCATGTTAAAATTAATATCAAATACTTAGTTTATTTATGCCCCCATGTTTTGACACTCGCAAATAAATGAAAACCTATAGGGTACTTCCCGTTGACCTAGAATAATGAAATTTGGCAAGAAGCAAAGTCTCACATCACAAGTAAAGAAAAAATCCAAAAATCGTTAATTTGTAGTTATATCACATAAAAAAACCTTTTTTTTAATATGCGACTGTGAAAGATATAATAGAAGATAATCTTCGTTCTAAAAAATTACAATTTTGTAAATAGTGTAATAGCAATATTATATACCATTAAATTTTTATAAACGCCTAAATGTGTACGGAACCCTCGTAGCGCGAGTTCCACTCGTGCTTGATAGGTTTTTATTTTCAGTTTTCAAGTTTATACATATATTATTTCTTTTTAAAATAAACTGCACAGTTTACATTTACTTTCTTGCGAAACGCTAGACTAAATATACGTCTTTTGTGATAAATCTTAATATTAGGTTGGCAACTTACAAACCCGCCACTTTTTTCAACCGAGTTCTAGAATTTTATAGAAGTTTTTAGAATATTTCTTGTAGGGTATATATAGAGTGCGGCTTTCGAATTTCTGTTCAATTTACAATTGAGTAATCGATGAATAAAGAATAAATTAAAAGTGGAAATATTTCGAAGTGAACTTAGAGGACTCTTTCTTCATGAATGTCGTGTAGGGCGAAAAACCAACGAACCCAACGAAGTATCGCGCAATATATACACAACGATGGGTGAAATTATGCCCTCTTCTAACACAGCAAAGCACTGGTTCCAAAGTTTCAAAGAAAATAATTTTGACCTGTCCGATAAACTTCATCCAAAGTAACCCCCTACAATTGATTTAGAAACATTTAAAAGCCTTATTGAAACAGATCCCAGATTAAGTTTGCGTTGTTTGGGAGAGCTATTTTCGTGGACCATTGGAAAAACAGCTTCATGCTTTGAGAAAGACGTGGAAATTTTCCGTTTGGCTACTACATGAGCTAACACCCTTTCAACTTCAGCGGAGAGGTAATGTGTGCTTGGAGCTACTAAGTTGCCAACAAAAGGCTAAAGTATCTGTTACGGCAAATGAAAAGTGAGTGGTTTATGTTAATTTTTAGCACAAACGCCAGTGGCTAGGAGCTGTAGAGAAAGGTGTACCTAGACCAAAATATTATATACAAAAGTCACTTTTGAGTGCATACTGGGGTATAAATGAAGTTATTCATTGAATTATTCACTGTGAACTCTTTCAACCTAACAATAAAACTACGGCTAAAATTTATTGTGAACAATTGACCAAAGTCACCTCTAAACTTCTTTCAAATCAAAGCAAAGTTTATAACAATGCTCGACGCGACGAAGCAAAAGTAACGCGTGAAAAACTACTCCCACTCGGATGGAGTATGCTACGTCATCCACCGTACTTTCCAGATCTTTCGCCATCTAATTGCCATTACATTCGCTCTCTGTCTAATAATTTACGTGATAGAAAATTAAAAGACGAAAGCCATATCAACATCGAACTTCACCAGTTTTTCAGTTAAAGGCCCAAAGATTTCTACAAGGACGGAACTTTAGCTCTGCCTGCATGATGGTGACAAGGGTTAGATACCGTCGGTGCTTATATAACGATTTAATTTATTGACTACATATAAAAAGTTGAAAAGTTTGTGTACAGAATTGGTAGGTCTATCAGTTGCTAATCTAATATTTTACCCATATATAGTAGCTCCGTACAGAGACCAGATGACTGCATAGATATATGAAACGGAACATTTGTCTTCTGTATGTTCGTTTATAACTCAACTGCTGATGGATGAATTTTGATGCGGTGTATGTTATTTATTGGGCTTTTATACCCAAAAGTATATATAACTTTGATATACCTTGTAAGGTTATTGATTTATAATAATATTTGTGATAAAAGTCGGCGAAATATCTGTAGATTGCGACCTATTTAATCTTACACTGCCTAATGGTATGAAGCGTACTAAAATTACATCTGACAGAATTATAGGTCATGCACTATTTTTCAAAAACACACAGTAAGGTGTACCTATTTTTTATATTTTATTGACAAAAAAACCACAATTGGTGTTTTTTTTTAGCCCACACTAAGGATATGTAAAAATAATTTTATAAATATTTGAGCTTCTTGCTGGAACCTTATCCACATGGACTATAATAACTTAAGCCTACGTGTCAATCAATCCAGACTATAATTTATCTGTTCCTTTATATCTCAAAATCGTTTTGCCTTTAATCAACATCGTGATCGAATTATAAAAGGGATAAAATTTTGTATGTTGTCCGACATAAATTCGGGACATCTATATGAGTTAATATGTGCTGAAATAGAACTAGTAGAATTTTCCTGAACATAATGAATATCACAAAAAAATGAGTGCTACGTTCAGGAATTTCATCACATTCAGGGTAAAAAGCAAATAAAGAAATAAGTCTATATATCAGTCTGGACTATAATCTATTCGCATGCCAAATTTCATGTAGATCTGTTCAGAAATCACCTATTTACAGAGATATGTTAGATTCATCTAAACTTTTGTATATATAATATTAGTTAGGATAAACAGTGAAGTTGTCAAAAAATATTCAATCTACATATACTAAACCTCTTACAGTATTCCGTTTAATAAATACTTTAACGAGTTGCCATTTTTTCAATTTTACGTTAATAAATAGTAAAAACAAACAAAACGTAGTATATTAGCAAGTGTAAATTTTGTTGCATATAAATTTATACCGATGCAAGCGATCACGCTCCTCTATGAATATGAGAAAAATACCAAAAGCACTTGTCTCTAAATTTGCCTCAATAAACTTCGATAACAAATTTTTTAAACAATCAAAATAATTACAACTAGTAGCAAAGTCATGTCCTTCTATTTAACAAAGCGTGCTGCAAATAAATATATAGTATACTAACTTTTAGTTGCGTATAAACTTGTACCAACACAAGGAAATATATAGTATACCTACATATATGCCTTTTTGTTGTATATAAATTTCTAATGCTTGCAAAAAGACAAAAAGCTATAGAAACTGTTAAAATTGCTAAAAATGTATTTATGGAAAAAAATCACAGAAGATTGAACTTGTAAGTTAAAATATGTTATAGTTAGTAAAGACAGGGAGATTCTCTGTCTTGCATCTTATTTAACATAGCTCTTGAAAAAGTTATGAGACTCGGGAATTAACACCAAAAATACCATTCTGACAATTGCTGGCCTACGCTGATGACATTGATATGCAGGAAATTGTAAAAAAAACTACACCTCTAATACAAAGTAGGTTTATTTTAACTTTATATCAACAAATGCGGATTTCTTTTTTTAAAAACCACGTTTTCCAAATGGCGGCCATCGAGTCTGACACACTCTTCGAGTCTAGCATGCATGTTTTCAAAAACGCATTTGCAGAGCGACTGGGGTATCCGACTAACTTCGGCTTGAATATTTTCTTTAAGTTGTGTCACAGTGGTCGGATTTGTTTTGTAAACAACAGATTTTAAGTATCCCCATAAGAAAAAGTCACATGGGCTTAAATCGGGTGACCTAGGTGGCCACGGTACGGTACCGTTTCGGGATATGTTTTTTTCTGGAAATAACTGCCGCACTGCATTCATGGACACATTAGCAGTGTGAGCTTTGGCCCCGTCCTGCTGGAACCATGTATTTTGGTTGACATGGCACACCAGACTGTTACTTTAGGCTTATGTAAAGGCTCTTGATGCATTTGTCTTGGGTTGTGGCCATCCCAGTAACGAAAGTTCTGCTTATTCACATATCCTCCAATGTGAAAGTGAACTTCGTCACTAAAGAATATGTTGCCCATCCGGGTAGCAGTACGAAATCTCAACAACATCACCTCCGCGTAAGTTTTTCTTAATTCAAAGTCAGAATCGTGTAAATCTTGAACAATTCGAATTTTATATGGATGGAACTTAAGCTTTTTTCGCATTATTAACTGTAAAGTTGATTTCGGAATTCCCAATATCGATGAACGTGTACACAGTGATAAACGGGGATTTCCAACGACAGAAACCATAACACGCTCGACATTTTCATCCGTGGCTACCAATGGTTTAGGTCCTGGCCTGGGCCTATTTAATGTTGATACTGTAGTTCTGAACCTTGCTACCCATGACTGAATGAGGTTGATCGATGGTCCATCACGTAATCGACGAATACTGTAACGATTATTAAATCGACGGCGTGCCACAGACAGCGAAAATCCACTCGAAATGTACGCCTCGACGGCAAAAGCGCGGTGCTCTCCACTCCACTGTTCCATGGCTACTAAAACATCCGCACCGCTTGCGCTTCTAACGACGCCCCCCGCGCCCCTCTTATGTGTTGCGTTCAGAAACTATGTTTGTTCAAACTTTGAAATCTACCACTGGACACCCTGTAATTGGGCAAACCAAAAAAGATGTTATGGAGACGTTTATTGCCCTTGAAACTGCTGCTAGAGCTATTGGCTTAGCAGTAAACGAAGAAAAGACAAAATGTTTGGTAGTAAGCTCTAGAGCGCATGATGTGCAGCCGCTCCAAATTGGAAATTATACTTTTGAATGAGTCACTCAGTTTAAGTATCTGGGCACACTCTTTACCAGTAAAAATGAGATAAAAGTTTAAATTAGGAACTGACTTTTGATAGCAAAGAGATGTTACTATGGTCTAAAAAGACAATTCAAATCAAAACTCATCTCTGTTAATCCAAAAATAAATCTATATAACTCCCATCAGAACTATCATTTTGTATGGCAGCGAAACTTGGGCAATCAATAAAGCAGAAGCGAATAGGCTACTCATCTTTAAAAGAAAGATCCTTAGATCAATTTTTGGAGCTGTTAAAGAAAATAATATCTGAAGAAGCTTATATAACAAAGAAATTTATACTAAATATGGTCAAGCAATTGAGAGTAATCAAGTCCTACAGAATTAGATGGTTGGGACAAGTTTTACGGCGGGAAGATCTGGACCCATTTAAAAAACTGACTTTCGCGAAGATTAAAGGTACAAAGAGAAGAGGAACCTACAAGGTGGTTGGACAGTGTAGAGAAAGACGTAAAAATTTTAGGAGTGAACAGGTGGAGAAACCTTTCATAATGTTGTACCGCCTGGAGGGAGCAGATTGGTAAAGCATTGGCCTGCACCAGGTTGTAGTGCTGACAAAAAAGAAGTAAAGATGTACAGTTTTTGCAGTGCAAGCTGATCTTCTTCCATGCCTTGGCCTCCAACTAACAGAAGTCCTGTAGACATGTAGATGCTATGACACTTTTCATCATTACTTCAAACACAATGAAAGATACAATAAAGACATAGAGAAAAGATATAATATTTTAAAAATTTAATAACAATCATTTTTTTTATTTCTCTACTGTGTGTATTTTGCCTAAGTAGTCAATCTGATCCTATTAAACATCTACCATATATCAATTACTTACAGGGAGAACTATGTAAATATTCAAATCCTACTTTCACAGTCAACAGTTAATTTTTTTGCATCAATACACCTATATCTTGCGAAAGTTTAAACGCGAAAGAAAAAATATAATTAAATAATTTTAGAAAATATCCAGTGTGATGTTAGTCTAAATGGTACAAAAAAATTATATATCAGCTGCAACTTTTCCAGATTCAATTTAAAACATAAACGCCACATTGAACATAGTCTTACATATGTCTATATGTAAGACCATGGTGGAAAATTAAACTAAATAACTTACTCAGTCATTGATGTATTTATTTGCGTAAAGAAGACATTTGAAATAATATCTAATTACAATTATCATATTTTTTCAGTTATTTCCTGCATGATTTTTGTTCCTTGCTCACTTACATGGAGAAGCAAAAGAGAAAGTAGTATTTACAATTTCACCCTGACTGGCAAATATGGGCAGCGTTGAGTGTGGAAACATAAGTATGGAAAATGGCAGTTATTGCCAATAAGTAAAAAAAATAAATATTAAATCAATAGGTAATTTAGACCAAAAAATTACTATTGATTTTATTTATTTTCTTCTATCATTTTTCGACATTTTTCTAGTTTGATTTATACAGTATCTTATTACACAAACTGGCATTTTTAAATGTCTATGAAATTCCTAAAACGTAATTAATGCAACTGCGGTCACTGGACCGCAATTTTGTTAACCACGGACCGAGCGAGTATAGCATCTCTGTACAAATAATATCCCAATGCACTCGGCCTCTTTTTATCACAATACATACTTCAGTTTTTCAGCTAGATCCTAAAGTTAATAGAAACTTTTCATTGATAGACACTTTAGGATCAATTCACTACGATTTGTGTGAAGTCAGAGCAAATACAGAAACAAATGAACAATTGATGCAATGATATAATTAAAAAAAATTTTTTAGGTTCAATCATCTCCGAAATCTTATTCAAAAAGTATCCTAAATTTAGAGACACAGCTCAAGAATTTTATCTTTTTGTCTTTTTTTTATTGATTTGTCTTATAGTTCCAGTGAAAAATATTTTTTATTTATTTATTTATGTACTTTAATGTATAAATTTAATACATATTGTGGATTTCTTGCTACGAAAGCAATCTCTTACAGCCAGCCGAAATGACAAGAAAAATGTTGAAACTTATATTTTTTTAAATAATGTTAAATAGCTCCGTATTATATTACAGGAAATATGCTTACAATATATCAGTGATATAATATAATATTTCATATTGTCATATAAATGAAATTATGTAGTGGAAAGTCTCAGTTTAGAATTGACATTTTAAAACAAAATTCAAATTGTCACAAAATTCTATTATTCTTACAGAATTCAACTTGTCTTTCAAAGACAAAATGAAAACATGCTTGTAAATTCAGTGGCGGAGACCAGACTAAAACTAAATAGGTAAATTGCCTTGACAATTGTAGTCTGAATAAATACATCTGATATAAATAATTCATTGAGGAAGTAACAAAAAAAGTCACAGATTACACAATCAAATGGTGTTTTTATATTTCGTATTTATATATGCTATGTTTATTCCTATGTTCTACATTGTATGTTCCCAATTATAAAAAAAGTACTTGTATAGTTTTTAAATGCAAACTCGTGTATGATATTGACACAAATAATATAACCAAAATAAGAAACTAAAACATTGTAGAGGTTATCACTTAGTAAATTAGGAGTGAGCGATGTTGCGACCACCTTGCTGTTTACTAATACAAAGGACCTTTGATAAACAAGCATATTTATGAGGAAATATCTGAGGTTGTTATTCAGATTAATATTAATTGTATCTGTCCAGCAGCTATTAACAAATGAAATTGGAATGAAACAATGAAAGTGCTGTAAGTAATACACATATATTTACATTTAATACTAAATATCATATCAAAATATTTTTCCTGTCCGGAAAAACGAGGCATTAAATGAAAACCATATTTTAAAAAATTTAAATATATCATTTATAGTATCTTAGGTTTCATATCTCAAAAAGGGAAAAACGAAACCCTTACACAATCCCTCACGTATTCATTAGTTGGCCACAGGCATTATTCACAGAAAATATATGCTATAGAACCTTGACTTTTGGCATAGCAATAAAGCCTATTTTCCCACATATAACACTTAATAATATTCATGTGAAAATTTTAAAAGGGAGAAACAATTTTTTTTTAATTTCACGTATCGTGTGGGATACTCACTGAAAAAGCAGTTGTATTATATATATGTATATATATCATTCTCTATTTCCAAAACTGCTAAAGTTATGAAAACAACAGTATTACTAGAAATTTACCAGGAAACTAAATATTTTTCTAAATTCCATAACTTTAATATACTTATAATATTTTTAAATCTGTTATAGTTTTACTAGGTGCAGTATATTTACATAGTGAAAATTAATATTTGTAATCTACACAGTGAAATTAATATTTGTAAGTAGTTTAATAGATATACTATACACACTTAAATGTGAACAGAAGCCTACTATTATAAGTTCTACTTATACCATTTTTTGCACCAAAAATATTGGGTTTCTTTCGAATCATATTATATTTCTAGAAGTTTTGTACAATATAAAGTTTAAAGTAGACACATTTATAGTATCTTAATTTCTTTTCATTAAGCGTAACATTAAACGTAACAATTTAAATTGTCTTATATGATTGTTTAAAACGACATAAATTAATTTTATATTTCATCATTACAAGACAGGTGAATCATACTAAAATTAGTTTAAATTTCTCGCAATAGAGTATTATGCCAAGTGGGATGCTGCAAAGTTATAAAAATAACTGTCTAGTAACACTGAAAGAAGACCAATTAAGCAAGTGTTTTAATACTAAAGTTATAAATAATTTGATAGGTAGCTTTCGATAAACATACTGAATTGTAAATGTATTGCAATCTCGTATTATAAATATTTGAACCATAAGCAAAATTAACAAGCATTAGCTACTGTCACGGACTGAAGTTTGGGTTACAAAAAAGCAAAAAATTCCATTCCTGAACAATTGCTCTTAACCATCGTAATTTGCTACATGTATTTGCTATAAAAAAAAGTTAAGTGTCGTCAAAAAATGTTTATATCAAAATATATAAATTTTTTGGCGAGACTTAACTTTCTCTATCTTATATATTTACCTCCGTTCATCACACATTCAGACAAAAGTATAAATAATTATTCTACTGCTCTAAAAAATAAAAAATTGTGTCTATAAACATTCCATCGAGCGAGTATACACTAAACGCTGAACGGAACAATTCTAGCAATTAAGTATAAGATCCCTTACTCAACATAAGTCCAGCTCTTTACGTTATTGGAAAACAATTTAAAACGACAATCATTACAACAACCTTGTAGATATTCTAGTTTATCTCGATTAGCAGACGATCTGTACATGCACATATCTAAAAAAATCTTTAAGTAAACAGAATGTCCCGAGTAGATGATTATATCTCCATTCACATTAATAAATCAACATAATTATGGTATACAATGGATCTACGTAAATCTCTATATTAATTAAAGCCGGTCAACGCATTTTCATATTGTTTCGAAAAATGCTTGTTAATGAATGGCATAATTAAAAATGCTTATAATGACGCTTCCATTATCTGCAATTTACACTTTTTTTAAAAGTACTTGTTGCATGAATTTCAAGCTTCAATAGCTGCAAGAAGACTAATTATGACAATAACAAATTTTACTTAATAAAAATATCTAAATAAGCAAATAGTAGTTTCTGTTTCCATATTAAACCCTAGTAACTATAGTTATTTAATTTATGTATATTTCACCATAGAAATTGAAGCGTACTAATTTTATATACTTCGATGAATTGTCCAAAACAGACTAATAATTTTTAAAAGAAACTATGTAAAATTTTCGGTGCTGTACAAATTAAATAAGATTTGGTGAATTCTTTACAATCACAAAATCTATAATTGATAGAAACAGACATTTGTTAAAGTCATCAATTCAAACTGAATAAGGTAACATGCACACTTATTTAGATCAGAGGATAACAACCCAACTAGACTACTATCTTTCCACAAGCCAGAGGTAACAGGAAACGGGGAAGACCTGCACTCAGATGGCTTGATGATGTTGAGAATGACTTAAAAATATTAAAAGTTACCAACTGAAAACATAAAGCATCTGATAGACTTCGATGGAAAAAGCTCATTAGGACGGTCCTGACCTGCTCTAGGCTGTAGTGCCAAGAAGATGAATTGTGCAATAATTAAGTTCTATGAACTTTATATCCATTTTTAACAATTCAATATAATTATATCATCTAATATGTGAAGTATTAATTTGCGAAAAATGTTTTTTCTTACCAGTCTTAAGGATATATAAAATGTATTCGGATAAACTTTTGAGTATTTAATTTGTAACAATCAGTTAAAATGTTTAGGTTTTAGAAAGCCCTACTTACATAAAATAGATTATCTTCATCGTGGACAATATTCATTTATTTTCTTTATATAAATAAGTAGTATAATCATAACAATATTTCAATACTCGACTGCAACATCAAAACAATATGGCCCTTCATTGTAATTGGACATACAAAAAAAACTACCGAATTCTGCAGTAATACTATCAAAACACCCATTTAGTTGTAACATTGGACAAAGTGATTAATTTAAATAGTTTAAGCCAGTACCGACACGACGACGGGAAATAGACCACAACAATGCGTGTATTATTGGAGACCATAATTGCCACCCTGAGTTGGCAGGTTGGCGATCACAATGTGTAGCTTCTCGCACCAGTAGCTGCCCATCACTGGTTTGTGATATTTACGCTACGTGATTAATACCATCACTCCGGCTGGAGCAGTTTGTTAATGCTTTCTCAATCAAAAAGATACTTCTTCTCATTTATAAAATTACTATAATTTAATTTTTACTTATATTATTATGGTAAGATAAAAGAGAAACCTAAAGAAAACGAACACATTTTTTACGAACAGTAACTAATGAGTTACACTTGTAAATTGAGTGAACTGGTTTACAATTAAATGAAACTACGTGATGTAGCATTATTTCTACTTTCTTTAATTTCTTTACCACGACCTAGGTTTCGTTGTATTACAACATCTTCAGGTGGGATATTAGCAAAGATAGATCTTTGCTAATATCCCACCCGAAGATGTTGTAATACAACGAAACCTAGGTCGTGGTAAAGAAATTAAAGAATGTAGAAATAATGCTACATCACATTTAATTGTGAATAATGAATTTCTACAAAATTATCGCCAAATATATTCAATATTTGAACTGGTTTATTCGACATGACGTTATACACAGGCATTCTTGGATATGATAAATTTTTATAATCTTCGTTAAATGTAAAAAAAAGACTTCCAAAATGGATATGTTAATTGGTTAATTAACCATTTCATTAGATATAGTACTCAATATATGCAGTAAAGTGAGAATGAAAACCTTGATCTCCAATATTTCTTCCAGTATCTAAATATATGAACTAGATATACAAAAAGTATGTAAAGGTAAGCTAATGCTGTCACATAGCACTGCATTTGTATGCTATGTGACATGCATGTCATTGTCATTTTATGTTCTATTTTTATCATTCAGGAGCAGTGCCAAGTGAATAAATATCCATGTCAAATATGAAGAATAAATGTATTTCTAGTACGGTAGCCTATACATATATAAAGGCATAGAAATACTACATAACCGATTTTCCGAGTTCTCTTTAATATTAAATTGATTTAATTTTCTTGCTTTCTTGTCAGTCATCAAACTAAACCACTAAGACATCTCTATAAATTTGAAAATAATATGTGCGTATATCAGCAATGGCCTTCGTATATTGAACTTTATCAATATTTACATTTTGCAGCTATATTGCTAAGATCTAAACCTTGCAACACTGTTTGGATATGTTCTCAGCATATTTTATGTGGTCTATCAATTCCTTTACTAACACTTATCTATTAGCCACATATTGTTGTTATCAGATATTTACATTCACATCCTTCCTTTTGTATAAATCTGTTGATAATGTAACTAAATTTGTGGGGTAATGAAATAGCAACGTTATGAATTAAGACCAGTAAATGGTAACAGTAATCAGTAACCTTAATTATGTTATTATTAACATTATTTATGCCATAAAGTTATCATAAACCATAATTATATCTTTTTTCATTAATTAATAACAGAATAGTCGAACATTCAACTAACACATTCAACTAACGACTGACAGGACAAACAGACAAGGTGAAACTAACGAGGGACAACAACTACTGACAATTAATGAGAAACATAATACGTTTTTAACTATTGGTAAGTTGTGACTGTCTTGACCGTGTGTGCTATGAGCGTAAGTATCTTATTGTGAAATTCTCCTCCAAAAAAATAAATTTTATATAGATAAGTAATTCGATACAAAGTTATTCAAAAAGTGATCATCAATATTCTTCTCTCTATAATAGACGTTTGAACTTAATTGCCTTTGATTTCTAGTTATTGTTAAAAGAAAATTAAAATTTATTTCATTTCTATGAAACAGTGACACTTTGGCAGAGATAGCTGAATTCTATAAAATATAATTCAATAAAAATTCATAAATACAATATAATATTTCATTGAATAATTTTCTGTAACAGTTTTAAAATATTAGCCAAGTAGTTATATTTTCAAGTTTTCACTAATATTGACGGATGGATAGCCCCACATGTCAGACCTGGTAGATACCAGTGTTTCCAGAGGTGCCACATTTGCCAATATTGGCTGACAAGATATTTTTTGAGTTGTATTTTGGCTATGACTTCAGTAGCAATGAATGTCTTTAAAATTAGTACTCAAGTGTGTGACCCCTGGGTGCAAATCAGTACAATTGGGGTGAATGGAAAAGGATTGTAAAAATAAAAGGGTTAAAATTAAAACAAAAGTTTAACTTAATATTTCGATGTAGCCCTGAATAGCCTGGTAGTCTTTGTGTAATTTAGAAATTTATATACTTATTTCTTTTCCAGAGTTACAAAGTGTTGAATTGCTCAGTCTTTTGTTACGCCGACTTAGAGGACTTCACAGGGTAGGTATCGTTAAAAATGAATCATTAAAATTATATTCCTATAATCTCCGTGATCTTCTTTCGCTTCTTGAATAAGTTTATGTAATCTAATTTTTTTTTATAATTTGATGACATTTACTGCCCTATTTGAAATGCTTAAAGGAACATGTTCATTTTCACGCAAAATATGAATTACGTGGTAGTTAAAAAGTCACTATTATGAACAATTATGAAACTATGAACAATTAGGTTATAATAGGAGGTGAAAATATAAAACGAAATTATATATCATACATATTCTAATACATTATACCCAATAAACGCATATAGCATATTGTAAAATGTTGCAATTACGTTGTCAATGAAAATACCTTAAGATAGTATATGAATCTTAAAATTAAATATTAAAAAAAATTTCATTTAACGTAATCTAGATACTTTTGTACAAATGACATTATAATGTGAAGATAACTGAATATTTATTTATTGAAAAAAGTCACTCAAAATACATAATTACTTATATCTTAAATTGTAGCTTTTTTTATAACAATGTAGTAAGTCTTTCTAAAATGTCAAGTTGACTGTACAAGAATCACGTATTATATGCCTGTTTCCTGTATATTATAGACATTAAGTAATATACAATCCATCAAAATAAGACGATATTGCTTCACAATTGTTGAAAATGGTTGAATGAATATACTCACCATTCAAAAGCGTTGAAGTGATAATAGCATAAACCCAAACCATAAAGAAACCAGGGATCCTTCCAGTTATCGGGTTCCAGTTTATAAAATTTTTGGTATGCAGACATAGCTGAAATTGAAATGTAATAATCTATTACTCTTGGTGAGACAAAATGTTCCCATTATTTATTGGAATAAAAATAGTGTGGATATGCCTGATGTTTATTTAAAAGTAATTATTTTATCAGTAAATTAAATTATTTTTAGACAGAATGCCAAGCATTGTACTAAAACAAATAAAATAAAATAACTTTAAAGATCAATTACCAGGTAGATTTAAAAAATTATGGTAATCTTAGAAATCAATAAAAATTTCTTACCCAAAAATGGTAATAATAAGATATAGAGTATATATATAAGATATAATATATATTTAATAAGATATAAGAGTATATATAAAATAAAAGTCCTGAATTAGATATGATGAGAGGAAAAGAAAAAAAAGTATAAAACATTAAGAAAATAGAACGCAAATAGTGGATTGCGTGAATTTAGGGGAATTATTTTTTAAATGACTTTTGGAAGTGCACACTACTATATGGTTCTGACAGTAGAGAAAAAAATATGTTAATAAAATGATTAAATTTGGCAGGCATATTTCCATGGTGTAAATTAACAAAAAGGAAAGGGTGAAAAAGCTTATTATACCCTATGAAAATAAGTCAATAGGAAACAATTTTCAATTTCAAAAATATTCATTCCACAAATTGTTTTGCAAAATATACAATTTACAGAACTATAGTGGACTCAAATGTTGTTATAAATTTTATATAAAAATTAAGACTAGTGCAAAAAATTAATATTAATTAGAAAATAATTCCTTTTTGTACTCATATTGTAATAGAAAATGATATTGCCTTTAAAAGCCATGGTAAATTATATGACAAGCAAGGCTATAAAAAATATTATATACATTACAATTATTATATACATAATTAAACTATTGTCTTCACACAATTTGTCTGAAACATCATATAATTTTCTTTCTAACTTTACAAAAATATTTCATACATATATTTATATATAAAAGATATTTAGTCATTCAAAACATTATATCACATATAGTTTTTAAAGAGAGTGTAAATAGGTAAAGTTTATTTATTTAATAGACCACATTTAATCCTAATACATCCACTATGATATCCTAATACATCCACTTTGCATTATCATTTTCTTAACTTTGTTTTTTGTGATAAGTATTTAGGTATTGAATAATTGTTTTTCAATATTAATACTGTTAATATTCTTTAATAAAATATTATTAATTTTTCTGTAGGACACTTTTTTGTTCGACTGAATGTTGACTAGTGATGTTAACAAAGTATATTTTAATGAATTAACAATTGTTTTAAATAAATATTCAGGGAGAATTTTAAAAGTTTACATTATTTAAATTTTTGTTAATATTTTAACAGCCAGATACAATAAAACTGTCAAGTTACTAATTGAAATGAAATCAAACCTTTTGCGTAGTCTTCAAGTAACAAGTGAAAGTGTCCTAGTTTACAGTAGGTCTTCGGATCTATGCTGATGTCCTTTCCTATCCTGTCAATTTCCTCATCTGTTTTTGAATCGGCGAACTCCATTCTCTCTTCTTCCTTTTGGCTTCGCACTTGAATCAGCATACCTTCTAAATATTTTACTGCTTTTAAGACAAGTGCTTGGGTTTTTGCGTTTTCGGGATTTTTTAATTTTAAAAATCCGAACTGGCGACTGTAATGTAAACATTGCATATTTTTTAGTACTCTATATTGCTATTTACAATAGTTAAATTGTATGCAATATTTTTTTTATGTGACAAATAGGATCATTATCAGAACCCGTATCAGAGCGCATAAAGATGAATGAAAATAAATTTCTCGAAATGTGTTATCACTATCTATAGATTTTAAAATCACGTAATAATATATCATGAAATTTTCATTATTAAAACATATGAGCATATAACTATAACATATCTATTACTGTATGCAGATTAATAAACAAAGAAATAAAATGTTGGTGCATCTTTATTACTCTAGTGCAATTGCAAATCTAACAATATCCACATTTTTTTCATAATAATTGCAAGAGTTATTGAAATATATCCATTAATTAGAAACAAATTGAATAATACACACTATTAATGCTAAAAAAAGTTAATTGTACTATTTGATGAAATTGAATATGTGTAACAGGCACATGAAAAAGCATTCAGATAAAGAGGACAGAAAGAAAAATTATAACATTAAAAAATAACGTACAAAAGATGGAGCCAAGATAAGTCAAGAGATATAAAAATGATGCATTAATATCGTACATTGAGATAGGTGTAATAATGAGGTATATTTGTTGATATGATTTTAAAAAGTGAGGTTTTGATTATGTTTTCACCATAATTTTCATTGTAGGTGTGATTCGCCACATTATTCTGATAAGGAAAATCTGTAAAATGATTTTAATAAAAAAAATGTTTTAAAACGTTTCATTTTATTTTAAAAATAATGGGGCAAATTACTCCAGTGAAAATATTTTGTCAGGTGAAATACACAGGATATTGTATATTAATATCTAGATACATGTGCAATACGAGTGAATGTCTGAGACTAGAGCTGTACGGTAGATGTTTAGAAATAAACTACAAGGGAGAAGACAGATAGGTTGCCCTCGAAAATTTTGGTTCGACAACATAGACAATATTTTCGAAGGTCCTCCTTCGAAAATATTTGTAGGAGTCTGATGCCGAACACGCTATGTTTTGAACTGACCCAAGCAAAGGATAATTGTGGTGCAGGCCCAGATCCTTTAAGGGCTCTAGTGCTGAAGAGTAGTATATACTTTTGATATAGGTATTAATACACCAGCTGTAGCTATAGAATAAAAGTGACAGAATACTTTAAGCAAAATCGATTAAGGCATGGGGCTGACCCTTGACCGATTACAAATTACAAATCATATTAAACTATTTCAATCTATATAAAACTTTCTGAACAATAAATAGTAGCATCCGTTTATCATCCTAGAGTGGTGAGCGAATTATGAGGCAACTTTGTAATATACCTGTACCTAGCTACATACATAAAACAGAATGACAACGAGGCCATATCCATGCATGCAACATGCAAATACAACTGGACCGATTTTAATTAAACTTGACATTTTTACACTCCAGAGGCTTGGTCAACGTCTCCAATCACCATGCTATTCCTCCCAAGAGTTGAACAGCTAATTAATAAATTACTTCTTAATTATTTAAAAGCGACATTGGTTTATATCATATAAAACTATAATAATTATAGTTTTATAATTCTCCCCTAGAAATAATTCAGGCAGTAAACTACTACACAGAAAATAAAATGTACATATATTCATATCACTTATAGAAAACATTCAAAGCAAATAAAGTTGTTATAAGATGGGAAATATTTTAAAAAAGGAAATGTAGTCATAAAACACAATAGTGTGTATAATGATGAAAGCGATAAGAAAGTCTACTAGAATAGGTATAAAACGTCTCATCATCAGCATGTATTTTACAATGAAATAGGTAGTGTGGAACTATAGATAACTTTGGGACTTTTTTAACATTCAGCATATATTTTTTTTAAAGTTGTTTTTTATTTAATTTCTTTGAACATTTTTTACTGCAATATTACAAAAGAAATAGAAGTTTTTGCTTCTTTGCTATTGCCTACTTTAAAGCCGGCGTTCGATATATTGCATGACCTCAGACATGCTGACATAAACAAATAAATTTTGCGTTGTTAGCCATATAGGTATAAGCGCCATAAAAAATAATTTAAATTGTTTTTAAAGATATGGAATTTTAAAAATATTTTTCCTTTAAAGAATTTGTATAATTCAATATTATGATTGACGTTTGTTATTAATGTCAAAACTTTAATAGGTTATGAAGTCGAATTAATAACTTCCAAAGTTTAAAATATAAGTGAAACAGAGTCAACCAAAGATTTTTAAAAAGCTTAGTGAAAATTAAGGTCCTTTGCAATAGTTTTCATAGTTTAAACTTTGTTTTAAAAGTCAATAGTATTTCGATACCTGTCAAGTTCTGACAAGACTTGTAACTCTTGAGAGGTTAGGTTTAAATCTTCACGATCACCCATTCTGAAATTCAATTAAAATGACTATAAAAAATCACATCACAAGAACGTTTTGGATACTTTTATTGAAATTTTTAAGTGGTATTAATTACAGTAACAACAAATACATTCAATCAGAAGCAAAATATTATGACCATAGACAAAAACGTTCTTCGACCACAGATCATAAACTGAGACCACAGATGTCAGTGAATATAATCTGTTTTAATTGCTCTATGGAACAATACAATACTTATTTTTGTCACTTTTAGTGTAAACTTATGATATTTCATATATATTCTATAACTTAATAAAGTGTCATATTTATTGCATTTTAAAACTATAACATCCTAACATATCATATTTTGTTAATCATAGGGCAACTAAGTGCACTTTAAATTCATATCGTTTACAACACGTATATTCTCCAGAATTAATTGGATTAGGACTCGGTAAAAAATGTAATAAACTTCTTTTGGTTTCAGAATCATTTTTTTAAAAATCACTTTAAACATGTTTATAATATACCTTCACATGCTTGTATTAATATTCTTACAAAATCAATGAAAATGGCTTATAATTTCTGATTACAATTGCAAATATTTTTAATTAACTAATTCAATTCATATAAATTATACGGTAAGGTTCAAAAATTTCTGCCTACTCTATGACAAATGAAAATAAATTGCACTATTATTTTTAACATAGTTTTAAAGTATTTTAGGCATTTTTCACAGCGTTTTAATGCCAGTTCTATTCCTCTAAAAATATAATCTGAAGTTTGATTTCAAAATTCTCTAAAACCACACGATTTTTATCCATGTTAAATCGGTTTTCATTCAAATTAGACATTCATTATTCATGTTAAATCGGTTTTTATCCAAATTAGATTCAAATTTGCAAAACAAATTATTATTACTCGGTAATAGACGAATTTTTACAGTTTAGTTCTGTCGAGCTAGATTCTTTAATAGTAGCTTCGAAAGTAAGAAAGATATGGGCGGATGCATTGTCATACAACAACAATACTTCATGACATCCTCGATAAGTGCAATAATTACAAATTTCTGTAGTGTTAGGCTCTTTATAATCCATAAATATTTCTTCACAATCACTTATATTTGAGGAGGGGATGACTCAAATGATACCACTTTATTAATTCTCTTTTCGCAAAATCATAGTTATTCCTCCAATAACGATTAGTCAACAACTTATTTCTATCTACTTTTACACAAATATAAAAACCCGATGCAAATATTATACGTCACTCCTATCAAACAGCCAAAATAGTTGGAAAAACTACTTTCCGCTGACCTTTCTTTATTCTAAATGCCGAATTCACAAAACAGTTATTTTTAAAAGACCTTACCCCAATTATTTATCTCGCTAATTTTTAGTTTTTAAATGTCTGTCTTTCAATAGTTATTTTTCCGCTAGTTTCATATTTTCCTCAGTGATTAAGTTCGATAGCAATCCTGGGCGGGGTTGATTTACAATTGATTCTCTGGGTAAACGAAACTGTTTTGCCCATTCTTTCACAGCGCATAAAAAAGCGAAGAGATGCTATAAACATTTAGTTGTTGCTCGACATCCAGCTGAGATTTCCCTTCTTTAGAAAAGAATTTAATCAGAGAATAGTACTAAATTTTGAGCACTTTAATTTTTACGGTACCACTTTGTTCCGCTGAGGACAACAACTATAAAAGCAAACGAAATAACTTTTTGATATATGGGACTATTTAGGGAATAGGTTACTAAACGAGTCGTAACGATGTTTTTGATTAGTGAATATTTCAGAGGGTGTAGGTCGGAAACATTTGAACAAACATAGAAATACGATCCACTGTAAGTTAATTTGATAATCATATAAAACGCAAACTTATGGCTCCGTCACACGGTAGGCGGGTCGGGACAGCTTCGAAGTGTTGAGGTGTGAGGCGTGTTGTAATGTATTGAAAAATACAAGAGAAAGCAACCCATGTTGTCTAGGACGACCTCCCACATTTAGCTAAAAATTTAAAAAGCTATTCTATAAATTAATAACATATTCTATTAATTAAGTTAGTATTGTCAGGGGCTGCTACTCATATTCTTTCATACTGCAATAGAATAATATATTCATATCTTAGAAAAGACTTTCTGTAAATTAGTTACTAACCAAATATATTAATTTTAATCACGATCAGAGTTGGGGAATTACCCAGATCCATTTGAATTTGATAAGATAACATTTATCGGTCCCTTTTAATCATATGGAATATAAATGTACATATGTCGATAAATCAGTGACCTAAATATATAAAAATAACATCGACCAGTTGCAACTTTTTTTTAATTCCACTGTTAGTCGGTTTTCAATCGGTATTCAATCTAAACGCAGTTTGTAAACTTTTGTTTCCCAGTGAAAAAGTTTTTCAATTATTTAAATAGTTAGGTCTCTTTAATTTTGCGTCTTACATATAAAATAAGCTTTTAATCAGATTTAGTGATAAGTCTTTTAGTAACTCTTGTAGCAATACGAATTTAAAATTAATAAACAATGTTTATAAGTTCTTCAGCTGCCAATGTCTTTTTATAATTTCATTTAGCGAATTTATACGAATCATAGTTAACTTTTTGATATTACTCATATACCGTACTCATGTTACTCATGTACCGTACTCAAGTAGTCATGTTACCGTACTCATGATTAATAAAGCTTTAAATTGAGTAATTTGCAATGTTTTAGATAAACATAAACCATAAAAAATATTAGTTAGAATATTCTAGAACGCAATGAACAAACGCATTATTTTCATAATAATATCAAATTTTATTAGTTAAAAAAATATATTATCCTTGACGTCGTTTTAAAATCATTTAATGGATCATACAAACAAGCGAGGTACTATCTTTTATTTATGGCTTACTGGCTTTGACCCACGACTTCGATGGCAAGTAAAAGTGAAAAATAATGGTAGTCAAAATTAAAAAAAAACATGTTTACTTATTTATTTCTTGAAAATTCTATGCCTAACTTATATATTTACCTAAAGCGTTGAGTACTTGGAAGTATATAATAACAAATAGTTCAATACAAGCGCATAAGAACAACAACTAATAGGACACGGAAGTACTAACAATAGCAAATAAGACAGGAATACACATTGATTCGTATAAATATAATTCTAATTAACGATTATCCGTGAACCACCAAGTAACTCAATAACCCCACTCTCCAGTGAAACAGTTAAAAGAGCAGAAAAAGTATTTAGACTGGGCGAATCCCGCAATATTGCAACTGCATTAAACAATGTAAGTACCTATATGAAAAACATGTGAACGCTATGGTTCCTGCCACAGATCATTTTGGTTCCTACAGCGTTCACTCGTTTTTCGTGCGCGCACTGGACAGGCGAAATAAACTAGAGGTCGCCCTCTCGTATAGCAGCCAGGAACATTAAGCGCTATTAAACTCAAAATCGAGAGCTACCAAAATACGAGCGTTATGTTTTAATCATTTAAAAAAATGCATGGTCAAAAGCAATTCCATCTGTGTTTAAGGGAGTTACTTCCGACCATGCCCATTAAGGAAATAAATAGAGGCAACATTTTTTTTTATATTTTCTCTAGCGTGAGGATATAAGTAGCTTCACACGGAGACCAGATGACTGCGTTTGTTTCAAATTCGAGCATTGGAAACGGCTAAGTAGGTTGAAATGTACAGAATCGAAGAAACAGTGTGAAAAAACTACACCGCAGCCACTGACCTCTAGTATGCTGAACACAAAGTACACTGGACATAAAACAATGTATAGAAAAAGCGGCGGCTTTTTTCCGATAGATGGAGTCATGTACTTGGTGGCCGTTAGCCATCTGTCAAATACGTATTTTTTAAGAAATTATCCCTTTTTATGCAATAAAATTGACAAGACGACTAAGAACTGTGCATATATATATATATATATATATATATATATATATATATATATATATATATATCTATTATAAAAATAAGAGTCGTATAATTTATTTCAACGATACTTCCGTTACAGTATTTTTTATGATCTCTTCTTTAGAGATATGTCTTTAAAGCATTTGTTATAAAATGTATATAACTTTTTTGATATTTTAATTTATGCTTAACTTATATCTTGTTAACATTTAACTGGACAGTCTCTAAACTGATTCAAGATGTGACAAGTTAAATATTATCCAAACACGATATTTAAAATACGTATTATAAAATTAGAGAAATAATTATAAAAACAAACTAAATACAAGAGAAAAACTCATTTCACATTCGCACTATACCTATTAAACTAGTATGTACCGTGCTATAAGATAATATTTTTATTAGTTATGATGGTTTTTCGTGTACGTAGCGCTTCTTTTAATTACACCATTGTGTACGTAGAATTAATTATTAAAATTTCTTCTCGAATAATCTAATGAACTACGTAAAATAAACAATAATAAAACACGAAATCAAAATACAATACTAACGTAATCTCAAATTGACAACAAAAAGAGATCACAAATAAAGACAAAAACCAAGATTTATAACGCCATCTGAAATTCATTTTTCCTTCGCCACCCCATTTTGTTCTTTTTCTATAAAAACAATTTGATTTTCGCCATTTTGGCACTGATAGTAGTAGTGAGTATCCACGCAACTAATGTTAGAAACGGAAAAAGTGAACTTTAAACTTCACTAAAACTAACTGAAACTTTTAAAAAAACTAACTGAACTTTCTAAACTAACTGAAACTTGCATAAAGTCTATCATGTTTTCATCGATTTATTTGTACAGGCGAAACAATTAACCTAAAAACTCGCCGATAATCAGTGTCGATAACTAAACTGTTTCTATGATCAAGAATAAAATATAAATACACTGAAAAACAATTAAATGATTACAACACAAGTCACATTGAAAAAGAATTAATTGATTACAATCATTGGAGAGCCCAAAAATTTTGCAGTGTCGTCAACAGCTGTAATACCTAGCAAATAATTTCTTGTCGCTGCATTCAGATGGATATTCGGTGATGCATATTCCGTGACAGATCTTCCTCCTGGAGAGGTCTATCACAGAATACAAGATGGACCTCTCCCGATTCCAAGGACACCGTTAAATTATTTTTCCCCGATGTTTCTGAGTGTCTAACTAAAAATTGGCCAATATCGATTATTATACACCACAGGTTTTGACGAGACATGGCACCTTCTTCGCGAGTTTCCACAGATTTGCTTTACGAAATAGCCTGACGTGTTCTTGCGATTTCCATAAGCAAGCCGTGAATAATGTTTTGGTCCATTATAGTGAGCACGACGTAGAGTTTTGTTTGAGAGCATACGTCAGTATAGCAATAGAGTAGAATCACGCGCGTAGGGACAATACTTAACCCTGTTGGGTGGAAGCGTTGTGACCGTAGATGTGGGACAATATTAAGAGCGGCTTCGAAGGTCCCCTCTTTTGTATAAGGGGTGTTATTACGGGTTCCAGGAGGAGCCTTGAGACAACCCGGGTGGAAAAGGCGGGAATATTCTATGATAATTTATTTACTAATATTTAAAAGTGGCTATTAAAATTATCTGTTACCGATTATTTTTTAAATTGGTCTTGTGAATCATTAAAGAATGTCCTCGTTTTATACCTAAGATCATTAAGAAGTATCACAGCTAATATCGCGGGAAAATTTAGTTCAATCGGGGATCAACCTTTATAATTTTTACAAACTTGGCGGAATAATGACTACGAATAAGCAAATACTTAATATACTTGCAGATTTAATCCTCTTTCCTGTTTTTGAACACCAAGTACTACCTACACCATTACAACAATTCAAAACATAATCTTGTGGTACGGATTCACATGCAATTAAGCAATCGTTCGATTTACTTTTCTTTCGATTCGCTTGAATAATAAACCAGCACATCATTAAGACGTTTCCTTCACGTTAGATTCCAGGATTCGTTCACAATAAGTATAAAAATTCACGGAATTCATATCACAGCGGTGATAATTATATTTCTCCTAATATTTTTATTTTATTTTAGAATAGCAACACTGAGAGGCGGTTGTAATGTTATTATTTTAATACAAATAAAATTGTGAGCAGGCAATTTTTTTCCAATTTTGTTTATACCCATAAAAATAATAGAAACTATCGAAAATATAAAATCGTAAGCAGGAAATTTTTAAAATTTTGTTTATACCCGTGAAAAATAATAGAAAATGTCAATGGAAAAATAAATTCTCTTTTGGGATAAATGTTTTCCCTTTGTTCATTTACATAACATAGGCTACCCTGATTATATTGAGTAGTTGAGGCGTGAATGTAGAACAAATAAATAAAGAAACAAACGGACTTTCTTTCTTGTCTATGATATTGGTATTATAACAAGGTATGATAACTTTTTTTGACATATTTTTGTTTTGGTATGTATTGAAAAAGTTTGTTTTAAATAAGTTTACATTCTAACCATTTTTACCTTTGCTCTAAATGAACAGTCGTTTATTTCAAATCGACGCAAAAAGAAATTAAAGGGAAGGGAATAATTTTACGAAGGGAGTCGTTATACATATATTCGACACTCGACAATGTGTTTTTACATACGATGGAGGGGCTATGTGGTTTTCGTGTTGGTTGGTAATTTTAAGATAACATTATTGGCTCTGTCAATAACATCGAGAGGTTCCAAGTGAGATGCTGACATGTTTTATTATATATGGGGTAACAAGAGGCAAGTAACCATTCGAAGATTTTTATTTTTGCACTGTAAACTCATATAAACGGGATACAGAAATAAAGCTGTAAATATTTTGTTCAAATCTTCCAACGACATTGGTTCCGACTCTCCATAGTAAAGAATTTTCCACACGAAGATTTCATGTATTGGTAAATTAGCTATTTACACACATTTGAAATAAACGTCGATTCCATATTGGCGTCTGCTTTTGACTCTGACAAAAAATAACCTGAAAAAATTACGTTAGATTTTTTCCATAATGTCTATTTTCTGACTATATCAGCTGAAAACGTGTGAAAAAAATGCAATAACTATATTTTTTTAATATCAGTATTTGTTGCGTAATTGTTTATATAATAATTAGCTGATATCTACCACTTCGTCAGTGTTAAACACGTTATTTGTTGGTACTTTCCACGCTTCACCGTTCTTCAAAATTTTAAACTTACAGGACCTCCCTGTACACAAGATCCCTAGATTTTCTAAATAATAAACTGTTAAGTGAATTGACTTTAGAGAAGGCCACATATAACTAGGTACACTAAAAAAATAATTATATCGTATACTTAACCCAAATATTCTTAAACAAACAATTATTCATAAACACGATAATATTTATTTAATTTGCTAACAATTTTATTTTATTTTTTATTCTAAATTGGGACATCTTATTCAATTCTATTTTATTCTAAATTGGGACATCTTATTCAATTCTATTTTATTCTAAATTGGAACATCTTATTCAATTCTATTTTATTCTAAATTGGGACATCTTATTCAATTCTATTTTATTCTAAATTGGAACATCTTATTCAATTCTATTTTATTCTAAATTGGGACATCTTATTCAATTCTATTTTATTCTAAATTGGGACATCTTATTCAATTCTATTTTATTCTAAATTGGAACATCTTATTCAATTCTATTTTATTCTAAATTGGAACATCTTATTCAATTCTATTTTATTCTAAATTGGGACATCTTATTCAATTCTATTTTATTCTAAATTGGGACATCTTATTCAATTCTATTTTATTCTAAATTGGGACATCTTATTCAATTCTATTTTATTCTAAATTGGGACATCTTATTCAATTCTATTTTATTCTAAATTGGAACATCTTATTCAATTCTATTTTATTCTAAATTGGGACATCTTATTCAATTCTATTTTATTCTAAATTGGGACATCTTATTCAATTCTATTTTATTCTAAATTGGGACAAATATAAAGCACATATATAAATAAATAGAAAATAACATTTGTAGAATCAACGGTTTCTATTACTATCCATCCATCCCACAATGGGCTGAGGATAAAATGCGAGTGGAACTCTTAAATAGAGGATTCCGTATCATTATATTATATTATCACAAAGCTCAGTAAGCAGGTATTTATAAATACATAAAAAAACGAAAATAGAAGAAACATTTTTTTGCCACCTAATAATCCCATATACATATAATATATATATATATATATATATATATATACATATATATATATATATATATATATATATATATATATATATATATATACAAATTAACGGTTTCCCTCTTTATTTCTGCTATGAAATCTTCTTTCGTACCAAATTTCAAGATTCTAGATCAATGGGAAATGCTTACTAGTTTTGATGGTCTATCAGTATTAAAGTACGCGATGGTCACGATGGTTGCCATATTAATTTATTACATAAAGTTTGAACCTTGAGTTTAAGAGATGAAAACCACAAATCATAAGTATGTGATATTCATTTCAACATAATAAATCTGGCCATTCCTGTGGAAAAGGCTTTTACTTTTCCACATTGTGATGCGGAACCCTAAAATTTTTCTTAGGGAGTATGCAACGTCAGTTCTGAAATTTGAAATAGTTATACTTAGTAGCGAAATAAACATATGCGTGTGTTCATGAGTGCGTGCGTCCTTGCGTGCGTGCATGCGTGCATGCGTGCGTTCGTGCCGCGTAGTACTAAATATAGAACACATTTACTATACATATAAATATAAAAACGTCATAAATAAGACGTAGGAAATTTCAGTGTGGTGTTTTATTGAAGAACACTCTACCCTTATATAATAGCATTAGACCTGTCTTAATTGAGTTAGATATGTGATTTTCATAATGGAACAAACCGGATAAAAAACGTATCATTAAAACCAATAACGTTATAATAAATAAACATCTCATTGGCACTGTAAAGTGGTACTCAAAGGACTAGTAATTACCTTCCCTTCATAACGACTATCCTTTTTACATTAATTACTTTGTAATTCCCTCTTTACGCTTTCTGGAACATTACCTGGATTTTTATTCGTTTGTAATAGTATTATGTATCTATTTATTATAAGATCATTTTAATATTACATAAAAACGTGTTAAAAACTTATCTTCAAAACCAATGCACACACATACGTATTCGATAATGTAACGCTTATAGATAATTAATACGTTATCATTAATTTGATTATAATACCTACTTTCAATTACAATGCAAAGCGTAATAAGCCCATATCTTATCAATTGAAACGCTTATCACAACTTTGTTGAGATTTAAAGTAGTAAAACATGTGTACCTACAATAGTACTTTCTAATATATGAATGGCGTTCTAACAATTATCTATGTTTACATATTTCTAATTCATGATCGTAAAAAGATAAAAGTATCTATTATTTAATTTGTAAATAGATATCATAATCACCATCAATGAAATAAGTTTTATCTCGCATGCGAAACTTTTTGTATATTTATGAGCAATAGCTTCATTAACCAAGTTTTGTGTACACGCAAACCGTGCCACACGCAGATTTATCCAAATAACCGAACTAAATCGAATAACCGAAATAATGTTATGTCTATACTAGGGCATTAATTCAAGTGTTGAAATTTAAATCCCAAGAGTTCGGGAATTATGAGTACCAATCTCGGAATCGGGGTTGTGATAAGGTATCCTCATTTCTATAGAAACGACTATTTTCACTAAGTTTCCTTTTTTCCCCGAATTTAGCAAAGAGCTAAAATAAACAATGGACAAACTATAAAAAGAACAAAATAACACTTAAGCATTTAATTATTCAAAACAAATACGAAACAAAAACAAACTTTAATCACGTATATACAGCCGCACTCTGCTGGTTCGATGTATGCAAGTTTCAATCTGTCTCAATAATTCCTAGATTGCTAATGAACAAGTTCGTTCAGATCAGCGTGGAAACAAAGCTTCGTCTCGCTTTGTTTCCACGCTGATCTGGGTTCTCGAGATTTCGGAATTGAATGTCCTAGCCTTTACAAACTCAATCCTCTTTCCTCCGAACCTGATTGGCTTAAATTTGTAGACTGTATATCTAACATTGTTTGCTGAAAAACAATTTTGAATTGAATAATGGATCTGTCTCATAGAATGAGCTACTTAAAATGATATCGTTGAAGTAAATAGGTAAATTCTGGAGAACTAGAAACGACAGATTAAAAATCAAATAACAGAACGTAAAAATAAATGAAACTGGAACAATTGATTTGTATTCCGTTTATAATAATAATGCTAAATCAAATTTACAGAATTTTCCTTTCTAATTGTACTGCGTGATCAAGTAGGGACCTAAATAACATCAGGAAAAATATATGCTATCCGTCTGGAACTATTTGAGACTTTGCTATTTAATTTATAGCTGTATTAGTACATCAAATTTGTACATACCCATTCAGAACTTACGGAGTTACAGAGTAAAAAACATCATCCATCCAAACTTTTATATTTATTGCACACCTTTTATACGTACCTAAGTTTGTTTGGAAACCTTGTGTGAGTTCTACGCACTTAACAGATTTTCTTTTATAAAGTATATAATATTAACAATAATATTAAGTTTAATTTCTTTTTTTTTTAAAATCTTTATAAATTATTATATTTACGATCAAAAAGCATTGGCTTTTCGTGGCCTTGACAGACATTTGTTTCGTAAGTGTTCCAATTTTTCTTTATGAGACATTAAGAATTATTTCAATATCTATGTCAGCGTTGCACATTTAACATAAAGCTGATAAAAATGAAATATCCTGGTATTACCTACGGTAAAATGATATGAGTTTATCCATGTTTCGATGAATTTAGTAGCGCCTCATTAATTAATTAGCTTTATCTAATTATCATATCGATCATTTTATTTTTATCTAATTTTATTTACTTTTTAAGCAAATGCCACAATGCCATAAATGGTTTGAATTCTTAATTTTGCGTTTTTATTTAACGGCATATTTATAATAACGGCATATTCGACTCGGCTCATTATTTTGAATCATAAAAAGAAAATAATTTTAATTTTTTTAATAAACCCATTTTTTTCATTTTTACTATTCAAAATAATGTGACGAATTATACCTATAATGGAAACTGTGAAAAAACGTAATGTCAACAATTTGCGAATAGTCAATCTCATAGTAATAATAAAATATCACATTAAGAAAATATCATTTAAAAAAAGGCCTTTTTGATTATTTTATTTTTAAAGTTTCTCATAGAAATAGCGGGATTTGATGTAATAAATGTATTAAAGAAGTTTTGTAACGCAAAAATGGAACTTTTTAATTTCGAACTTTGAAAGCGACTACCTCAGAAAGCGACTACCTCAGAAACGTTCAGTCTGAGGAAAGGAATAAAAATAAATTCTATGTACATTTCATCCATTTACATTTTCTATTGTGGTTACTTTTGAACTTATTAATACCGCATTATAACGGGAACTTGAACACGCTAATGGTATGTTTTCCAGGCTGTAAGCTTATTGTCCCTTGTTGAAGTTTTTTTATTTGCATGCCCAGAATGTAGCAATTCAATTGTTAATTGTTGTCATTAATGTTTAGGCGAACATTATGGTTTAAAAAAAACTGTGTAATTTTGAAATGTTTCTCCAGTTCTTCATCTCTTTTTTTATTTAACAAGTTTCAGTCTTCTGACAATGTCTTCTTTTTTTCTACCATGCTTGTGCAAAATTCAATATCTACGATCTTTCCATAAAAAAATTTCGTTAGTAAATTTAGCAATACATTAAATAACATAAAGAAAACTGATAAAAGCAAATATCTTTTACCTTTGTAATTTAAAAAGAAAATGTATTATATTCTCTAAAAATTTACAAATGCACAAATTTCATTCTCACATTGGTTGTTTCATATAATATTATATATTCGGACAAATGAATTTACGTTTGGTTTTTTACATTTTTTATAGAACCGTGTTCTACATCTATTCCATATATATATATTTTTTTTAATCAAGAAAGTTTACTTCTGTTCAATAATATATGTTTCCATTCATAATAGTATGTTATCTCATTAAAAATATTGAATGTTTTGTTAATTTTCTAAACATTAGTTTGTATACATATTTTATTGCCTATCGAAATTAAATTTTAAGAAGCAAAAATTTTACAAATCTTGATAATTACGGTATTTTTCGAGGTAGAAATTCCATAGATTTAAATGTTTATTTTTATTTTTAACTTAACAACTGTTGTTGAAACTGTTATAAGTGGTTAGATGTTATAATGCTTTGCAAAAATAATATTCAATGACGAGTTTTGTAAAACGCTTTCCAGTTATTTATAAAAACTTCTCAAGGTCTCAAACTCGAAGGTACTTTCTTAATATATCACTTTTTTTGTACAAAAAAAATATTGCTTATCAATTAATCTGTCTGAATTAACGTGAACACAATTTACACTAACGTAATCAAATAACAGTGTCAATAAAGAAATAATTTTTGGGACGGAAGTGAACATTTTTGGCTATTTTCTGTTCATAAATCTACAGAACAGAACAATATATTTTCTAGATTCATCTCAATAAATTATCGCAATACCATTATAATATCTGTAAAACTACAAAAAAATTAACTTTTAAAAATAAATATTTTTCAGTTATGTCCCATTGGAGTCAATTGGCGAGCATTGGACAACAACTAAAGTCACATGTTTGTAGCGCTTAGGCGATGATTAGACGCTCAATCGTTTATCAATCATATTATAAAAAATACTGACGGATTGACGAACGATTGGTCGTCTTATTATAATAGTTGACTGATTATTGAAGTAATTCCGAAAATCCGTCAATATTGATCAATTGAGCAATGATTGAGCATCTAATGGTCGCCTTACTGTAATAGTTTCGTTCATTTAGCAAGTTTATGTACCAAAAGAGGCACCGTTTATTCGCAAGTCAAGCGTAGACCAGATTCCAATGAGCAAAAATATGAATTTCACTGATTTTTAATGAAAGGATATACATAAAAAAACGACGTATTTTAAAAAATAGTCCTCGACCACAATTATTTTATTATGAAAAATTGATTGTATAAAAATTACTCTCAATAATAGATAAATTTTTTGTATTGCAAATTTCACTATTTCACTTTAAATTTATAATTAAATACGACCCATTTGACAAACATATAAATATGAATGGTTATATTAGAAAAAATTAAATAAGAAATTAATAAAAATTTACAAAATGAAAAAAAATTACGTCTATTTCACTTAATATTTAATATTTACAAAAACATTCAATTACATCAACCTTAAAAATTTATTTTTATATCTTTATCGAAAATAGTGAAAAGCACTTCATTAATAAAAAAATAAACATATTCATTGCGAGGAAATTTTTTTAATTAATTTTTATAGTAACATAGTCTCGACAGACTCGTATTTTTTAATTTATCATTTTTATGTATTCTTTAAATTGATGTCTTTCGTTTTTTTTTCTTTCATCAGAACCGTAAATTCGAAGCGTACAAATAAAATTGAGGCGCCTTTAAAGTTGCGGACGCTAGACGGCGTTGATGTCACACACCCTGGCTGGGCGGGGTCTGCCCATCATACAAGCGTAAATAAATTTACACGCTGCAATAAACCTCGCGAAAGTAGTCACAAACAAAAACTATAGTCGTAGTAAATTTATATTTGCTACGTATATGTACTTTTGAATATCACAATCAAAAAAATTAAGAAATTCATTGCGCAGAAAATGAACGACGTCACTATTGTTCGTTCAATTTTCTTTACTCTGTGATTTACGTAGAGATATTTCATCCATTTAAATACTCCATAAGATATTTTCATTAGGGTTTTATAAATATGAGGGCTATATTAGGGCGAGGCCACATGGGTACACACTTATCGTCAGAAGAAAAGTGTGACAAACGTCATAAATTCAATGCAGAAAATTAACTTAAATTGCATTAAGACCAACGCTTACTTAATTTCATAAACAATTGGTTGAATCTTGTCTGAGTGCTGCATAATGTTCATGGACATGTTTGTAAGACTCTCATATCTAGTAGATATCAGTAGTGAAGGTTTAACATTTTTGTTTTGTCTGCTATCTAATTAAAATGTACCGGCTTAACACGTTTCCGTCAAAACAAATTATTTTATCAATGAATGATTATGAAATAATGCAACGCTTTATTTATTTTTGGCGTGTCTTCATTACCTATAAACATACATACGCACATATGTATAAATAAACAAATAGCTGATATTATAGAAAATTCTTTACATTATTATGTAGACTGCTTGTAAAGAAAATGAGGGATCACTGAAACATTTTAATTTTTTAGTCACTTTCAAATGGTCATTTTTTATTCATTGCACCTTGGTGATAAATAAATGCAAAAAACATTTTTTTACTTTGTGAATTCATTTTTTATCTTGTGGGATAATTGTTTTTGTTATGGATAAAACCTGGAAGAACATTTTAGAACATTTTTAAACGACCGTGAACGTCTGTACCATAGATTTAGTTTATTCTCCACAGATAGGCAGTGTGTATGAAACAGAAAACGGTTTACAATGGTCCTTTTGAACATTCGAAACAAGGTCTTGTTTTCACACGCGAACATTTAAACTTCATAAATTACACCACATTCGTATTTGCTAGCGGCCTTTAGCGTTCCTTGATGTCTGCATTTCAACCTTAATATACAATTCAGTGCGAATAGGGAACCTTACAGCCAATTACTCCCGCGAGGGGGTTAGCTGTACTATAACGTAAACATCATAGATAAACACGATGTGACGTTTTTTAATTTTTATCCGACAATCCGTCTTTCCTGCAAGGTATTGAATTTCATTAGTTTTTCGAAGATTAAATCTTGATTTATAATAAATACGCATCAATGTTGTGCAGTTGGATTCTGTTGCAGTTGGAGCAGTTGAAAATATAGTTGTCTATATTTATTCTCTAAGGACAAACAACATCGAAAGCTGTGGGAAATAGCTGCGCTACGCAAAAATTGCTTTAAAATTTTAAACAAAATTTTTTTTAACGACACAGAGCTTCGACTTTGTTCAAAACATTCATTTTATTCTCATTTTTTAATTCTAATATAGTTAAACATCCGTCAAGTTTCTCCTCACACAACATTTTTCAAATTTGCGCCCCACAAAACTACTGCTTTTTTGACAGCTAGTTTTGTAACGTCTTATTTTGGTGGTGCCATCTATGCTTAGCTTTGCGTAAGTTTCCCTATTGAATTGTTTACATAGTGATACATGTGAAGGAATTGAATTGTTTACATAGTAGTACATGTATCATCAGCAAATATGTAAAAACAATTTTCAGCTTTTTTTTTAACCACGATGGTAAAATAATTGCGATTTTTTAGAAATTCGTAAAGCGACTAGCTGCGCATTCGTTGATGTACTTATTTCATATTTTTTTTGAAGGATATCTGACATATCAAATACGTGAAAATAATTTCTAAGGCAGCCATAGTCGCCATACGTATTTAAACACAAATTTAAAGTTTTACGAATATTAATGAATTTAAATTTTCTTCTGACATTGGCATATCCCGTCTATGGATTTATTTTTAATCTATGGTCTATACAAACATTTCTTTCTATATAAATGCAATGAGAAACTTTGGTGGATTAGACTTTTCTTTGTAATCGTTTTTTGAATCTTTTCTATGACCACTTTGAAGAGAGTTATTAGCGATTAGTGGAAGAAATTAATTTTTAAATTTAATACCTAAGGAAAATCTATAAATGAATAACCTTATTTTGGGATTTAAAGATTTTTTTGTTCCGTAAAATCAATTTTAAGAAAGCGTCGAAATTGCGTATTTTCCATTTCTTTCTAAAATATGGTGCCCTGAAATGGTGATGAAGAGAAATTATGGAATCTGTCTGCTATTCACTTTTTTAGTTAAAAATATGCTTGAAATATATGTAAAATATCAGGATCATTTTACATATGTAAAATGCTTTAGTTTTTTTATCTTTTTTTTCCTATGTAGTTCAATTTCAGGGATGACCTAAAAATTGGAGAATTTCAGGTTTTTTAATAATCCTTTTCTATTTATTTGATTTCATATAATTATGTAAATATCCATTGAATACCTGAAGACTAATTGCTTTTTTTTCAGTTGAAACCAACCAAAAACACAATGCAAAAAAAACTAATTACCCAGATTTTTTTCTGTATATTTTCTAGTCTCGATTTATTATAAAGCATACGAAAATTAAGGATATGTTTAATATAAGTTTCTTTCATACATGAAAATTTTCGCAGAGAAAAATTTCCACATGTTTACACAGTTACCAAACAAAAATTTCTTAGTTTTTTCAGCGGAAAAATAAATAATTGTCTATAAATAAATAATTATTCTGTTTTATGGGATATGATACCATTAGAAAATATTTTACTTTTATTTTACATATTTGTGCTCACTTTTGGCTCATGTGCATTCTTAATTTCCTAAAAATAATACACATAAGTTATCAAATTAAACAAAATTTCAATAATCTATAAAGTGTTTTATGCAGTGAAGCAAAAAAGGGGCCAAAAATATAAAACTGCTGAAAAGAAAATAATCCGTTACATTCCCTTATTTCATAATAGTTTTAGTAAGAATTTTGATTACATTATTACAGAAGATGAAAATTCGGAATAAAATAAAGTTGACAATTATGACGATAATGATGATGGTGATCAAAGATAGATATTAAAAAAAAATACTAAGTGATTTTAAAATAAAATAAAAAATTAATAATTATTGTCTATAAATATAATTTGTCTTTTAGGATAAATATGTCTTCGTACTTTGTAAAAGATTTCAATAATTCCGTATTATATACATGTATTTATGTATTAACATTTTTATATATTTAATAATAATTATTTAGTCGTAATTTATCTTTCATTTTATTCCAAAATACCGGTATAATTCATAGGTATGATAACAATTTCACGTTATTTTTGAAAATAATAAGCTTCGTGTTTCCAATTTCCAACAGGTTTGTAGGTGGCACAAATATATATTAGGTTGGCAACTTATAAACCCGCTATTTTTGTACACAAACTTTTCATCTTTTTATATGTAGTCAATAAAATGAATCGGTAATTATGTAAGTACCGTCGGTATTTAACACTTGTCGCCAACACGAAGGCAGAGCTAAAGTACCGTCCTTGTAGAAATCTTTGGGCCTTTGAAAAACCGGTGAAGTTTGATTTAGATGTGACTTTCATCGTTAAATTTTGTATAACGTAAATTATTAGACAGAGAGTGAAACAGATGATAATTAGATGGCGGAAAATCTGGAGAGTACGATAGGTGAAGTAACATACTCCATCCAAGTAAAAGTAGTTTTTCACGCGTTACTTTTGCTACGTGGAGTCTAGCATTGTCATATAAAAAATAAACTTTGCTTTGACGTAAAGGAAGTTTAGCGGTGACTTTGCTCAATTATTAACAATAAATCTTAGCTGTAATCGTATTGTTAGCTCGAAAGAGTTCCCAATGAATAACTTAATGAAAAAATCCATTTGTACCCCACCATGCACTCAAAAGTTTGTTTTGTCCAATATTATATTTTGATCTAGGTACACCTTTTTCTCTAGCTTCTAACCACTGGCGTTTGCTCAAAAATAACATAAACCACTCATTTTTCATTTGTTGTAACCCGAAACTTTAGCCTTTCGTTGGCAACTCAGTAGCTCCAAGCACACATTAGCTCTCAACTGAAGTTGAAAGGGTGTTAGCTCATGTGGTAGCCAAACTGAACATTTTCACATCTTTCTCAAAGCATGAAGTTGTTTTTCCATTGCAGTATAAGAGCATGAAAATAGCTCTACCAAACAACTCGAACTTAAAATGGGATCTGTTTCAATAAGGCTTTTAAATGTTTCTAGATCAATTGTAGGAGGTTGCTTTAGATGAGATTTATTTTACAGGTCAAAATTTCCTTGTTTGAACCTTTGGAATCAGTGCTTGGCTGTGTAGCAAGAGGACATACCTTCACCCATCATCATGTATATATTGCATTATACTTCGTTGGTTTTTTGCCCTAAAAGATATCCATGAGGAAAGAGTCCTCTAAGTACACTTTGAAATACTTCCATTTTTAATTCATTATTTACTCGCCGATTATTCAATTGTAAACTGAACAGAAATTCTTAATATTTCATTAAAGGTGAGTATAAACTTTTATTTGTTGATAATTTACTGCTGTAACTCGATGGCTATCTGCAGTAGTCACTATAAAAAAATAAATAAAAACGTTTATGCGAGAATATCGCGACGGAGTTTAATGAAGGGCAAAAGATATTTTGATGTAAGTTTTTAAAGGTTAAATTTGTAGCTTTATTAGTACGACTTTTGTGGTCAGTTCTTGGATTATTTGAGTGTATGTGAATGTATACTAGACACGAAACGAACTATATCGGAACTCTCCAGTTTCACGCGGTATTCAATTGTTCAACCACCAGAGTGTGATATATTTATGATAAGTGAAAGTAAATTGGTCGAAATGTGTCGTCGTTATGTTTTATAGTTCTTTGTATTCATGTTTAATATATGCTTTCTTTGGTTTTTATTTGTTAACCTATTAATTCTTATCATCAGGAATAGATCACCTGTAATTTATCGGTAAATGTGTGCAAAAAAATAAATAAATATATATTCTAGTTTTGGGTCATCCAGTCAGAATCCTACCTTTAACCCCATCAAACACGTTTTAAGATGGAATACATTGGATGGGAATCCATTGGAAAGTGATTATCTCAATTTGTAAAATTAGGCGGATTAACACAAGTACTCTGCCAAGTTTGGTAATTCTCACAATAATAAATATTCTCTCAATCAACAACAATACGACGATGCATTAACATGCGTGATCTTTCCGACACTGTTATTCGTAACAGGAGTAACGGTATTCGATTTTAAAAAATACACACGGGCATGTACGCAATTTTTTTGAGTAGTTTAATTATTCTTCTTAATTTAGTGCATTTAACAGAGTGGTCGTAGTCATATTCCGGCCGGCCTTTCAGTATCCATCCTCGAGATGATCTAGCTCTATTTTTGGTATTGTGTTAACACACATTGGTAGTGGACTGCTTAAAAGATTTTATAAGGTCAGTTCATCATGTGTAATAGCGCCTGTGTGATCTTTTGCCCTCCATTTTTCCCTGCACTGCCTCATGTTTCATAGAGCTTTTATTGCGCGCGATGTATCCAGAGAACTTCAGAATTCGTATTTCCATAATTGACGATAAGCTTTCTTTCATTTTGAGTTCCTTGAAAATTGATACATATATGAGAAGGATTCTGAGTAGATGCATCCATTACCATATACCTAGTGCATGGATCTTCCGCCGATACTGTACCATGAATATCCATGCTCGGTTCCATATAAGAAGATTGGAAATAACAGGCATCTCATCAAATGAATTTAATGGTTTATATAGCCTGCTGTCCCTCTAAATCTTCCGAAGTTTTTCTACGTAGTTATAGTGATAGTATAACGTCTATGAATATTCTACTCGTAATTAGCGACGTTTGTTATAATTGAGCCTAGATTTTTGTTTTCCCACGATTATCACGAGATCACAATCTTCTAATCGTCGCTGGAGATTCATCACGTCTTCCTCGGTTGAAGTAAGGAGAGAAGTATCATTAGCGTACCGTAAGTTCGTACCATTTACCCTTGTCCCAATCTTCAAGAATCGACTACAGTGTAGATGTTGAAGAGCAGCAGGGACAAAACAGAGTCCTCTTAAACGCCAGCATAGGTTTTGAATTTCTCGGAGTCCAAACTATCGACCAGAATAATTGCTGTGTAATCTTTGTTATACTTTCTGATAAGCTGCACCAGATGAGGGGGCACATCCATTTTCAAGAGATTCTTCCACAACTTAAACCACAGGATTACGTCGAAGATTTTTCTAAAGCCCACAAAACATATAGATTTTAAATTCTCTGGTTTTTTCCACGATTTGTCGCAAAATTGTTGCAATATGCTTTTATGTTCCTCTGTCTTTAACAAAATCAGCTTAATCGAGCAACATCTCATGAGATATATACGCTTTGAGGCTGGTGTTTAAGACGTGAAGGAATATTTTGCTGGCCTGGCATATAAAAGAGATTAATCTGATATTGTTACACCTTTTTTGTTGGTCATTTTTTAAGCCGTGGTATAAACAGAGATTGTGACTAATCGTTTGGGTAGTCTCCCCTTATCCATATTTTGCAGCAAATAGAGTGTAGATTGTCTACTCCAATTTCCCCCATTTCTTTGATAACCTTAATCGGAATCTCGTTGACTCCTTCTATGTCTTTTTTCGGTTTGAGATATTTTACTGCTGCTCGGATATTATCTTTTAATGGGATTGGCTCTTATTCTTTACTCAAGTACTATCTCGATAGGAAATGGGACACTCACTCACTATGAGAGTCAGGAAAATGAAGCGCAATAGTCCCTCCAAAGTTTCATTATTTCTTTTACTTCTGTAATAGTATTCCTAGTACTGTCCTTAATAGCCCAGATTTTTGAATTTATTTGGTGATTATGTGTATTATTATATATATGTAAGTATTTTGTCTTGAACTTTGGAAACTGTTTTTTCCAATACTTCAAAGATAGTTTTTAGTGCTGAACGGCACTAAAAACCATCTGTGGAGTATTGGAAAAACAGTCTCAAAACAAGCTACCGAAGTCACAGCGTAAGTTCTGGAGTTATAGCACCTCGCTTTCAGGTTTTGCGCTTTTAACCGAAATGCCAAGTAACAATGCATTCCTGTCTCTCTACAGGCTCAGGTTTTGGCTGTGATTCCTGAATAGCACTTATTATATATTAATTATTTGGCAGATTTCTATAATTTGTTATTATCTTTGGTGTTATTTTGCCAAGAGTGCTGGTGATTTAATAAAATTAATTTTCTCACAAATTTCCATTCAAGTGAATAATTTATTGGTTATTTTATTATATTTGGTTTTGAGGTTATTTTATTTGGTTTTGTGGTTTCGCAATTTATTTCTCATGATATTAGAAATTGGTGACCAGACAGGTCGTTGGTTCAAGGCAGTGTGTGCGTATTTTTAATCGATGTCTTCCACCTTGTTCTCATGACGCGATGCGATGAAATCTGTTTGATTTCGATTTTGACCATTTGGACATATCCAAGTGTAAATTTTTTCGGAGGTATTGCTTAAAGACTGTGTTCGTAAATTAGATGAGGCGTTCTCCCTTATCTTTTCTGGCACAAATAAAATCATAGGGATTCGCTATAATCCGAAGGTCTGTGTCTAGCCTGGTAGTTCCTATTTTTATGTAGTTAATAACATATTATTTACTGAAAATCTTTTTATTTTGATAAATTAAGAGAAAAATATATTTTTAAATATTAAAAAATATTTTTTATTTTATTCTTATATAAATAGGAAAATATTGTGCGTTTTATATCCGATTAAAAAAAATTGGTACTAATTAAAAAAAACAAAACGTAGTTAAATTTTATATTTAGGGAAGAAAATAAATAAATTAATTAATTAGTTACTATTTTTTCACAATGTGATGTTAAATAAAATAATATCATTCATTCCTGCTTAATTATTTTTAAAATTATTTAATTTTTAATTATTAGTGTGATCAGTCACCGTATCAGAAGTCAAATCGAAATGCTCAAAGGGTATCTATCACAATTATTATCTGTACAATCACGATAACTCTATCACATTATTATCTGTACAATCTAAATCGACGATAAATCTAAAAATCTAAAATGACGATAACTCTATCACATTATTATCTGTACAATCTAAATCGACGATAAATCTAAAAATCTAAAATGACGATAACTCTATCACATTATTATCTATACAATCTAAATCGACGATAAATCTAAAAATCTAAAATGACGATAACTCTATCACATTATTATCTGTACAATCTAAATCGACGATAAATCTAAAAATCTAAAATGACGATAAATCTATCACATTATTATCTGTACAATCTAAATCGACGATAAATCTAAAAATCTAAAATGACGATAAATCTATCACATTATTATCTGTACAATCTAAATCGACGATAAATCTAAAAATCTAAAATGACGATAACTCTATCACATTATTATCTATACAATCTAAATCGACGATAAATCTAAAAATCTAAAATGACGATAAATCTATCACATTATTATCTGTACAATCTAAATCGACGATAAATCTAAAAATCTAAAATGACGATAAATCTATCACATTATTATCTGTAAAATCTATATCGACGATAAATCTAAAAATCTAAAATGACGATAACTCTATCACATTATTATCTGTACAATCTAAATCGACGATAAATCTAAAAATCTAAAATGACGATAAATCTATCACATTATTATCTGTACAATCTAAATCGAAATTTGTAATAATTGTGGAGCTTATAGATATCTTCTTTCTAAATGTGGTTTAAATGAGGTTATCAATTGAAGGGGGTTGAAGCAAAAGAAATTGAATCACAGCGTGCTACATATTAAATTAAAGCTGATATGAAATAGAACACGTAGATATGTGCAAAAAAATAAAACCAAAAATAATTCAAAAATTTAAAAACTAGGTAAAATTATTAAAATATTTTATTAAAATATTAGACTATTATAGCGAATTATAAAAAACAGACTGTTTTTTATAATTCGCTATAATATTACCTAAGTAATTTGAGAAAATTTCGATTACGAACTATCATTTATGTTTTCATAAAGGTTATATTGTTAAAAAATCGATGTTTTAAAATAATTTTTAATTACGCCTGAATTACGATGACTAACTAAACAGTATGTGTATTTTCAAAATTACCTCATTTGAGAAAATTTCGTTGTACAAATTATAAATAACATAATTTGGGGACAGTTTATCTGCTCTATGTTCAGTTTCTTCAATTTAAGAATTATTTATAAATATTTATTTTTCACGACGTAAATATATTGCCTACTATAATCTTTCACAGATGTAAAAATATGATGCATATTTCAAGAATTATAAGTTCTAGGATAATCGCTGTAGTTTTCCTGTAATCTCCTAGTCAGATTTTAACATCACTATTTTTTCCTGTAATCTTCTAGTCAGATTATAACATCACTATTTTTTCCTGTAATATTCTAATCAGATTATAACATCACTATTTTTTCTTGTAATCTTCTAGTCAGATTTTAACATCACTATTTTTTCCTGTAATCTTCTAGTCAGATTATAACATCACTATTTTTTTCTGTAATCTTCTAGTCAGATTATAACATCACTATTTTTTCTTCTAATCTTCTAGTCAGATTTTGAGATCACTATTTTTTCCTGTAATCTTCTAGTCAGATTTTAACTTCACTATTTTCTCCTGTAATCTTCTAGTCAGATTTTAACATCACTATTTTCTCTTGTAATCTTCTAGTCAGAGTTTAACAACATAGTTTTTGGTTCAGTAGTTTTAGGAATAAGGCAGGGAGCATGATTATTTTCGCATATTTTTTAGAATATTTTTTTTAAATATGCAATTTAAAATGGTACAAAATTATTGTAATCCTCATAACAAGCCCTTTCAAACATTGGATATCATTATGTATAACATTAAAAAAATAAATTAAATTTACCCTCTCTTTCATTTTTACATAAATATTTTAAAGAAGTTAGCTGGTGTAAAATTTATGGGTGAATAAGATGTATCACTATGCCTAATATACTAATTCATATTTCTATGTCGCATGGCTTGCGACAGATGGATAGACAGACATAAATATGAGTAATCTTATAAGGGTTTCATTTTTCAGTTTGAGGTTGAAGTTTGTGTGTTTTTTTGGAGGCATCTACCACTATAAGGGTGCACAGTGGTAAACTACTCGTAAGTATCGGTAGATAGATTTCACGTTTCAAATATTTACGTTAAATTAAAATTCTATCGAAATTTAATTTCAGTTAAAGCAAATTAACTATAACCAAAGGTTGATATTTGAAAACGGAGTATGAGCTATTTCCAAGATAATGGCAAGCATGGAAATAATACTTGAAATACTTTATGGGCAATCCATCAAATATAAAAGTAGATTTTGTGAGGGTTGTCTAGAAAGGGCTAATATTTACCTTATTTGGTAAATGACACAGAAGAATGTCCATCGATAAAACTACGTATCAGTCAGTACTAACTTGTGTCAAGTATTTTATTATCAATTGTTTCAAAACAATTGTTCTACAAATAAGGTCCACTTAACTTTGAACCAAATCAAGTATTTTGAATAATTATTTATATTATGAATTCTTTCTTCATTTTTAACTTTTTATACAATTCAGCAACATCAAAGGAGGAAAAAAAACGGTCTTTTGTGTGTATTTTTTTAGTGATATTCGTTTGTTGCTACCTGGCATCAGAACGTCTGGATCGATTTTGACAAATTGGGCCTCAATAGTGACCTGTTATGGATATCCGCATTTTTTCCTGCATTTGCCAATAATTAATATAAATTCGAATGTCTTCGTCTGGAAGTTTAAGTGGTTCAAGACAATTCATGTCACATTAATTTCTTTTCCACGACCTAGGTTTCGTTGTATTACAACATCTTCAGGTGGGATATTAGCAAAGATTAGAAAGATCTTTGCTAATATCCCACCTGAAGATGTTGTAATACAACGAAACCTAGGTCGTGGAAAAGAAATTAAAGAAAGTAGAAATAATACTACATCACGTAGCTTCATTTAAGTGTGAATAATGAATTACTACAAAATTAACGCCAAATATATTCAATAATTCTTGTCCGTAAATTGATGCCCGAATTTTAGACAAGATACGTTTACACTATACACGTGATATCACTGACACAAATGAAAGTAAGATCCCGAAGGGTCACAAAATAATTGTACAAAAAATTCGCGATAAAGACAATGTTATTATTAAATGGCAAGAATGATTAGAAGTTCAATATTTACGAAGATTATACTATGGTGAACACAAAACAAAATATACTAAAGTCAATAATACAATTGACATTAGGTATTTTCATGTTTCTGTACCGATTGAACAACTTCTCAAAAAATAATAAGAGTATCAATATGACTATACGTAAAATATAAAGCTTTCGAGCGTAGTTTTTTACTTCTACGATACCTGATTTTTACTTCTACAATACGTTGTGAATAGATGTGACGTTAACATTTACATGTGGTGGCAAATGTATTTTCTTTAATATTCAATTTCATACATTTTTCCAAAATTTTTCTAAAAATATTTAATGAGGTTTCTGAAGATTTATTAACCAACGCAAAAAATGTTTCCAAGGTTGGATACTTATAACATACAATTTATGAATTATTTAAATTATATAAAATGAGAAGCATAAGAAGATGCAAAAAAAGAGGCTCAAAAGGAAATATAAAAAGCAAGTAGGCGCATATTCACGTATTGCATATTACATCTTTGCGATTTACTTATTACTCATAGTTTATAAAAAATAATGGATTTTTTTGTAAATGGTTCATTTCTACTTAATACTAAATGTTAGAATAGTTATTTAAAGTTAATATAATAGCAACAAATTATACAATAATATAAAGAATTCCGTGCATCAAACTCAATGTTTTTGGAACGTGTTTTTTTTAAAAATATATTTTTTTTTCATTGGGATCATACAATTCTTTAACATTTTCTACTCACATTAAAGCACACAATCATCAGTTAACACACAATCACATAGTGTGTGTATGTGTGAGCGTGTGTGTGCGTGTGTATGCGTATGTGTACGTGCGTGCGTGCGTGAGTTCGTACGTGCGTGCGTGCGTGCGTGCGCGAGTGCGTGCGTGTGTTTGTGCGTGCATGCGTGCGCGAGTGCGTGCGTGCGTGCGGGTGTGTGTGTGCGTGTGTATTTAATAAATGTTAAAAAAGCATGTTGTATTGAAATGATTAAAACCTAGTTCCTTGCTCCCTCTTTAACCAAGATAGGGAAGGCAATATACTTACGTGTTGGTTAAATGGCTTAGCAAATTTTTTTCCCTCAAAAATATGATAAAAATAATCAATGACATTTTTTATTTTAACTTTTATTGCGATTCTGTAGTAAACACGTTTTTTATCTTAAAAAAAACTGAGAAATACATTGAATTACCAGCGTAACACAAATAAAACCGTTAAACATAATCTCGGTAAGGGATTTGCCACGTCGCTCCGTATCGCTTTGATGGTGCGGCGTGGCGCCCGTATTCAGTCACGGCGCAACATTTACCCTTAAGTTAATTTTGAAATAGCGTATTTTGAGAATGCGATAAGAGACAAGAAAGTTGTATTGAATGATAAATGTTTTATTTCGTACTGAGAAACCTATAGTAATAGACAGATATTTCTTTCCATTTTACCTTATTATAAATACTTACGTTCAAATCATATAAGGCCAAATTCATCTCAGCGCCAGGTTAATGCAAAGTAGATTGGAATCCAAAACTGTTATGTCGGTTTTTTTCTTCTTCATTCATGTATAAACATAATGATTGAGAATGAAACAGACGATTATCTTTACCGCTCCTCGTTTACTTCACCTTCCCTCTTATTCATCCCCACGTTTATTCACGGACGACATTGAACGGGATATCGGGATAATATCTAATTATATATTTTCTAAGATGTGAGTCGCTAAATTATGACACATCACCACGCTCCTCTCCAAACCTTCCTTTAATTTTTTAACCGCGTATAAAAATCTAAAGATAATCAGGATAATGACCTTTTGTAAATACTTCCATGCAAAATTAGGTCAATTTACATTAACGAATTAAAGAGAAGTAGACAAAAGAGTTGTTTATTTTAACCCTGTGAATTATGTTATATAGTATATGTAATGCAATATACTTATGTATTGAAAAATAACATCAATGCACTCTTTATCGTTTAATTTTTATATATATCATGTAATAATACTAATTAAACGTACGTAAATCTGTACATGCATAAACCTCGTAGTGCAAATTCTACTCGTATTTAACAGGTATATTTGGTTCTTTGCAAATTTCCTTCTACGAATGCTGTAAATATTTTTTTTGGAACACATAACAGATTTCTGAATTTAATTTGTAATTAAAATTGTTTGTCCTACATTACTGAAAATATTCTCGCTCGTCAGATTCGATAACTTTATCTATACACGCAAACAATCTACTTGCAAGCTACAAAAGCGTCTGTCGGCAAATGAAGTGTATGAAGACCGAGCAATACGATGCATCATCTCGCATCCTTATCAGACTACCGTGGGAGATCTCGATGGTTTCGGTAGATAGATTAACCGGAAAGCGAAGTCTGTTTACTTAGTAAATAGTAACATCAGAAAATGTTATTATCTCTTGACATATTCGAGATGTTGTTGTCCAAAAGATGACTGATTACAGTGCTTGAACGGCAGTGCAAAATGTGAGCACATATAAAATATACCTAAATTTGTAATCCTCAACAAATGTCTGCGTAAAAGTAAAATTAACTGTTGAAATGTACGTATCGGCGATAGTAAGGTGTCGGTTCTCTATTTTTGACAAAGTAAATGCTTGCACGAGAATATAACAAGGACATAAACGAAATAAACCGAGAAGCCAAGAGAATAAAACAAAAACTTAAGTAAAAAAGACCTGGAGTGGTTGGTGTGACTGATAATATTCTGAAGGATATCAGTCCTCTAATCTTCCAGCAATAAATATCATACCAAAAATTTAAATAGCGTATTTGTTGTACCGTACATCTTATATAAAAATAGACATCTAAGACAACAGCAGGTATATACAACCACTAGCCAATTCAGTGCACTTAATAGAGTGTTGAGAACCGCAGTAATGGACGATTCAAATTTCTACTGACAGCTTATGGTTTAAAATATTAAGATAAGTTTAATAAAGTTAACCATGTATTTATATATTTAGTTGGAAAAGACCTGCAAAGGTACAAAGGTGAAATTAAGAGTATTAAGTGAATATAAAAAACGCATTATATACTTGTATGTATAAATTACTTTGATTCTGTTGTAGAAATAAAAACGTATACAAAAAAGTGTAAATAAAAAATATGAAAGGTTTTATTGTTCATACAAATTTTACGTTAAGAATTACATAAAGACTATTCATGAAACTTAAATTAGAAAATGTTACAAAGTAATACAAATACTAATTATAATTTTAGATTTTTCATTTTACTAAACTATCTTACATTTACTAAAATAAATTAACATTAGAATGCAACTGTTGTATAAATAAAAATGTATACAAAAAAGTGTAAATAAAAAAATATGAAAGGTTTTATTGTCCATACAAATTTTACGTTAAGAATTACATAAAGACTATTCATGAAACTTAAATTAGAAAATGTTACAAAGTAATACAAATACTAATTATAATTTTAGATTTCTCGTTTTACTAAATTATCTTACATTTACTAAAATAAATTAACATTAGAAATGCAACCTACATTTCTAGTTAGTATAATAAATAATAAATCAATGCAAATATTAAAAAAAATTTAAAAAAATTTAAACCTAATTGCTTCTTATTAATAAAGGAACATTTCAATACCAACATATTTTGTATAATCACTTCTTAATAATCTCCTCCAAAAACGTCACTGTATCGATATTTAAAATTCTTTGTTATGTAATAAACATTATTGAAATTTTGTACGTTAAACATTCTTTTACATTTCAACACATTGGATCTATAAACAAGAAATTTATGTAACCGCTCATTTGCGTTCGTGTTTAAAACGGAAACTAAAAATGTTTTATTTCACATACAAAACTAATTGTTATTAAACTCTATCCAAACACTGAAATTGCCTTATAAACAATATCATCACTGTAGAAAATATACTATCTTAGTAGCAGTTGGCGATAACGATGTAAGATTGATTCTTTAAAAATATTTTGAGAATCATCTACGTTTCTATCCATTTCGCCAAAAACATTCGATCTGTTGGTTTCCGCCCTTGGTATCGTTGTTATTCCAGAGTCGATTTTCGATTCTATAATCGTCGTTGTTGTTGTTTCAGTAATATAGGTTTCTGATTCTGTTGTCGTAGTTGTTATTGTCGCTTCAGTGGTCTCGGCTTCAGGTTCTACAGTTGTTGTTATTGTTGTTTCAGTCACATCGGATTCTGGTTCTATTGTTGTAGTAGTAATTATTGTTTCAGTTGTGTCGGTTTCTGATCCTGTTGTCATCGTCGTTGTTGTCGTTTCAGTTGTCTCAGTTTCTGGTTCTGCAGTCGTAGTTATAGTTGTTTCGGTTTCTGATTCTATTGTCGTCGTGGTTATCGTTGTTTCAGTTGTATCGGTTTCTGGTTCTATAGTTGTGGTTATAGTTGTTTCAGTTGTATCGGTTTCTGGTTCTATAGTTGTGGTTATAGTTGTTTCAGTTGTATCGGTTTCTGGTTCTATTGTCGTCGTGGTTATAGTTGTTTCAGTTGTATCGGTTTCTGGTTCTATAGTTGTGGTTATAGTTGTTTCAGTTGTATCGGTTTCTGGTTCTATAGTTGTGGTTATAGTTGTTTCAGTTGTATCGGTTTCTGGTTCTATTGTCGTCGTGGTTATAGTTGTTTCAGTTGTATCGGTTTCTGGTTCTATTGTCGTCGTGGTTATAGTTGTTTCAGTTGTATCGGTTTCTGGTTCTATAGTTGTGGTTATAGTTGTTTCAGTTGTATCGGTTTCTGGTTCTATAGTTGTGGTTATAGTTGTTTCAGTTGTATCGGTTTCTGGTTCTGTAGTTGTGGTTATAGTTGGTTCAGTTGTATCGGTTTCTGGTTCTATTGTAGTCGTGGTTAACGTTGTTTCAGTCGTATCGGTTCCTGGTTCTATAGTTGTGGTTATAGTTGTTTCAGTTGTATCGGTTTCTGGTTCTATTGTCGTCGTGGTTATAGTTGTTTCAGTTGTATCGGTTTCTGGTTCTATAGTTGTGGTTATAGTTGTTTCAGTTGTATCGGTTTCTGGTTCTATAGTTGTGGTTATAGTTGTTTCAGTTGTATCGGTTCCTGGTTCTATAGTTGTGGTAATAGTTGTTTCAGTTATGTCGGTTTCTGGTTCTATTGTCGTCGTGGTTATAGTTGTTTCAGTTGTATCGGTTTCTGGTTCTATAGTTGTGGTTATAGTTGTTTCAGTTGTATCGGTTTCTGGTTCTATAGTTGTGGTTATAGTTGTTTCAGTTGTATCGGTTTCTGGTTCTATAGTTGTGGTTATAGTTGTTTCAGTTGTATCGGTTTCTGGTTCTATTGTCGTCGTGGTTATAGTTGTTTCAGTTGTATCGGTTTCTGGTTCTATAGTTGTGGTTATAGTTGTTTCAGTTGTATCGGTTTCTGGTTCTATTGTCGTCGTGGTTATAGTTGTTTCAGTTGTATCGGTTTCTGGTTCTATAGTTGTGGTTATAGTTGTTTCAGTTGTATCGGTTTCTGGTTCTATTGTCGTCGTGGTTATCGTTGTTTCAGTCGTATCGGTTCCTGGTTCTATAGTTGTAGTTATAGTTGTTTCAGTTGTATCGGTTTCTGGTTCTATTGTCGTCGTGGTTATAGTTGTTTCAGTTGTATCGGTTTCTGGTTCTATAGTTGTGGTTATAGTTGTTTCAGTTGTATCGGTTTCTGGTTCTATAGTTGTGGTTATAGTTGTTTCAGTTGTATCGGTTTCTGGTTCTATAGTTGTGGTTATAGTTGTTTCAGTTGTATCGGTTTCTGGTTCTATTGTCGTCGTGGTTATAGTTGTTTCAGTTGTATCGGTTTCTGGTTCTATAGTTGTGGTTATAGTTGTTTCAGTTGTATCGGTTTCTGGTTCTATTGTCGTCGTGGTTATAGTTGTTTCAGTTGTATCGGTTTCTGGTTCTATAGTTGTGGTTATAGTTGTATCGGTTTCTGGTTCTATTGTCGTCGTGGTTATCGTTGTTTCAGTCGTATCGGTTCCTGGTTCTATAGTTGTAGTTATAGTTGTTTCAGTTGTATCGGTTTCTGGTTCTATTGTCGTCGTGGTTATAGTTGTTTCAGTTGTATCGGTTTCTGGTTCTATAGTTGTGGTTATAGTTGTTTCAGTTGTATCGGTTTCTGGTTCTATTGTCGTCGTGGTTATCGTTGTTTCAGTCGTATCGGTTCCTGGTTCTATAGTTGTGGTTATAGTTGTTTCAGTTGTATCGGTTTCTGGTTTTATTGTCGTTGTTATTACTGCTTCAGTCGTATCGATTCCTGATTCTGTAGGCTTGGTTGTTGTTGTCGTTTCAGTCATCTCTATAGTTGTTTCAGTTGAAACAGTTTCTGTTTCTGTTGTCATCATCGTCGTTGTAGTTGGTTCAGTCGTTTCAGTAGTATCGGTTTCTGGATCTGTTATGTTCGTTGTTGGCGTTTCGGTCGTGCTTATTGGTGGCTGTGTCGTTATTGTCGCTGCGTCTATTTCTGCTTTTAAATCTTCAATTTCAGCATTTAGATTACTCAGGTCAACTCCCAAGACGACTGTAGATACAAGTAATGCAGTACATGCTGTTAAAAGCAGTAAAACTATTTTATTTGCAAGAATAAATGTTATCATTTTTGCAACAGTATTGCGCTATTTATTTCGATGGAAAAAATTATAATAATTTATTTCCGATAACCGAGAATCAACACAATAAACTCTACCCGTGAAATCGGCTAGCAAAACAGACTTTGGGATATTTGTTCCACATTGCGAGTTACTGTTGTTATCAATCCACATCATTCATCGAGTGAAATTATAAATATAGACATTAATTTTTTATCTGATAAATAAAGCTTCATGAATACATGGTGTTTCTTTATACATAAACTCCTATTTGTAACATGCTTAATGCAGCTGTAGTGCTTGTGGTCCAAAATTTCCGAAGTTTGCATCGAATATTTTGACTTCAATTACATAAATATTTTTGAAGGATAACGTAAAGTTTTGAAAAGCCTGATAGGCTATTACTTTTTAATTTTTTTTTATTCATGGGTAGAAATAATTGAAAAAATCTGATAGCTTCAGGATCTATATATTATTTTTCTTCAATAGATACTATTATATGAGATGGAATCTCCATCCTATATATCTCTAGCGTATTTTCTGGACGTGGTGAAATCTGCAGCATCTGCGAAAGATATATGAAAACTTTGTGCAATAACAAGTATCTATAAAATATTATATTATATTAACAGTTATATTAATCATATTAAGTTTATTCTTTGGGAACGTTACTGTTTTATACAATTAAAACAAAGTACTGCCACAGCCGTCTCTGAATTTTACTAAACAATTGTACAATTAAACTATGACTTCCTAAGCACACCGGTGAGCATTCTGTAAGCAAGGGGAAAGTTGGGCCAGGGGCGTAACTCTTAATTCATCGAAGTTATGAAAGAGAATATGTTATCTAATTAAATTCTCATTTGGTCAATCTGACATTTTAAAATTCTTTGGCGACAATCTCTACTCTATGCGACTATTTGACTATAGATTATGTATTTGACATTGACAGTATGAACGTAAACAATTAATATTTTAATGTATTTGTAATATATAATTTAATGTATTTGTAATATGTATTTAACGTAACACTTATTGACAATTTGTTAAATATAAATTTTAACTTTTTACGTTCCTTCTACATATAAACTTTAACTATATAAAATATCGTGCACCCAATATACTTAAATAGGGATACAAAGTTTTCTCTTCACCTATTAATATATAAACAATTGAAAGTTCTGACCAAAAATAATCCATGGAAAGATCTACCCCATTCGATGAAAAGCACGAAAAAAACGTTTTTCTTTCACTCTCAACGGCGAGGGAGGTGGGGTGGGAAGGAGGGAGTACAAATTTAACATTTTGCTATCAACTACTAATTGAGATCTCCATATGAAGCATCTACAATACTTTCGTAATTTCAAGCACATAGGCCTTAAACTGTTGAAACTAACGATACAACGGATTAACTAAAAACGCACATGACGAAATTATAAGTGTTCTTTGTTTCACTACCATAAGAATAAGAATTGACGCTATGACTAAGTAATAAATGAGCCAACCTACCACGTCGTTTACATGACAAATCAGCTAACAGACCACATCAGCACCATCGAAATGTTGTTTACGTCATTAATGACCATACCACATTAGTATCCCCGCAATATTGGTTACGTCATTAATGAGTCAATAAGTCAGTCAATCTCATCAGCATCCTTGAAATGTTGTTAACTTCATAATTCAACCTGCCATATATCTGAAATATTATTTACGTCGTAAATCAACAAGCCCACAAGTAATGTCACACAAGTAATGCCAAAATTGTACTGAAAAAGGGGTCACGCGAGTCAAAATTTTAAAAAAAATTAACACATCCAGTTGAAGTTACGTATTTCATCATCTTTAATTGAATCTTGGTCTTTCGAAGATATTGAAATATTTTGAAATAGTTCGTCATTAGTCTTTTATTTTGGTTCGTATGTTATTTTTTTCCATTTGAAAGCAAGGTTTGTAGTAATTTAAAGAGAAGTTGTGGTAATTTTTTTTTGGGGAGTTTGTAGTAATAAGTCATAAAACGTTTACGACTTTAGACTTATGAAAGGTAAATGGCTTCGGGATGTCTACCATGTTCTATCTAATTTTCATGCAGTCATCAAATAACACCACGATAGTATTATGACAACCTTACTAATATTTGTATGAATTTTTTACTTTTTTACTGAATTTTTAGATGATTTTACAAATATCCGCAAAAAAGAGACATAAAAAGCTAAGTGACATTGTATATTCTCCGCCTTTCTGGAATTGATTAAATCCCCAACCGATATTGAAAACTGTTTAATCTTTAATCTTCTGCTTGTTTAAGTTTTTATACTATTGTTTGTTTCATTTTTATAAAATATAAAATTACTGAAGCAAGGTATAACATTATATTTTTTTCATAAATTTAGGAACATATAATTAATAACATTATATTTTTTCATAAATTAGAAACATATAATAATCTACGACTTGAGGAATAAAATCTGAAGTACACTGTGGTTTCATTTTATCTAAATACAAACACAAGCAAGGTATAACATTATATTTTTTCATAAATTTAGGAACATATAATTAATAATATTGTATTTTTTTCATAAATTTAGGAACATATAATTAATAATATTGTATTTTTTTCATAAATTTAGGAACATATAATTAATAACATTATATTTTCATAAATTAGGAACATATAATAATCTACGGCTCGAGGAATAAAATCTGAAGTACACTGTGGTTTCATTTTATCTAAATACAAACACAACAATGTAACGTCAATAATGAGATGATAGTTATTCAGTGACATTTAGTTTATATTTTACTTTAAATGTTTACTTTTCCCCATGTATTCTTCGACATCAATAACATTAATTATGGTTACAGTCGACCGTAAAACTTTGGAGGGAAATTTCAGTTGAAAATACACAATTTAAAGGAAAAATCTGAAAAGGCTTATATTATCTATAAAGTTAACATACCTAAAAATTCATTGAAACTTCCTTTTTGAGCTACTAATTAAAACAAATAAGGAAAGGGTTTATAGAAAGCATAAAATAGTTTCAAATGTGAGTGAATTCAGTGAAAACTCACGCTAACAATAAACTATTAAATGAGAATCGTAGTTCCGTACCGGAAGAAATTAAACCGATATACATAAAGAAGTTAGGAAAATAATCCAAAATCTTTAGTACTTTGTTTTTATTTAAGGTATTTAAGTATTTAAGAAAAATATGAGTAAGAAAATCTTTTCACAAAATCTAACTCAGCATGTTCAAGTTTTTTTTTTCATTTTCATTTTAAACCACCTGTATATTTTTCCCCGTAAGAGGAAAAGATAATATGTTATTTAAGTAAGGCAGTCCGTAAGATTCCATTGTATAGCAAAATCAGTCCAGCGCATCCAGATATCGGAGTGATCCCGATGAGAGACGTGACGCTTATGTTATCACATTTTGCAACGGGATGATAGATGTGATACATTTGAAAAAATACTCTAATAAAAGTTATGAATATTCTGAATCAAATAATATTAATAAAAATTATTAAAAAAACTATCGAAGAAGGTCATTTGACTCGAAAATAGCATAAAAGAAAAACATAGCGAGAATCATCTAATTTTCAATAAGTAGTGTTTCTACTTGCTTGTTTTATTATAATATTTCCATATTATAATATTTTCATATTATAATATTTTCGTATTATAATATTTTCATATTATAATATTTCCATATTATAATATTTTAATATTTTCATATTACAATATTTTCAAAATTTTGCATTGCAGTAAAACGCTACTATTATTTTCACCTAAGGTATAAATTAGTACACAAAAAACATAATTTTGACAATTATTAATAAATAGAAAGGCATAATACTACTAGTGCCACTACTACCTTTGATTTTTCTTTTAGTATTTCTTTGACTGACAGGTTTTTACTGTTGTTTTTCTTGTATTTTTTGAGACATTTCTAAATTTTCGAGTCAAATATATTTTCAATTCAGAAATTAATTTAATTGTGTAATTAATTTGTGTTGCCTATTCAGAAATTAATTTTATTACTATAGGCATATTCTACTACTACAGTAAAATTCTTTCTACAGACAAACATTATATTTACAGATAAATGAAATTATTTTACAATATTTCCATGTTTTGGAAAAACCAATTTTCTAAAGTATCGAGGATAATGTATGTAAATTCAATAGAAAAAGTGTTTATTTTCTTACAAATTTGATTCATATAACGCTCTTTTTTAGTACATTGTGACAGGTTGGTTGACATATTATAAGGGATGTGACAGGTTGACAGACATATAACGTAACTAACTTTTATATTGTAATTTAAAAAATAAGAAAAAAAAGAACAGAGTGAAAAAAGTCAAATCAGTATCGAATGGTTTGTTTCCTTAGATCTCAGTTTGTTTTGTACTGTTTGTTTATCTAATTTAACTAGTTATTGTAATGCTAATCTAGCCAAGAAGAAAAAGCATAGTTGGAATTTATATTATTGCATATTTGATGATTCTATCTCTAAGGACATATTTTTTATTACTGTATCATTATTACTTTTTGAGACATTAATCTTACAAACAAACATCTGTTGACAAAATGTGATATAGAGACCCTTGTTTTATGCCGGCAATGATGTAGTTCTAGTCAAAATGAACCGACAAAGTGCAATTTGGACTCGAGCATAGAGGGTTTCGCTCTAAAAATAATTAATTTACTAAATAAATTTTGCGGCTCACTAACAGTAATTGAATCGAATCCATAGTGGTTTATGGCAACTAAATTCATTAAAATATTCATAGACTTTTTCGTCAGAAAATATCATTTAATTTCCTTTTGTATTTAAACGACTACTGACGTAAATAATTAAACATTAAATCTCAGCCCTTAATCATAGAATAAGAACTAGTATTGACATACAAAATACTCTTAAGTTCTTTCCTTTAAGGCCCTGATAAAATTAAACATACTAAACGATGTGACGTTAAAACGACGAAATATGATAAAATTATATAATGATAAAATTATACATACTAAACCATGCGATATGGATAAAACTATATAATGATATAATTATACATACAAAACCATGCGATATTGATAAAATTATATAATGATAAAATTATACATACTAAACCATGCGATATGGATAAAACTATATAATGATATAATTATACATACAAAACCATGCGATATTGATAAAATTATATAATGATATAATTATACGTACTAAACCATGCGATATTGATAAAATTATATAATGATATAATTATACGTACTAAACCATGCGATATTGATAAAATTATATAATGATATAATTATACGTACTAAACCATGCGATATTGATAAAATTATATAATGATATAATTATACGTACTAAACCATGCGATATTGATAAAATTATATAATGATATAATTATACATACTAAACCATGCGATATTGATAAAATTATATAATGATATAATTATACGTACTAAACCATGCGATATTGATAAAATTATATAATGATATAATTATACGTACTAAACCATGCGATATTGATAAAATTATATAATGATATAATTATACGTACTAAACCATGCGATATTGATAAAATTATATAATGATATAATTATACGTACTAAACCATGCGATATTGATAAAATTATATAATGATATAATTATACATACTAAACCATGCGATATTGATAAAATTATATAATGATATAATTATACCTACTAAACCATGCGATATTGATAAAATTATATAATGATATAATTATACGTACTAAACCATGCGATATTGATAAAATTATATAATGATATAATTATACGTACTAAACCATGCGATATTGATAAAATTATATAATGATATAATTATACGTACTAAACCATGCGATATTGATAAAATTATATAATGATTATAATTATACATACTAAACCATGCGATATTGATAAAATTATATAATGATATAATTATACATACTAAATCATGCGATATTGATAAAATTATATAATGATATAATTATACATATTAAACCATGCGATATTGATACAATTATATAATGATATAATTATACGTACTAAACCATGCGATATTGATAAAATTATATAATGATATAATTATACGTACTAAACCATGCGATATTGATAAAATTATATAATGATATAATTATACATACTATACCATGCGATATTGACAAAATTATATAATGACATAATTATACGTACTAAACCATGCGATATTGATAAAATTATATAATGATATAATTATACATACTATACCATGCGATATTGATAAAATTATATAATGATATAATTATACGTACTAAACCATGCGATATTGATAAAATTATATAATGATATAATCATACATACTAAACCATGCGATATTGATAAAATTATATAATGATATAATTATACATACTAAACCATGCGATATTGATAAAATTATATAATGATATAATTATACGTATTAAACCATGCGATATTGATAAAATTATATAATGATATAATTATACGTACTAAACCATGCGATATTGATAAAATTATATAATGATGTAATTATACATACTAAACCATGCGATATTGATAAAATTATATAATGATATAATTATACGTACTAAACCATGCGATATTGATAAAATTATATAATGATATAATTATACATATTAAACCATACGATATTGATACAATTATATAATGATATAATTATACGTACTAAACCATGCGATATTGATAAAATTATATAATAATATAATTATAACGTCGTTTTAACGATGCGACGTTAAAACGACGAAATTAATATAACTGTGATGGCGTGCAGCAATGCTTAATTTGCATTGATAGCATCAGGTCCGCACCTTGCGTCTGTTTAATGGCACGATGCGTAGGATTAACTCAACAATAGTTTAAGTATATAGGGAAAATTATACCAAACCTATTAAACCCATTAGAATATAATTAACCTGGGTACTTCTTAATTTAGTAAAAAAGGGATTTTAATCACAAAAGGAATAAAAAATAAGTTTGACTAACATTTTTTATTAAACAATAATGTTACAAATACGGATATTATACATGTTTTACCTTTAAATATTTTATGAATCATAAGCAGGTTTGTCAAAAACAGCTTCGCGAATAACGGAATGAACGATTGCTCATTTTAAATCACTGCGCCTGCACAGCGTCCGCCATAAGAACATTTTGGAATTTGCTTTAATCACTAAATACCATTCTTTTTTAGTTTTTATATGTTTGTCACCTAGATTTTCATTGATGAAAGTTATTTTTTTTAAATAATCCTGCTATTAAAAAGTAATATGAAATTAATAATATAAAATCATATAATGTGGCTTGCTTGAAAAATATCCATAGAATTCTTTCCCTAATATCAAATACGAAAATAAAACAATTTTAGATATATTGTAGACTGCACTTGATGTATATTTATGTTTTATAGACTACAAATGTAAATCTATGTCTAGGAGTAATTTAATTTTTTTTTAAATAAGGTATATAAAATGTAATTTTATTGTTTTTGTAAAGAAATAGTTTCTCACAGACGTAAATTTCAGTGTTCTGAATCAAAGCGTTCTACACACCATCCACCTTGCACGACCAGCAGAGAACGACGCCGTTATATAAAAAAAACGAGATGCTGCTTATTTTGTCTTTCTCGTTTTTTTTAAAGCGGCTTTCTTTTTGCTGGTTATGCAAAATGGATGGTATTTAAAGCCTTTGAGAGGGTTCAACAATACCAATCGGGGCCACTATTTGAATAATGGATGACATCGCATCATTTTGACCCATAATTTGACTTTCTTTTAAACATTCTTATCGCATACGAATAATCGCATCGCATACGAAGATATCAGTCCAAGAATCTAATTTATCCAATCAATTTATCCATAGTGTATAGATAAAAAGATATACCGAAGACTCGATGTTATCATACACGGTTGTCTTTTTAATTTATTGAGAACGTGACGACCGATTACTTACACGCGCCTTCAAAAATAAATGTGAAGTGGCTTTTACTTTCAATACTGGCCGGGGTTCTTCAGAATTCATATATATAATATTTTATTTATTAAAATCGGAACAGTTTGAGATGTTTAATAAACCCTAATATGTGCGTACGTGCGTGCGTGCGTGCGTGCACGTACCCGTATAATACTTATTCACCAATTTATTTCGTTACTTTCTTGTTACATCAAGAGAAGTCAAACGAGTCCAAACTTGATTAGTTTACTCACCGTACCTGAAGAATTCGTGTCACCACATTCCGGCTCCATCATTGCGCCCTGATTTTGCTAAGGGGGACATTATGTAGTATATCTTATTAGGTTATCATTAAGTTTATATCATCCATAATTGATCAGATTATCATTAGGTTTATGTCATCCATACTCGATCACGGCATCTGTGCTGTTCAATATTTGGGGAATCCTATGGTGCATATTCTTTTTCCGTAGTCATATTCTAACAAAATTTCCATGGGACTATACTGGGACTATACCCTTCCAAATAAAGTAACCTAAATTGTTTGATTAATGCCGGAGATTTGAGATTACATACACACAAAATATACAGTCGAATTGGGAATCCCTTCCTTTTTTGAAGTTGATTAAAAATATCCATATTGCTAAATATTCGAGTTTTTATAAGGAGTTCACAGTTTATAAGGAGTTCACAGTTTATAAGGAGTTCACAGTTTATAAGGAGTTCACAGTTTATAAGGAGTTCACAGTTTATAAGGAGTTCACAGTTTATAAGGAGTTCACAGTTTATAAGGAGTTCACAGTTTATAAGGAGTTCACAGTTTATAAGGAGTTCACAGTTTATAAGGAGTTCACAGTGCCAATTCGTAATTCCTCGATGATGCTGCCCAGCGTGTACGAATGTATGCGGTATATGTAGTACTATATAATATTTAACCATTACGTTAACCTCGAATCCTCAAAGGGACAAGATTTTATTAATTATAATTATTTTATTTTATACTGAGGGAACCGCAGAAACCGACTTGCTTTACAAATTTAACGACTTGACTATATTTCTAGTGTACAACCGGGTAATGCCGCCTTGTTATATTCATATATATATATATATATATATATATATATATATATATATATATATATATATATCTATATATATACATATTTATATATATATATATATATATATATATATATATATATATATATATATATTACTTTCGTTTCACCCTTGCTTCTGCCTATACTTGAACGTAGGTCACTTATAACTTACGCCACTTTTTTTTCCATTACAACATCATTACATTCATAATATTGCACAATGACAAACTAGCAAAAAGGGCAGAACTTGGTATTTGTCTAAAAAATGGATTGCATGATACTCTGTAATCCTCTCTTTAATCGGTTACGATGAATAAACATGAATCGAATGTGATCAAAGTCCCTTTCTCATTCGTTTCATTTTCTCTGACGTTTTATAATTTATGAGAAACTGTAATTATTAAAATATTTTTTCAAAAAACAAAATGGACAGAAATAATGATTAAAATACGTACGTAAATAGAAAATATAATAAACAATCTGAGTAATGAACATTAAATATGGAAAAATGAAACATTTCACAAAAAAAATTAACCGACTTCAAATAACCACCGATTAAGAAACGCATTGAAAAGTATAAAATAACCTAGAGAATTTAGTTGGAAATTTTGCGTTACAATATCGTTTTCGAACATAAATTAATCTTATTATTTCAAAAAAACAAATGCATGCCGAAACACGCGCAACGTAGGGTTCCGTAGTATGTTCTTAAATTGTCGAGAAGGGTTCGTATAGTAGGTCACTTTGAAGTTTAGTATTTCACAAACCGCGTTTAGAAAGAGAAAATGGTAGACGAAACCTCAATTTCATTTTAAAAGAACTGTTCAACATACTCAACTCAATGATTTGTGCAAAAAATTCAAGCTCACTTTAGATATGTTAAAAAAAATTATGTTTTTTTACGTATTGATTATGATTTCTATATGAAATATATATTTGAAAAATTTCGTTACGTAGGTTTAAAATGTAAAAACTAAAAGGATGTGACAGACAGGGGCATGATGCAACTGTGAGCTTTCTGTTTTTACAATTGAGCGACGGAGCTCAAAAAAATGATCGGCTGTGAACTATTCAATTACTCCACGATCTTGATTCTAAAGTCCTGAATGCTATTTGTTTTCGACGAACAGCTTCAATGACAACAGTATGGATTATCAGTACGATGTATAAATTACTTATTATTTTCAACAACAGTGCCTCAGACCACGGAAAGAGACACAATGTACCAGAAAACCGAACCTGCACAGTAACCGCTTAAAATAAAGCGACGCTATGTGTACAACTGTCAGTTCGTTATGAGAGTTGTACACATATCGTTGCTATGTGTACAAATCCAATTATCAATTCATCAGAGAAAAAAATTACTCGGATTTGCCTAAGCAGAACACTCGCGTTACTGTATAACGCTTTACAAGTAAGAAAGCCAAAGAAATTCTGGGAGCAATTCACATATGCAATATAATAAAAGAACCCATTTTAGATTTCTTTTTCTGATGTAAAATAAGATTTTTGGAACAGTTGCCCAGTCGACACCTCTCTCACGTACATGCAAACCACATAAAGACACACATAAAGAGTGTTATATTTCCCTTGGGACAGACTCCAGAAACCTCTAGCAATATTATTTACATTCGGAAACGATATAGTACCACAAAATTTCCTCTTTTCAATGTGCTTCTTAAATATATTCATGTATATATATAGATACATACATTCATGTATACGCACACATACAAATACATTGTATATGTGTTTTAGATAACTATTCGTACTTATCCACCTACCTTCTAATATTTTAGTTTCTTCATATGCATATTTTAGTTTCTTCATGTGTTCCTTTGTGTGCACCTGTATCCACGTACGTATCTGTCTACTTTGTTATTTTCTTGCTTATGGCAGGGCAAGTGACACTAATCAAAATTCAATGAGATTACTCCTCATAAGTGAAGAGTTCATGTCACTACCTTCCAGCTTCATCACAGTGCCTTGATTTTGCTACAGGACAGGTTTATACCGCCTTGAATTGTTTCAAGAGTTTTTGAAACATTATTATTGAATTATCATTAGACCTATATCATCCAAACTCCATCACGGTACCTGTACTATTCATTCTATAGTGTACTTTTACAGTGTACCTTCAATTTCCATCTTTAAATTCTGAGAAATTTTATGATACTATACCGGAAAAAATACTTAGATTAATTAACTACAGATATATGAGTTAACATACTCAAAGAGGTAAGGCCTGTACATAAAATAGATACGGCACTGCATCATCAGGTTGTGGAATTAGAATCTGGAGTTCAAGGACAAAGTTGGTTTTGGTCAACCAAGAATGCTAACCCTCAGCATCAAGACTGAGGAGTTAGGACATAAAGTTCAATGGCAGAGTTACCGCTTGAGACCCACAATACAAATTTTTTAACAGCAAATCCTCAAGTCTCATGGTTTAGACAGGTAGTACTTATGCAGCATCGAGACTGAGGAGTTGGCCCTCAAAGTGTTGCCCTCCTGATTGAGAACCACAATAATAACTTAAAAATAACCGATCCTCAAGTCTCATGATTTAAGTAGGCAGTTATGCCACAGTGTCAAAACTGAAGGGTTTGAATCCAGCGTTCACCGGTAAAGTATCTGATTGAAACCAATAATACTAATTTAAACAACTACTTCTCACGTTTCACGGTTTACGCAGGCAGTACCCCTGGAGCATCAAAAATGAGTAGCTGGAACCCGAAGTTCAATGACCGAGACTTTGCTTGAGACCCAAAATACAGATAAAAAACAGCAGATCCTAAATTCTCAAGGGTTAGGCAGGCAATACACCTGCAGCATCAGGACTGAGAAGGTGGAACCATGACCTCAGTGGAATAGTCTCAGCTTTAACTAGGTTTAAGTAAGCCGGTGAAGTATATTCTAAAGTGAAGAAAAATGAAATTGAGAAAGAACGAGTTGAGTATTAAAATATTTACATAAAACTAGCTTCCCTCATTTAGGTTATTTTAATATCAGGGGGTAACCTAATATACTTGGTGATTTTTTATGAGTGACGGAATTGCAAGAAGCTATTAAGAAAGAGTAACTAAATCATTTAATGAAAAAAATTATGTCTTTTTTACACTATGATTTAGCTGCCAATTATCAATCGCTCCTTAAAATTCCGGCACTGACCAAAAGGTAACCTAGTCTTTATATTTGATATTATAAATTCGAAAGAGACTACGTTTAGCTTCTTTCTTTCCACGCTATTTCTTTCATTCTATGGTCATCTTAAACAATTCAGTCGTTTACAATACCCAGTCAGTTATACAATATTTTAACAGCAATATTATTTTGGAGCAAAGTACGTGGATCAATACTAGAAATATGGCGGATGTTCGTAGTCATTTTTTACTGAATAACTTAATGGTTCTAACAACTTTGTAGGTTTTTGTATTAGGAGTTGACAAATAAATAACAAATTAAATAATTTTCCTATTATTACACCTGTTTTCACCAACATTATGGTTAACTGAAAGATATCTCTTTAAGAATAAATCGACTCTTATATACCATTTTGGATGAGTTTGGGTCTTTAATGTCCTATAAATATAAGAAAAAAGAAGCTATTAAACAAACAACTTACTTCACACAATATTATTAAATAGATATTTAATAACATTGCGTGAAGTAAATTGTTTGTAAATATCTAATTTAATAATATTGTGTGAAGTAAATTGTTTGTTTAACAGCCTCTTTTTTCTTATCTTTATAGGGCATTAAAAACCCAAAATCACCTTAAAAATTAAAAAAAATTGCTGGCAACGATGATGTAAAACATTATTGTTAATTGAATAATTCATTCCCTATGGAATGCATTTCATTAAATCGGTGCAATACCATAGTTCCCACTGCTAAATAAATTAATTAAATATCGCTCAAGCTTGAGCAGAACTTGCACTACGAGAGTCTCCGCATTCCTACACATTTCGGTACTTGTAAATATTTAAGCATACATAGTATTTCTATAAACTAGTTACAATACTAATTTATCAAAATGTAAATATATTGCCCACCATATATTTCACAGGCGTAAAGACATGGTGCATATATCTAAAATTGTAAAATCGAGCATAATCACCATGGTTTTCCGGTAATGTTTTAGTCAGATTTTACCAATTTTATTTTTTAATAATTTGTGATTAAATATTTTCAGATATTATGAAGATAGAGAGGATAGAGAGGGAGAATGGTCGGTCTATTTTCGGATTTTTTCGGAACATCTTTTTAAATATGCAATTTAACATCTTAAAATTATGAAACATTTTTGTATTTCTCATAATAAATCCTTTGAAACCATACCATACATGACATATAAAATTAAAAAATAAATTTCAATACTTTAATTCTTGTTTTCTTATAATATTTTAAAGATGTTAGCCAGTGCAAAATATATAGATTAATAAGGTATATTACTTAGTCAAATTTCAAGTTTCTACATCGCACGGCTATAATAGACGGGCAGATAGACACGTGAGTGATGTTATAAGACTTCCATTTTTTTTATTTTGAGATCTGACACCCTAAAAATAATTTAAAAACACTTGCTGGACTGGCGATTAGTACACTTGACTTTAAAATTATTGAAGCGCCCTCCTGCATTCTTTGAAAGAACTAAATCGTTTAAAACTTAATGTCTAACAAGGAAGTTGACATGGAAACGGAAATTAATATCGTACTGGAGAAGGGTGGTCATAAGAACTTCCCAATTATTAACAGTAAATACATTGAGTTTGAGCTTGTTTGACTTGTATTGATGAATCCTTTGGTTTGATATTGTAATCAAGAGTTTGGTTTTTTTAAATTATTTACAATTTTTAATATTACTTTTGACATGTAGTTTTGCCTAGTGCATTCTTCACAGGTGTGAGACGAATCATTTAGTTGCCTATCTTTAATTTATTAATGCAAGTCAACCAAAGTCATATCGAGTTGAAGCTATTATTAAATGTCATTATTATAATTTTTTAAACTATTTACAATTTTTAATATTACTTTGACACGTAATATCGCCTAGTACATTCTTAACAGGTGTAAGACGAATAATTGAATTGGCTATCTTTAATTCATTATTGCAATTCGACCAAAATAATATTGAGTTGAAGCTACTATTAAATGTCATTATTATAATTTTTTAAACTATTTACAATTTTTAATATTACTTTGACACGTAATATTGCCTAGTACATTCTTAACAGGTGTAAGACGAATAATTTAGTTGGCTATCTTTAATTTATAAATACAAGTCGCCAAAATAATATTTAGTTGAAGCTATTCTTAAATGTCATTATTATAATTTTTTAAACTATTTACAATTTTTAAAATTACATTTGGCATGTACTATGGCCTAGTACAATCTTTACAGGTGTAAGACGAATAATTTAGTTGGCTATCTTTAACTTGTTAATGTAAGTCAACCAAAATAATATTCAGTTCAAGCTATTATTAAATGGCATTATTATAATTTTTCTATTCTAGTAACATGCTTACATAGTTAAAAAGGTAAAGGAGGAGGAATGTTGAAAAACAATTTGAAGACTCGTATGATGCGAAAAAGACACAATAAAATATTGAATATTCCATTTTAAAAACCTCTTCAATGACGCTTTATTCAAAGGATAATATTTGTATTTGTTGACCAATCAACACTTCGGAATTTTAGGATTTTCCTGGAGTTAGTCTCTTATTTTGATTTTCTCCCATACCCCTAAATTTAACCAAAACCTTTCGCTTTTATTTACCATGTCTGGAGTAGTTTCACATTTCTGTGCTGTCAATAAGAAATATTAAATATAAAATTCTTTTTCTAAGTGTAGATGTACAAAAAGTTAGTGAGACTGAATATATATAACTTTGCTATTCTGATCTTTAAAAATGAAAGGAAAGTTGGATTTTTTTCAGTAGGAAAATAAATATATAAGATAATATGTACTATGTACCTTTACATGCATCAATAATATTATATCCGCACCTCCAAGCTATGATTTGGTATTAAGCCTGGGCTTATAGTTTTAACTCACTTATCGTTTTTCCATATTTTATCGTTTGTAATTGCGTCGAAAATTAAGCTTACGAAAAAACAAATTTAGTATTTATAATTCTGTACCTCTCAAAGAAAAAACAGTACCCTTTTAATATCACTATTATGTCGGTACATCTGCTGTCTCTCTGTTAGATGTGTAGAGTTAATTTGATTTGAGTCCCGCGGTAGTTTTTCCATCCATTGAAAAGTATACCAGAAACGTTTATTATCCAAGAACCGGTTTTTTCAGAAATCGTATGATGTAAAAACTTGAAATGTCACATCCCGTGTAAATTTCAATAAATGTCCGCTTTTAATATACGTAAAATTGTTAGATTTTATATATTTTGAATAAAAAATGAAGACTTTTTATTGGAAAACGTTATATTGTATTGAAATTTATAATAATGTTGATTTTATGTTCAAGTTGATTTATTTTCCAATAATAAAAATGACATTGTTTAAGGTTATTTTTCCACAGGAATTTTTCTCTTTATGACTTAACATCGCTATCATTAAATAATTCTAGGGAATAAAACGTGTAGGTGGTTAGCCATGTGTTTGGAGTTGTAACTTTTTCTATTATTTATAACTTAATTAATTACACATATATTTGTTGTAAACTCTAATTAGTGATGATTGTTCTAAATATTATATGTTTAAAATATAAGGTAATATAGAATAAATAAAGATATAGAATATATAAAGATATAGATATAGAATAAAAATCCATATTACATAAAGTTAAAAAAACTTTTCAAGACATACAAATAATAAACAGCTCCATCTGTGGTCTATATTTCATATTTGAACATTAATTTCAATGATGATGTGATTTGTTGTTGATAGAATGATAGGAATACTTACACAAATTGGCCAACTGATGGCGTTAGGACAGCGTCACATGTTGGTAAAGTGGTATTAAATTATAATTCAGTATATTATATATCAACATAAAATAAATTTGATTTCAAAATAGTATTAAATGGACCAACTAGACGTGGGTTCAAATGTCACTTGGACCTGAAAAATATTTTTCGTTTCCCCAGAATTTATGCTATTAACGGAAAATATCATCGGATTAAAAAATATTATTCTAAGGGCCACTGTCCAGCATAATTTATATTTTTGGATTAGAATCTTGATATCTGTAGATTTCTAAATCCTACGTTTAAATAGTGATATCCGTTTTTAAATATTTTTTTTAGGAATGTAAAATGTTTTGGTTCTGCATTTACTTATCGTCCAGTCTGTTTGAACTTTACCTACCTTAAGTGTGTCCATATTCCTTTCTTCGCTTACAATGAAATGATGCTATATTGAAACTAAGTCGATTTACATAAAAAAACAATTATACCTATTGCATATATATATATATATATATATATATATATATATATATATATATATACATATATATACACACACACGTGTGTGTGTGTGTGTGTGTGTATGCATATGAAAATTCTATGGAACTGCATGAAAATTCTCAACTAGTTCTGAAAAACAAACAGAATAACATCCATGAATAACAAATGCGTTAAGGCAAGATAATAAATTGAAATTAACAGATAAAACCCTGACATAAAGTTAAGGCTAAAATTACATTAAATGTATTTTGAAAGAAATTAATTTAGAGGTCTATAAATAAGTGACATAATTTGTCTGCCCGTTTGACTATAATATTGTCACATACAACTACTGGATAAATTTAAATAGAGTTTCATTGTTGTATTTCTTTGAGTTTAAGAACGAATGTATGAAGTACAAAGCAGTTTCGGTATTTTTCCTTGAAATATGTCGTTCTGTCTGTTTTTAAAAATAAACAAGAAATTTTCTGTGAAGCTTTCGTTGCAGTATTTATTAAAATCTAGGAAAGAATTAGATACTTTTGATGAGATGATATGGCAGGTAGCGATATATATATATATATATATATATATATATATATATATATATATATATATATATATGATCCTGCTGATGGCCACGACACTATTAGCAATCAACTAAAAATTACACTGTCATCAAAAACTAGGTAACGAAACTTATGGAGTACGCGTAAAACTCGTACCAAGAAGGTTCCCTAGATATTTCGGCACTTATTAACGTTTAAGAATAAATTGTACTTCTATTTACATATATTAATTTTTCACAACAAAAATATATTACATTCTCTATCTTCCACAGGCGAAAAAATATAGTTTTCCTGTAATCTTCTAGTTAGATTTGAACAACCCTGTTTTTTCATGATTTTTGGTTAATACTTTTGAAAATAAGAGTATGTTCTATTTTCACATATTTTTAGAATATATTTTAAATAGAATATGTAAAATTATGTAAAAAAAATGTTTTTGTGTTCCTTATAATAAACACTTTCAAATGGCACTTCACATGATATATACAATTTTAAAAAATGCCAGTACTTTAGTTAACTCGTTTTTAATTCTTAAAATGAATATTTTAAAAAGTTAGCTGTAGATTAATAAGATATATTACTATGCCAAATTTCAAGTTTCCGCGTCGCAGTTCTGAGAAAATCGAAAATCGTCTTCGTACATCAATGATTTTTAAAGGGTTCCGTTTTCTTTTTGAGGTACGGAATCTTCAGAATAGACCATCGCAGACAAGAAGCTAATTTATTATAAACTAGATTTTATTTCCTGCGGTTCCTGCGGTCATTCTAGCGCTCCTATAGCGCATTGTGCTTGCCCGCCTTCTAGGACAAATATTAAAACAATTCCATATCCTGATCACCTACTCCATATATAAAATCCTTAAAAGATAAACATTATAGGGTGGTAGAAACTACTTTAAAATCCATCAAGCAAAATTCAAATTACAAGTAAATAGATAGACAGATGGACAAGCGTTGCATTTTATAATATATAAAGATTTATAACGAATAATTATAAATAAATAGAGTTACATACCTCGAAAAGAAAAAAAAAACAAACCTAATAGTTTAGTGATACGCCTCCCCGCCTGCCTCGTTGTCACTGCCATTTTTTCTGAGAAAGAATTCTATGTAACAAGTTCAAATATGTCACATTGTTTTAACACACAAATTAAACCCGCACATTTCAGTTAATGACCAAAAATATTTATTTGACAGTTATAAACGGGGCAAAATTAAGTACTCGATTGTTTTTATTTTAATTAAACGTTGAAGGATCTCAGAAACATGTTTTTCATAATTTTTAGTAAATTATCTCCAAAGATACACTAAAAACATTCGAAAAAAATAAATTACCTGTTTCGGAAATGACTGACCATAATATTATGAAAATATTGGATTTTAGAAGCTTACATAAATTTTGTAAGAAAACTAATCAATATTTCTGAGTATCGTAATTTTTGAGTAATTTATATTTTTACCCGTGTAAAATATATACCAGATAATATACTAACATTGAGTAAAATAATATTGATATTTGTAAATAGTTTAATAGAAACACTAGACATATTTACATTTTTAAATGTTGCGAAACTTTGTAGTACGAGTTTTATCCATATTTAACCGGTTTTTATTGTTATCATTATTATTATTATCATCAACATTATTAAACATTATCAAAATTCTGAAACAACTAACAAACTTATTTTAATACATTGACGTCCGTTGGTAATGGTGTTAAATACTTATAGTAATGAAACTACAGACCTGTTCATAATAAATTTTAATAATATACGATATTTACGATATAATATACGATAATATTAATACGGTAGAGAAGTTAGAGCACTTACATCCTTTAGATATTGGCACCGAAATCCGAAATGCTTTCGTTCCGAATAAAAACCATTTCCTTACTACTTACATATTGATATGGAAAAGTTGACCTTACTAACATAATAAAATGTTTCTTTTTTGTTTCTTTGTTTACTTGTTTGTCTTTCTCTAACACTTATTTCAATTAAATTTTGAATACAAATAATGTATATTCTAAATAGGAAGATAGGCTATATATAATAACGCTATTATTAACACAATGTAGATAAACGCTAAAAAATTATACCCGCGCACGAAGAATTCAATGCGCTGCTATCAATTTTACTTTCAAACGTAGTGAAACATATTCCATATAACAAGCTGTAGTCACGTTAAATGGAAGATGCATCACATTGTATTTTAGTCCGGACTATAATTAGAAAAATTGGAAGTAAGGTCTGGCAAATCATGTTCAAAATAATAATACTTAAAACAATACTTACCTCATAACTAAATACTTGGCCAAATTGAGAACATTACACATTTCTTTGAAAAAAAGCAACACAGAAAAAAGTTCAACGCAGTACACCTTATAGAAGTGAATATTCTTTTGGGGATTTAAACGTCGATTTGTAAGTATATGGTAAGTAGTAAAACGGCAGAGAGAGAGACAGAGAGAGAGAGAGCGAGAGAGGAAAACATTATAAGACTTATGGTATCAATAGGATTTAAGAATAGTGTTTGAACAATGAAGATGAGAACAATATGAACAAAAAATCAGTTATTCGTCTTAATTAATTTCCTCCATATTTACAGTAGTATCTGGTGATATTTATATTGGTAAAGTTGACATTATAGCGTTATGGTCACTATAATGCAAAATGTAGGTTCTTGACTCTGTACTTTACAGATATCGGGCAATATCAGCATCTATTTTAGTTTCAGATTTTGTTGTCGACTTAAGATCATTATTCATATTCAGATTAAACTTTTGCTCTCTGAAAGTTAATAAATTGTACCAAGTCATCAAATGCAAGATTCACATTAAAATCACCACCCAAAGTAAGAGATGTTTCATCATATTTTTGTGCCAAGAAGAGCAGCACCTGTTGTGTCAAAAACGAATAATGTCATCGAGCTTTTGATTAACAGATTATAGAAATAGCGACAAAAAAAATAAATTTAGAATATATGTTGTTAGTTTTATAAAAAAAACTTGTACTGCGCTAAGAACACGCAACATTACTAACAAATCAATATTAACTGGTTGTACTGGATGTCGTACATGCAAAATGACTAATAAATTAATCATAAATGGATAAATAAATCGACAAAATTCCGTCTTCTTGTGATAGATTCGTTACATTCAAATGTTACAACTAAACGTTGCATGAAAACGTTGCACGAAATTCGCGCCCAAAAAATGTTCGCTAGAAAAGATTTTTTTACATTTTCCTAATATCATGCGGGAAATGCTCTAGGCAACAAATTGTATGTATATAGAAAAGGACAGAAAAAAATTATAAATTGAAATAATATGTTCATTTTACAATCGCCATTTTCTTACTCTTTATTGGTGTCAGAATTTATAAATAATAATATAATATGTTATTTGTAAATAAGTTATTAATCTCTTTAATTAGATTAAGGATATACCTAATTATCACTTCATTGCGTTATTCACGTAACATAAATTCACACAAATTTTTTTGCTTACATATTATGCCAACTCGATACATTTTATTTTGCATATTAATCAATATTAAATCTAGTTTTGACTGTACTATTATGGAGTACCACATATAATGATCAATTGTGAACTCCGCGAATTCAAAAAATTAATGCTCTATCAAAGAACGGCGAATGAGATGAAGTATAGATTCTCTAAACCACGCTTTAGGATCTTCTTGTTTAAGTACATTTGACGTTTCGTTCGGAACTAGTGCGGGTGCCGGTCCACCAACTGGCGGATCAGGTTTTGGTGTTACTTCTTCTGGCGCAGCTGTTGTAGTTGACGTCGGCTCTTCTTCCGTGTTTGGTGATTCATTTGGCGATGAATCTGTTTCTTCCGTGTTTGGTGATTCATCTGTTTCTTCCGTGGGCATTATTGTGGTTGATATTATTTCTGGAGTTGTTGTTTGAACTTCTGTTTTCTCTTCTAGTTCAGCGATACGATTATTCAAATAGCTAACGTGAACAGCCAAAACGATTGTAGCTACTATGGCTGCACCGCTTAGTACAGCGAGTAGTATAATTGCTTTATTCGCGAGGCAACATGACAGCACCATTTTGTTTATTTAATTGTACAATAAAAATATCAAATCAACAAATTGTTACTCTTGTCAATATCAATCGGTGCAACCTATTGTACTGAGAGAAACACAATATGTATCTATCAAATATACGTTAACATCACAGGTATATAAGTTTTTATCTATAATTTATCAGTTTATAAGTATTTTGCCTCTTTTAATAATAAGTTCACAATCCACCAAAATTTTCTTCATAAAAATCATATAAGGTACAGTTGACGTGCTTAATATAACGTAGAATAAAAGACATGAGGAAATCTGTAAATTATTTTCTTTTACTATATCGATCTAGTATCGGTATTTGAGTTTTTTCACTCTAATTTTTTTGATTGCATGTGCCGAGTTTACTCGCGGGAAATGAAAGCCCGCATCTTGTTTTCATATGGTCACTTCTCCTAGTACTCGATGTTGTCAACTTTGGGTGTCGGGGAAACACCCGTTGACATCTCTGTTAACGGGCAAAAGTCTGTTGATATATTTTATGAACGCCGCATGTCTGCTGCGAAAAGTTTCAATTAAGAAAAATTGTAACTTACAATTGGTCTAAAATGTAACAATATCTGGAGAGAAGAGAAGTAACTCTAAACTTTACAAATTATTTAAAGAACCGGATGTGGTCAAATACATCGCAATTCATAGAATATAATGGGCAGGGCACTTGAGCAGAATGGACGACAGTGGGGCAACAAAAAAGATCTTCTCAGCCAGACCATTGGGCTCCCGAAAAAGAGGAAGATCTAAACTTAGGTAGCTCAACTGCCTGGAAAAAGACTTTAAAATCCAAAGTGTAACGAACTAGATGTCTCTGGCCAAGAACAGGAGAGCTTGGGAGTCGATTCTGCGGTAGACAGGGGTCCATCCTGGGCTGTCAAGCCATTGAAGAAGAAAAAGAATTTACAATTGGAGTAAATTCACTTTTTATGTAAAAAAATTACAAGTTAAAAACACGTCTTTTCAAATAGTCAGGAAGAGTATAATTTTCAATTTCGTTTATTACTGTCTTTATTATTTATACATAATATAGTTATTTATACTGTACTTTAGTCGAGTTCCTACAAAACTCTATGGCCCAATCGCGTACAAAATATGTTATGATTATCTATATATATTCAGGAACTTTTTTGGAGTTTTATTATAGCGTACAATTCTTGCATATATCAAATGAAGTACCTATAACATTTCGGTTGTTTATTTCATATGAAATAAATAAAAATCTTTCAACTGAAACGGTTTAAAATTTGAACTATAATGAACACGACACACTTCGATCTGTACTTTAGTCGAGTTCCTATAAAACTCTACGGCCCAATCGCCTACCGTAAAATCGTTTATAAGAAAAATATATTATGATTCTCCACATATATTCTGGAACTTTTCTGAGGTTTATTATAGCGCACAATTCTTGCATACATCATTTTGAAGTACCTGTAACATTTCAGTTGTTTATTTCATATGAAATAAATAAAAATTTTCCAACCGAAACTGTTTAAAATGTGAACTCAACACACTTCGATTCTCTTCGCTTAGTAGTTATTTCTCATTATCCACAGCTCCTAAGATGATATTATACTATACGTTCATTTAGATGCTGTAAACTATGTGATGGAAATTTTTATGACAATCGAATAAGCTATTTTCAGGGCAAAACCTAAAAACTAACGAAAGTGTCCACTTTATGAAATTAGATCACACAATCTTTTATTAGATTTATATAGACGTACAAATAAATTTTTGGAAAAATACTCGAGACTATTTCAAAATCAAAATTTTTAACAATCAAATTTTTAACATTTACAACATTGAAATTTAATTTTAAAAAAATGTATACTATTCGTATATAGTTACTACTAGTATTTACTACCCAGCTTAAAGAACTTTCGACTCGATCATGATGAGAACTTACTAAAAAACCAAGGTGCCAGTCAAGCTTTTTGAAATCATTCGAAAAACAGACGATTCGAATAAATATCTATGGTAAATATTTTAATAACATTTCATTTTTATATTGTCTCTTACGAGAACTAACTACCTAAATATAATAAAAAAAAGAAACTTAATTTATTTAAAATTTCAAATATTTGAAGTGAAATTTCTTTATAGCAAATGGTTTATTTATAATAGATTTAATTACACAAAGCCCTATTGAGTATTTTATTATCGATTAGCGTGCTAGACATGACTTTTGACAATAGAAGTCATTATAACTCCTGTAATTTTAATGAAGTTTTTTGGAAAGGGGATGCTTTCCTCTAAAAATTACACCTTTTTTAAAATGTCTCCATTCATTGGTCTGTATGTATATATGTATGAGGACACGATACAAGTCGCAATTCTTGATCAATTTTGGTAACCCTTTTACCATCGATTGCTTAACTATCAGAGTAAAAGCCTATTGATTTATCAATGATTTGTTAAATAGTTTAATTTTTTAAACAATTTTCTACAAAACTTTATGTTTCATGCTAAGATACTGTTCTTGGCACCCGTCTTGTGCAGATTTACTTATTCTCTGGTCCTTACCGTTTTAACTTTAAAGTTTTTAACTTTTATGAGGTATATGGCCAAAGACGCGGTTGTTTACTATGTTGTTTACTATTTATATATATTATTGATTGGTTATTAGTTACAAGTAATTAATATAAATTTAGATACATAAATATGGGAAAAAAACTCAATATTAAAATAATATTTCTGAAAGAAAGCGGACTGTGCACTTTGGTATGGTTTGCATTATGATTTTACCAACGAAATATTTTTATTGTCATACTTATTCATATGTAATATACAAAATATAATCTTATTTGAGAGTAATATTTCAAAAAGAAGTTGTGAAAGTAACAAACTGCGTTAAATTTTGCTGGCTTGTTGTCCATGAAAAAATTAAAACATCAATATTGCACCGATATTAACAAGATGTTGTTTTGCACTCGAATGTACAAAATGATGTAAAGTGACAAACCGGGATTAGTAATTTGATGAATAGTAAGACATATCGCGAAGAGACATCAGTGCACAAAGATAATTCAATACTCTCAAACCATATCGCAAATGGACATTAGTGCACAAAGATAACTGAAAATTCCTGAACCATATCGCAAATGGACATTGGTGCACAAAAATAACTCAAAATTCCCGAACCATATCGCTAATGAACATTGGTGTACAAAGATAATTCAGAACACCGCATCCTTTTCAGGATGCGGTGTTCTGAATTATCTTTGTACACCAATGTTAAGGGCGAGTTTGTATTAAACATCCAACGCCAAACGTTCGAAAACAAACTCGCTCTTATTATTGAAATAAACAAAACTTTTCACAGAATAGGTGACAGTTTTTCAGTCGACCGTAAGTTTCAACCGTCTAGTGCTGCCGGGTGCATCCCCCTAAATCTTTTTCTAGAGAAACTAATCCCCTGGTTTCAGGCATTTTCCGCTATCTAGTTTCCCTAAGATTCCTTGTAGGATATAGTTCACTATATGGTTTGGTCATCCTAACTATTTAAATAATTTGTTCATGGTTGCACAGAAGCTAACAAGCAAGTTTTACAACTCATTTTTCATGAACTTCTAGTTGTGTCGATTCGAAACTTTGCAAACTTATGACAATTCTGATGACAATATAAAATAATATGATCTCATTGAGCTTATATGATGATGGAAAAGGGAGGTGGTCATAGGAACTTCTCAACGGCTAACAGTAAACCCATGGAGATTGAGGTAGTTTGACTTAATCTCAATGAGTCTTTTGGTAACATATTGTAATTATATTAGGATTATATATTGTAACTAGGAGGATCTGATAATTGAGCAGGGAGGTAGTCATGAAAAGTTATCAATAGTTTGCATCACATGGAAATTTATCAATAGTTAAAACTCATAGAATTTAAGATTGTTTCATTTGACTCAAAGGGCTACAAACATGTGTTTTTAGTTTTTTTCTTAAATTGGAAATTTTACTTATTTATCATTTATGTAGCGTCACATTATTTCAAGAGTCGTATTGAGTAACAAGCATTCATTATCATATAGCAATTACAGGCCTTCATACCTCACAGCTTTCCGAAAATTAAAATTGAGAGTTCATAACATTTTTAATAAAGATATTACAAAAAAAGTTATCAAAAAAATGTGTGTTGCTGATTACACTGCAGTCATTTTGAGGGACTGCATTGGCGAAAATGTGTCCTGAAAATATGCACATATCATTTGTTTTTTTTATAACTTTATTTATATAAGCGGACTAAATATATTAAACCACGTATTTCAGGAGTGTAACATGACATTTATAAATTGTATGACTTTATAAACCATGAGAATGACACATTTAAAAAAAACGTAATTACACTCATCGATCAAATACCTATGCAATCAGATACATCATTGTCAGATACATATGATATTGTATTCTGCTAATTTCAGACAAAATTAAATCAATAGTCATAGAAATGGTATTAAAAGGATTATATTTTTTGCCTTTTAGAAAACAGGAAATTTTATATAGGCAACTTTTTCATATTAGATTCAAACCCGCACTTGTTTCTTATATGTAAACTGAGTTTTATTTTCCTGTTTATCAAAATGACAATATATATCCATAATCTATACCATTTTCCACCAAAAATCATCCATAAGTAGTAACGATAGAAAACCACGTTGTATTCTGGTACGACAGTTGCCACCGCAAAACATGAATAATATTTACTTAAAAGTCAAAGCTCTGCTTAGTTTCTATGGAAAACTCTTAAAAATATCTAAGTAAATAAAGAGCACAATAATATTATATTGTAAAAAAACGCTAGTGGATAATGCAAAATATGATAACGATTCGAAATAAGAAAAGGCTAATTTAAGATCACTCGTGAACTAACCAGCATATTCGCTCCACATTTCAAAAGTAGTAGATGGAATAGAAAAAATATCAATAATGGACGCTTTTTGTGATACTGTGTATATTGCGTATACCACAAAATAAATTATAATTTTGTTCTTCCACGTTACTGCAGTATAAAACCCAGTCAAACTCAAAACCAAAAAAAAAATTCAGTAATTGAAAAACATAAACCATATCGAACAAAACAACTACCACTGTAAGAAAAACAACTACACTTGAAGTTAAAAGAATTAAAAGCGACTATCTCTATACGAGGTTAGCCCTAAACATTCTCAGAATTGACCTATTTTAATAACGGTATTCAAAAAAGTAAAAAAAAAATAATTACATTTCAAAAATCGAAGTCTTTGAAGTTTCAGGTACTTTGCTTAAATTTATTTGTTTTTAAAAATTTACGGAATTTGAAAATTATGTATGTCACGATTTTTTATCACTTTCATTCTGGTTTCGATCACGAACAAAGTTACAATCAATTTCGATTGGCATTTTACGACGAAACCCCAACCGACGCTAGTCGTTACAACTTGTTTAATGAATTTAGGCGCGATCATGCCAGTCTTGCTTATGATCTTCTTGAGGGATGACTCTCAATGGCGATACCTGAAGATGACATCAATGCTGTGCGGCTTACGATAAAGAACAATCTACGCAGTGGGTATTTTCTTCTTAAAGGATTTCTACAAAGGCGGAGAAAGGACGAAGTGTTGAAGAAAAGATGGCCAATTCTTTCTTCGGATAGACAGGTTATTAGCAATGATTGTTCTAGAAAATAAAAAAAAATACCACAAAGAGGTGTATACCAGCAATTGTATCCTGTCGTTTTATAAAAAAAATCGAGAGTAACGCAATTACAATATAACTATTCTTCATCACTACTACGCTAATACTACTAAATTAAAAGTTATACACCATACAGCCCCGATCTCACACGTCTGATTTCTATTTATTTCCAAGAACAAAAGATAAACTGTGAGGAATATGATTCCCGGACGCAAAAGAAACGATAACCGCCTTCAAAAATCCGTGGAAAAGATGTCCAAGGAAGAGTGGATCGGCTGGTTCTCGAAAGAGATTCCATCTAATATATCGATGCAGAGGGCAATAGACACTATTTTGAAAAACAATAAATAAATTATATGCTGGCTAGTTTGTTCCATTTTTTATATCCGAATAATTTGCAGTGTTACTTCTCGTAAAAAAGTGGAAGGAACAGATTTGTTAGTAATCATGCATTTTAATAACAAAAATTGTTGTTTTTAAATATTTTTTTTCAGTATAAAGGAATAAGATTTTGTACGGAAAATAGAAGCTTACATACAAAAAAGTTTATAGAGAGACCAAACAACTGTTTTGTTTTCAATTGCAATTACGCATTAGAAAGTTAAACGATGTTATAATACGCGTAATGTAGATCAGTTTACGAGTATATTGAGGTAGCTATTACCTTAATGCGTATTCTGGTGCAGATTATATATATATATATATATATATATATATATATATATATACACAACGCCAATATTAAATTATAGTTGTTATATAAATACTACAAATTTTCCGCCGGATGAATTTCGAATCTACGTTCTATTGAATAGATAATCGACGGTTCGCTGACACTAGACTACAGCCACTACTCTAAATTAAAATAAGAAAAGTATATCTTGTGGTCTTGTGTGATCCACATAACCACACATCCACATACGGAATTTTTCTCCGAGCGGTCTCCGAGAGAAGAACAATAACAGAGTTTCTACAAATGTATACACAGTTCTTTATTTTTATTCATCATAGTTGTCTACATAAATCTGATTAAGAACCACACGCTACAATTTCCTACGATTTTTTTATAACACTTTTAGCAAATAGTTTAATTTTTTACTGCCGATTTAAGATATTTACCAGCCACTTCCCAATACAAATAATAAGATATCGAAAACTAATGAAATCCAAACCAAGAAAGGTTCCAAAGGCGCTTAAGATTACAGCACACAATCAAGTATGCGATTAGGTCTGTGTCTGTGAAGGAAGCAACTGTAGTATGTCTGTAGCTGCTGCAATTTCTGTTTTTGCATGTCACGCCTATGTTGCAATTATTTTAAGACATTAAATAAAGCCGTATATTTAAGTTGCTTAAAATAAATAATAAAGGGTCATGCAGCAGTTTATAACTGCTACCATGACCCGTCCCTTTTTATTCCAATAGTATACAAATATTTTTTTATTAAAGAATACCAAAAGCTGTAAAACATAAAAATAATAAAAATAGGTTTAGGGTAATTCCTAGCAATGATATTATCAGGATCCAAATATTATCTCATCGGCTATTGCAACCAGTTCTAATGTGTCAAGTGACCGATGATCCACCAATTGAACCATAAGAGCATACCGATATCTGTTCATGACCCATACGGCGATTCACAGGTTATACAGGAGATATTTTGCGTGGTCGACATTGTGAGTTTCCGATCTTGAATATGTTAAGAAAACTTTAATCTTTATATCGTCAATTATACGTACATAGTTAAATATAATTCTCATTGTGTGTAACAAAACGGACAATGCGCCTATCTTCCATATTAGATTTTACTAATATTCTTTGATATGGTAAATTGGGCAGTAATCACCAAAGTAAAATGGCATACAACAATTAAAAAAATCATTGCTATGACCTGTCATGGTTGAAATTTTTGTACCATTTAAAAGTGCACACACCAGTTAACCCGTAACCGGTTGGGCATGAAAAAGCAAGTTAAAACTGATGGGCGGTCAACACCGTGTTAAACATGGCGCAATGCACCACACACCGGACGCTACATAGCATATAAAATCGATAGATGGCGATGCGGCGGATCCTTTATTGGGTGGCACAAAACGATGAAAAAATTCATAATCCGTCATGGTTGAAATTTTGGTAATATTTGAAAGAGTGAACACGAGTTAACCCGTAAGCGGTTGGGTATGAAAACGCAAGTTAACTGATGGACGGTCAACACAGGGTTATGCATCGCGCTGCGCACCACATACCGGGCGCTGCGTGGCACATAAAATCGATAGGCGCGGCGGATCCTTTATTGGGTTTCGAAAATTAAGCGATAGGCGTATTATTTCACAGACGAAAAATAGGTTTATTGGTAATTCAAGATTATTCATAATTTTTTTTTCGTAGAGGTTCTCTTTGCGATGATGAAACGTTTAAATATAATAATAATTGAGAAATAGTTGGAAATAAAACATTTTTGCTTAATAAAAATAAATTATTTCTCGGTGATAAAGGCTCAAATCAAAACATCAAAAATTGGAAAAAAATCTACCGATTAACCTGTGTTTTATATGTATTATTTGTGTTATATATACATACATATACAACACACATAATATATTTCAAAATTATCTCTCCCAGTCAGCCGCAATAATTCACTGGTGGAGATGGGTTGTATACTAGACTGTAAATGATTTTGTATACAAGACTGGTTTACACAAAAAATAAATCACTAATTACAAAATCACAAAAATTATTAAAACTTATGTACGAAATAAAAAACGAAAAGAATATTATATCAAATGCTGATAGAAGATAGAATTAGGATTATTTATTAAAAAGAGTAATGGAAGGAACAAGACGACAAAAGGGCTAAAGCTTCCGATGTCTACGCTCACAATAAAACAGATAATAAGGGACAGATAATAGAAATAAAACGAATAACTTTACGTACTAAAGTATATATTAACATTTTACCTTTCTTGTTTCTGATTATTTGTAAGATATTTTGCCTTTAGGGATAAAATATACAAAGAACAAATTAAATACTATTAAGCTTTCCTTGCATAAACTTGCAATTGTAATACCAAACAAGTCTTGAAAGCTTGCGAGACAGCAAAGAAGATAAAGAAAAAGAAGATAGAATTAGGAATATTTATTAAAAAGAGAAATGGAAGGAACAAGACGACAAAAGGGCTAAAGCTTCCGATGTCTATGTTCACAAGTATATTGAGGAATAAAACGAAAAATTTTACGAACTAAAGTATATATTAACATTTTACGTTTCTTGTTTCTAATTATTTGTAAGATATTTTGCCTTTAGGGATAAAATATACAAAGAACAAATTAAATAATATTAAGCTTTCCTTGCATAAGCTTGCAATTGTAATACCAAACAAGTCGTGAAAGCTTGCGAGACAGCAAAGAAGATAAAGAAAAAGAAGATAGAATTAGGAATATTTATTAAAAAGAGAAATGGAAGGAACAAGACGACAAAAGGGCTAAAGCTTCCGATGTCTATGTTCACAAGTATATTGAGGAATAAAACGAAAAATTTTACGAACTAAAGTATATATTAACATTTTACGTTTCTTGTTTCTAATTATTTGTAAGATATTTTGCCTTTAGGGATAAAATATACAAAGAACAAATTAAATAATATTAAGCTTTTATTGCATAAGCTTATAATTGTAATACCAAACAAGTCTTGAAAGCCTTTGAGACAGCAAAGAAGAAGATAGAAATTATAAGTCTTTTAGATTAGCGAAATCGCAAATGTAAAAGCGAAATAAGATGTTACGTTAACATAATATTTAGATAACGATATTTCACTACGTCTTGATGCAGCGATCAATTTAAAGTTACAAAAAAATTATTGAAAGTAACGAATTGTTTCTAAGATCGATATCTTGAGTATTAGAAGGCTTATCTTGGATTTTGTCAATAATGATATTTTAAGGCAGTTTTCTTAGTTTTTCATCTGCTATCCACCTGTATAGTTAAAGTTTCGAAATTCGTAAAAAAATGGTGAATACAGCTCATGACTTTTAGACCGCTAAACAGAATTACTCTTAAATTAATTTCGTAACCGCGACAAATTTGATTCCGCAAAATTTAATGTAAGAGAAAAGATATACATAAAAAAGTAATAGTACGTACGACTCTTGTTTTATACAATTAGATGTTTACAACCCCTAAATATTTCTGAAATAAGACGTAATTGGCTCATACGACTATGGTAAAATGTCAAAATTGTTTACACTTTACACTGTTAGTACTGTTACAGTCAATAATCTTAAGCATCGTGCAACTTTAATTTTAATACCTACGTAATGAAATAAAAATCATTACATTGGAGTACGAGAGTGTGCGCCTATTGTACACTGTTATTGATTTTAAATATACTATTTAAGTAGAGTAAAACAAAAATGTGTACTAATTTTCCAACACTTGCACAAAAGAAACAATAGTTTTCTGCCATTCGTACTTTCATTAAAATAATGAAAGTATTGCATGAGCATCGAGTGGGGGATCAATGAAAGTAAAAGCGCAAGGGTGTGTTCAAAAGAAATGTTACTATATAAACAGAAACACTTTGGAGAATGTAGGTATGTGTGTATGAACGTACGTATGTGAGTTTTCAAAGGCTTATAAAATCTGAATGGAGTATCCGATTGACTGTGGATTTTTTTGTTTTATAGTGATCAGAGCAACGAACAAAATAATAAATTTTATTAGAATCCGAAAAATTGCAGAATATATAATTATAAGGACATAAACATTTTAAAACTTTAGTTTTTTGCATGTGCTGGAAAATCGTCTTTTGGCCTTTACACCCTTCGAGAGTCAACGGGTCGATATTCGTTATAAGCTTATACAAAACTTTAAATGAAAGGATTCAACAAATAAGTGAAATCGGGTGAAAATTTAACTTTTAGCAACAAGAAGGAAAAGTGCACATTTTCATTACCGATTTTGTAATATATAAATTTATCGAAACAATTGTGGATATGCGGGCGAAGATTATTTTTTTCTTATGTCTTTGTTACCTAAGATTGAACAGATTTCTTCAATATATTGTATAAAAATAATTATTGGAATTTATATAAAAAAATCAACATATATTATTTTCAATAAAGCTTTGCTTTTCATAATTTCATCAAATTATTTTCGTCATTTGATGGTTTTTCATCACTAGAAAATTTATTTTTAAAGAAAGTAATTATAATGCAGTATAGCACAGTAAAAATAGAACACGAAAAATATAATACAGACGAGAATATAAAATTTGCGATTAATTCAAAACCAGTTCGACTATTAACCTAGAATGAAGCTCCCGCTTCTGCCTGAATATTATAAAAAAATGTATAATGTTGTCTGTAAGTAAGTTAAAATAACGTTTCAGGCTACATTTTATTAAACAGAGATAAAAAGTATAAAATAAATATAAGATAGAGAGTATAAAAGAAAACCTATTCTGCATTTTTAGTTTTCCGTGCCTCAAAAGAAAAAAAGGAACCCTTATAAAATGACTGCCTGAATATTAGAAAAAAAATTATAATGATATCTCTAAGTAAGTTAAAATAATATTTCAGACTACATTTTATTACACAGAGATAAAAAGTATAAAATAAAAAATAAGATAAAGTGCATAAAAGAAGACCTAATTTGCATTTTTCGTTTTCCATGCCTCAAAAGGGAAAACGGAACCCTTATAAAATCACTGGCGTCCGCCTATCCACTGCAGCAGTTTTTCCAGGAAACCGGAAACTTGAAATTTGGTGTAGATATAAAGCACATTAATTTGCATATACCTCGACAGTTAACTATCAATAATATTCACACGGAGATTTTAAACGAGGCAAATAATTTATAGGATATTTTTTTATTTAACGTGTCTATTAAAAGCTGAAAGAATATCATAAAAATGTTTACGGAACTTTATGTAAGATAGTTCTAAAGATATTATTGAAAACTTCACAAAAACATATTGGAAGACATATTTGAGAGATGTAGGAGTTGTAATGTGACTGGAGTATTGAAAAAAAGTTTAGTTTGCAATGCAATGAATCAGACATCCTTGTGTTATATCAAAGACAAAATAAAATCATAGGTTGCTTTATTACTTACCCAATGCTTGATCACTTACCTAAAATTATGACTTACCTAAGACTGTTGCTGTCCTCATGTACCCGATATTATCGTATCGTTTCGTCAACTCATAATTATGCGACCGCGTACGTGTTCATGTACGATTTTAACGTTTTAACCGTTTATGAGGAAGTTTTGTGCGATTATGTAATCATGTTAATTGAGCTGGTAAGTATGCCTTTATTTCCTCGCTTCTCCAAGTGAGTCCTTGGCGTAACGGTAAAATACTGAAGCGTAAAATTGGAAGTGCACGTTTTGAACCGTAGAATATTTTTTTTACATTAGAATAAAACAAAAAATACTTTAGTCTAAGCTCTAATGTTAAAAACAAAAAGGTTTTTATTCTTTTTTAAAACTAGTCTAAAATAAATAAGTTAAAGTTACTAGTCTAAAATAATAAATTTTTTTTTAAATAAGGCGGCGTAAGTGTCCCTCAATTTTTGGAAAAATCTAACTATTTTCAAATACGAATAAATACTCAGGTACCTAATTTATTTTCTTTTTGTAAACTATTAAATCACAGAAAATAAGTACATAACTAATATTAATGCATATGTATGTATATATATATATATATATATATATATATATATATATATATATATGCATCTTATAAAATTCATAGTTAATAAGCTTCTGTGAAGTTTTGAACGTAAACTATATTACGGCTAACTAAATTATTTGTATAATGTTAATAATGTAAAAATGAAGTGAAAATGTGAGTCCAGAGATTAAATGTATTAATGGTCTGAAATTTATTAGAAAAAAATATACTCTAAGAGAACTTAGACTTCGAAATACGTGTAATTACTCGAAAAAATTATCCCTTTTTAAGTCTTTTTCCTATTTTCCTTTTACTTATAGGGGTTGAGTAACCATTCAATCATACAATTTATGAAGGGTAAAATAGTGGACATGACCGGAATGAAAATAAATTTAAAAATGAGCAGCGTACAAGTGCAGATTTTTAAGAAAGTATCTATGTACGTGAAAAATGACAAATGAGGTACGAATATAATATACGCTAGGGGTATTCTATACAAACTTCTATACATGTAAAAGTTGTAAACATGTAAGGGTTAAAAATGTTTATTAATGTAATCAAAAAGGCAAAATGTAGGGGTCAAAGAAATGTCCAAGAACTAGTTTCTGTAGGACAGAATGATAATGAATAAATACGAATCACTTTGTATTTATGTGTGTTTGCATGTACTCTTCGAGAGCTTTCAGCAGCTCGTTAAAGTTGGACTGATTGTCTTCGAACTTACTTTGTTTCACAATACTTGGCGACGCGTGTATAAGGATATATTCTCGTTTTAGAAAAACCGTTTCATTTTTAAGATTTAAGCTCTTAAAATATTTGAGAAAGCTTTGTCGGATTCTAACTGGATAAGTTTCAAGCTTTGTGTTATTGTATATAGATTACAAACCTACTATTTTTTATTAAACTCGGAAAAGCAATTTTGAAGACGATTTTTATAGCTATAAGCGATAGCAAAAAGACGACTGGAGTGTTGTTTTTTGGATTTATTTCCTTAAAATTTAAAAAAGTGTAATTTTTGCTTTACGAAACCGACATGATGAAAAATTATGTATAATAAATTCATTGTTTTTTTTTCTATTAATCTTTTGTTCCATGTTAAACTGCAACTCGAGTATTGATTTGCTTACTTCGATTCGATAATTTCAAGTTAATTTTAGTGTGGTATGACGAATTTTTCACCACACTGCTCATTTATACAATATTGAGTTAAATTGTTTACAAACACAATATAAATATTCAATATGTAAGCAAATATATGGTCTAATATATTTTCACGAGCGTAAGAAAAAAGTGTTTGATAGAATTGTTTATTCTTGAAAACGTTTTTGTATTCAAGAATTTCTAGTGTTTGTTATTTAAGTACAATATGTAACATTGACGACAAATTAAAGCATTTTAGGTATTGCCGTTTTAAAACAAAGGTTCGAAAAAGACGCTTAAACTTATACCACTTGCTAATTAGAGATCTCCAATAAACGAATGAATAGTGTTTTCACAATTGAGTTACTAAAAAGTAGTCGCTTTTAATTTTGATTCACCTATGTGAAATGGCTCAATGAATCTGAATTTGTAAAATAATCTGTTCACCTTAATGGTTCACTCTAATGATTCAATTGAATAATGTCGGTAGAGATAAACTGTAATTCATTTAATTTTGAATCAAATAGCTTTTGTATTGTATTCTATACATTTATTGAATTCATAAATTGATGCTAACATATAGCTTTGCCTTGATATTGTATAGTCTTTGTGTCAACTGTCAACGAAATGCATATATTTATTTGTATGATAAAATTACACTTTTAGTATTACTAGAAATACTACTACATCATGCAGTATCATTAAAACACTTTAAAAAAAATTAGGTAGTAAATTTTTTTTACAAACTCAGTGTAAAATATATTTAATATATATCGATAATGCGAAAATAAGATTCGCGATTGTTTGCGAATGTGGTATATGTATATCACTTCCGCTATTTAATTAATTACGAGAAAGAAAGTGGAACACCTATGTGCATGATGAATTAGGCGCTTTTCGCTCTCTGTGCGCAATTCTTTACGAAAGAGAATGGGATGTACCTAATTCAAAAAATGAATGCGTACCTTAGTGAATGCCGAGCGAGTGAATACAATGAAAGTCCCTAACCATCTACACATTATTAGTTACACCGAAAAGTTCGTGGATCGATGAGTCAAATGAATCAATAAGATTTCAAGTTAGTCATTTAGCTGAGTGAGTCAGTGATTGATTTCTTTGATTCACTCTTTCATCTGTTTGTCACCCACGCCTAATAAAAAAGGGTGGCATAATAGCTTCATTCTGAAGGACACGAGCCACTTAGTCATTTCATTCACCAGACAATAAGTTTGCACATACTGCTTACGACCAGCAAAATAGAATTTGAACTAAGGTTAAGGAAGTTATGAGGTAATTTCAATCAGACGATTTATCTAATCCCACCTGTTTCGTTAACGACCCCGCAAAGATTGTTATTTTTCACCCACATAACTTTTAAACTGTTTGTTAGAAGACTATGGTTATGAAGGACAATTTTATTTTTATAATCTGAGGAAAATTCTTACGCAATTTAATTTAAACACATTTATTAAAAAGGATAATAACTAATAATAATAAGGATTAAGATAGTAGATAGTACGCAATAAGTTGTAGGAAATTGAGTTCAAAATTGGTTTCTTTAAAGAGATAGGTTAATTTTAAAAAAATATTCATAAATTATTAATTTAAAATAGTCCTCGCGCATTAGTCTAATTAATCTACTAATGAAGCTGAACAAAATCCATTCGGTATTTACTGAGAAAATCGCATACATACAGACTGGCAGTCACGGCGAAGAACTTTGTCATATAATATTCTAAGGTAATAAATATTTAAATTAAAATAACTACGCACCTAAAAATATGTCAAATATGATGTTTTTTCTATATTTTATTTTATTTTGTACAAAAATGTCTTCTTATCATAAACATGGTTTATAGTTTGTTACTGTGTGAGAGGAACGATTAAGGACTTAAAAATACATTCCTTTGAGATTGGCTTCTATTCAGCGACGGGTCTTCACTGGAGCAGATTGTCGAAGTGAAAATGTCAGTGGAGTTATATTCGTATTTCAAAGTATTAGTTCCTACTTAAATATGGTGAACATCTTAAGTGATTGGGTATTTATGATGATCAATCTTTTGGTAGACGCGAGGGGACAAACGCTGGATTCTGTTTTCTATAGCATTAGCATTCCACGCGAGCGGAGCCGATAACACTATTCCGCTAGACGAACTATGTCAAAAAAACGAATAGGTACTAAACCTATTCGTTCCGTGGCTGCAGAGCGAAATATTTGAAGGAATAGACATATATAAATACAAAAGTATGCATATATATATATATATATATATATATATATACACACACACATATATATATATATATATATATATATATATATATACACACAAATGTACATAATAATTACTTATATGTCAGTAATGTTACGTATAGAATAAAATTTTCTCAACCTTATGTTTTTCCTTAATAGCGCTATGTGCCCATTTGTCCCTAATTATACTCGTGATAAAAAATATTCTTTCTATAAAGACAAACATTTCCAAAAGCTAATTAGATTACCATGCGCCAATCCCGATACGGTACCGATCAATCAAATATTTCTTCAAGGTTGCCACTTAAAGTGGCTTAACAATATGTTAAAAGACCTTCAAAATACCGCTTCTCATTAATTGGCTTAATATCAGCTACTGATATTCCCCATATATTTGGAATGTATAGTACAATGCTGAATACGGGCTATTTCCCATTTTGTTTGATCGATTGCTGTTTGCTTTGTAAAATTATTTTACGTGTGCTTGGCTTTCAGGGTTACTAATTCTGAATAGTAACCCTGAAAAGAAGGTATAGATATAGCGAACGGTATTAAGGACGTATTTACAAAATCTCATCGCTCGAGGACGGATATTTACTAGTTGTAAAATCAATAGATGTCTAGCATATGCGCATTATATTGATAATATATATTACAACTAAAACGAAAATATGTGTTTTATATTTATTTAGTTACCAGTTTTATTTGTTTTGTTTTTTTAAAATTACGTCGATTAAATTAATATTCCATTTTTTTACTTTAATTTTTCAATTTTTTATTTTTGAAATTTCAATTAAAATTATTTCGGTTTACATGTGTCAATAATTTCAAGAGGTATAAATAACTAAAGAAACCAATTTTGTTTGTGTTCCTAGAAGGACATTGCTTGATTTTTATTTAACGTGCCTTGATACGTAAACACATCGAAGTTTGTTAAATATGTAATTAATGTTTTATAAATATTCCATTTTTACCTATTTGTGTGCTATGTTTCGCTCAACTTTTCTCAATAATTGAAAAAGGTATAAATAACTAAAGAACCCAATTCTATTTGTGATCCTACAAGGACGTTGCCTGATTTTTATTTCCTGGCCCCCACTATTTTAGGCAAAATCAGCATACAAAATAAATCAAGTAGCTGTGATACATGAACATATAGATACTCCATGAACGTTTCATTTTCTATGTGCGTGAAATTTTTGGAGGATGTGTCGGAAATTTCAATTAAAATTATTTCGGTAAACTTGTGTCAATTGATTGTAGATTGCAAGAAGTATATATAATTAAAGAATCCATTTTTATTTGTGTTCCTAACAGGACGTTGTCTGGTTTTTATTTACGACCCGTAACTATTTTAGGCAAAATCATCTTACTTAATCAAGTGGCTGTTATACATAAACATATAGATGTTATGATTAAATTTAAATGTTCCATTTTTACTTATGTGCATGAAATTCTTCAAGTATATGTGGGAAATTTCTATTAAAATTATTTCGGTTAACGTCTCAATAATTTCGAAAGGTATAAATAACTAAAGAACTCAATTCTATTTGTCTTCCTATAAGGACGTTGCCTGATTTTTATTTCCTAACCCTCACTATTTTAGGCAAAATCGACTTACTTAATCAAGTGGCTGTAATACGTAACCATATAGATGTTTTCATTCTACGACTGTTCCGTATTTATCTACACGCGTAAATTTTTTGGGGTATATGCAGAAAATTTCAATGAAAATTATTTCGGTCAACTCATATCTACAATCAATTCAAAAGATATAGATAACTGAGGAACCCGGTTTTATTTATATTCCGACAGAGATGTGGCCTTTTTTTATTCCCTACCTATCAATATTTTAGGAAAAATCGGCTTATTTAATGAAATGGCTGTGATATATAAATAAATATATATTTTGATGCCATAAATGTTCTATTTTTAACTATAATTAACAAATACAAGAGACATATACAAGTAGGGTGACATTGTCCTGCAACATGAGTATGAGTCTCAAGCTAGCTTTGGCTATAAACAAAATAAGGCATACAGCATATAAACAAAGAACTTACGAAACATTCAGATGATCTCAGACTCAGAAATGGATGTAAACAAAAAGTTGATCTAAAAAGCTTCTTGCATTATTTATTTATTGAAACTAGTGATTTAATGCACTGATCATTTGATATAAAACTGACGAATAATATATTCAAATTTTGCCACAGGTAAACTATTTTACAGGCATACTAACATGTGTTGTTCACATCGCGTCTCATAATTTTTAGTCTGTGTTGGCCATTGTATTGTTTATTTTTCATTTCTAACTGTGGCAGAAATGAAAAATATATATGCGTTTACCGCCCAGCCAGCCCAGTTAATCCATATTAATGTATTGATTGAATGTTCTTGCCGACCATGTCGTATTTCTTAAAAAATGTCTTTTAGTTGTCAGTACCTTTTTAAATTATGTGTACATATATTTTGTAATGTTCAAACAATAAATAAATAAAGTCGGGACTTTCAATAAGCTCCAGCTCAGGTGCTACATCTATCTTTGATTACAATGGTAAGTATGTCAAAATTATGTTTTCATGCACCATATGCAATATACCTATACCCACGGCACCAAGTAATGGCACATTTGCATGTTCATCAAGTTGTATAAATTGAATAAAAGGCAGGCAAGTGAAATATGATAAAAGTCGTGATTGACAGAACAGAGACTATTACTGAAGTATTGTTATATTTTTTGAATTCAAAGAGTGAATGATTGGAAAAAATAGTTACTATATATTAAAACAATATTGTAAGGGACTAGAAGGATTTCATGTATATTATTAAAATATTATTTACCTTAAGTATTGTTTAATGAATTGTAGTAACAAATATTAGAATTACACTTTTTATAGAACAATTTTTGCTATTATATAAATTAAATGAGAGTGGGGAGGGAACGATTCTATTTTCGCACTCTCTGCATTGGGACGTATTCACTGAGTTATTCATACAACATCTTATTATTGTGAATACAATTAATGTATGGGTATAAATAATTGTTTTCCTTTTATTTCATTTTTTGCACACTCACACTACTTACACCACTACATGTCTTTAAGAATCATAAGAAATTTCACACTTGCCTAATAATTTTATAAATAAAAATCAGAAAGTGTCACAACATTATAAAGAAGTGTTGTATGTAATACAAAAACACTACCTGGTTAAAAAACAGAAAAAAGAAGATTGAGTATTGATAGAAGATTGAGAAACAGAGGCTTCGAATCCAAAGCAATCCAGGCACTCTTTCATATCTACCTTTCAAGAGCCTAAAGGATTTCCTTTTTTTTCAAAGGAAAATATTGGGAAAATCTGACCTGATTTCTTTTTCTCTTTCCTTTAAAAGATTCATCATCGGTACTACAGTCGCCATTAAACAAGCAGTCTGGCACTATTTCGGCTAACAGAACTTAGCAGCAGTTACTGTTGTATATCAAGATAAGTCTTCCAGTAATCAGAACGAAATGTAATGTTTCCTAATCCTGACAAATGAGTTCCCTCAGTTTCAGATGAAACTAGATTTAAAGTGAACCCCGAAAGACGAAAGTTGCAGGACAATGTCAACATTTTTGTTTAAATAATAATAAATCAGTTTTATTATTATTTACATAAACGACTTGTGGAAACTTGATATAGACGGCTACGTAATTTACCTTAATGGGTATACTGCCCTTTCATTAACGCACTACGACGAATAAGCCAATCCATGTCGAAACTTTGCTAAATAATAACCTATTAATATATTATATAAAAGAGACAAAAAAAATACATTACATTTCCAATAGTAAGTAATACTATTATTACCCACGGCTTCTGCAGCATCGTATTACGAAAATGTACTTTTACCTCATGTACATACGCAAAACGCTGCATCCGCCTGAATTTTCCGCCCGCCCTAAAATACGCAAGTAAATACTTCGTAAATACACATTCGTGTGAAATGATTTTCTGTATAAGTAATAAATTTTAAATGATAAGCATATAATATCAAAGGAAGCGCATTTACGTATAATACATAGCTAAATACATTTATTTGCCAACTGGAAAATATATTTACATAAGGATTTATACGTTTTCACAATGCAATAAATAAAATGTTTAACGATAATTCTTTTATTTATGTTTCACTTTTATTATATTAATAGTGATATTGACGATCACAAACTTCCAATCGCGTAATAATGGTCCCTAACTCTGTTAGCTATACACCATATTAATAAGAAGCGCTCGAAAGCACGCACAGTGTTAAATATCTAAATGTCTACATTAAAACTTTCGGCTTTTCCATGTACATATAAAAAAATTTGCTATAAAAATTAGATGACCAATATACATTTTATACAATATACAGAATGTGTCCAATTACTTTCTTTAAGTACGGCTTTTTACTCCCTTTAATCCACTTCGAATGCAGTCGTTAAAACATTTAAAAATACCCTAATCACAGCACAAATACTTTGATTACGAGTAAATAATTAAGAAAAAACATATTAGCATCCCACAGATTTAATAACAACGGATTCTCCTATATTCGACGTTAACACATTATTTGTAAGGGGTCATGCTTGTTTTCTACGAAAACAAACGCGGGCGCAAGTTTTTCACATCCACAGAATACGAGCAATTGAAAAAAAACTATGCCACACTGATCGGTATCAGAAAAAATCAAAATCTATTGAATAGACATCGCCAATTTCTGATACCAAACGCCTACAACACTCTCTCTTCTGATCTGTTAGAAATAAAAGGTACAGCAGATATGGAACACATATATTTAGAGTCAGTGTAGTTTTAGGGTTAGGTAATTACTTAAAAATTAGTTTTTTTGTTCATCTGTTTCTGTATGTAATAATTTATTTAGCTTCACATAATACTTCAATGCTAGAATGATTTCAGCCAGAAAACGCGGATGCAGCGTTTGCATATGTACATGAGGTAAAGAGTACATTTTTCTAATACGATGCTGGCGAAGCTGTGGGTGATAATAATATTACTATTGGAAATGTAATGTATTTTATTTCTTTTGTATAATGTATCAATAGGTTATTATTTAGCAAAGTTTCGACGTGGACAGCGATTGGTAAAATAAGGTAATTATTATGATATAAGATGAAAAAAACCCATTATTTAATGTAGAATTGAGAGTAATGTATTGGTTCACACTTGACGAATATAAAATGGAAAATGAACGTATAAAAACTAAAGGCATCAATGTAGATTAAATGCACTCTACGGAAAGTATGAATTTTCCAAACAACTCGGCTTTCCCATTAAGCCATTTAACTAGGACACGATAGTAGCATGTCCATAAGATAAACATTTATAATTGTATTTATCAATGTATCTAAATGCTAGCACGTAGAAGTAAATTAAAGAAACGTGTTCTGAACGTCATATTTTTTACCTGATTTCTTATCTGTTTAATTCCTTTTTATCTATCCTTCGTTCTACCGTCGTTGCTTATCTATTAAATCTGCAGTTGCATACTTAGGTGCATGTGTACGTACGTGTATGTACGTGTACGTAATAAATATTCCAGGTGTTTTATTAAATTATCAGTTTGATAACGCTACATTGACGCTGCCAGCGCATGACGCTTGTTATAAATAGGTAAATCTCGGTATTCGTGATAAATCGGATATGATATATATTTCGTTATAGGTAAAACCGTTGGTAAAACTAAAAGTGCACACCCGTAATTTTTTTCTTTTCTTAATAATATTTTAATATTGAATTTTTTTTGTGTTATTTACGCGATAATTTAGTATTAATTAATTATGCCTAATAATCAGGCGAAAATCAATGAAAAACGCAGTCATCACACGTCTTTGATCATATATCTAAAAAAAGATTTACGAAGCTGAAAGTTTAAAAACAGCGGGGAGCGGAGCAGAAGATCCGCGTAAAACGGAAGCAGATCACGAAAAAAGAGAGTAGAAGTAAAAAATTGTTTATAAAAACTAAACTATTTGACAAATCATTGCGAAAGAGAAATGGATTTATATTCCAATAATTAACCAATGGATAAAAGAAAGAATCACCAAAATTTGTCAAGAATTTCACCTCGTAACGGACCCGACGCATGCTATTTATCAAAGCCAAATTTAGATCACAATAATTTTTGGAAAATATTAAATGTATATGATTTTTATCGGGACTTTTCATCGTACCAAGATTATAATTTTAGATTTACTTAGTAACAGACGTATTAATTGGTGGGGACCGCTAATTTGTATTTAGTCGATAAACGAGTATTTTAATGTAAATTTCAATGGAAATTGGCAGTAAGTACTGGAACCGGTTCCGCTGGTATTATAACTTTACACGTTGGATTCCCCAGTCGTATGTAATACGGCTAGGATAACTTTGATTTAGATTCTGGTTGTGCCATGTATAATCAGATAACAAATAAACAATATTGGACTGAGGGATATTAGTATCCATGATGGACACCTAATGACAAATTATTCAATTATTCAAAATGGCGATTTGGTGATGGCGAGTCACAAAATTACACACGTTTTAAAATTGTATTTAATTAATTACATTTGTGATAATACTAGGCGTATCTGAGATTAACATTAATGAATTAACTGAAACAATTGTTAAGAAAAATTGTTTCATTATGATTGTTAACTTACAGGAAATTTCGTTAACGATCACAAATTTACCACGCGTTGAATTTTTAAATGGAATTCATATAACTATACATGCGTACGTTAAAAATTGTTATTTGGGTAATCGGTGTACTTATTCTACTTACCATAACAAAGCAACTCTGACATTTTTGTAATTATATCAATATTGGATATTTTTTTTTGAACTTCATTCTTTTTTTATTTTTACTTTATTTTTTGTGTCATTAAATAATGCGTCTTATATATCTGACATGCCTTACATCATAGTAACGCTCACAGGTCGCGTCACAAAAATGTGCAACGGCGTTACATGGCGCTGGATAACGCGTAACTTTGAAACTAGCGTTTAAACTTGTTCAACGTTTTGTACTCAGACGTATTTTGTATCTCGTATTGGGGACGCCCCAATACGAGGCAAAAATGCGTCATTTACATTAAATTCATACAGTGATATTTTGGCGTAACAAAATTATTCATACATAACGTGAAAGTTTTGTTTGTTTTTTAAGTTTTGGCAGAAAGTTGCTTATCAGATTGATATCAAATTTTCATTACTGTATAATTTATAGCGTCCATATGTATAAAGTATACATAACATTCTTTTTTAAAATCGTGACTAAAAGTTTCTACGGAATTAATTTTTTTAAATTGAGTTCTTGGATCTTATTACAGTAAAAAGTGCTCACTTTTTTCATACATTAAAAAGATTCACTTTTTAAAAATCTGTTAATAGTGATAGTACCAAAATTGTCAGTACCAAATGCAGTAGCTACATAAATTGTTTGTTATTTTTTAATAAAAGTGGTAAAAAATATGGTAGTTCTAATTTATCACTATAGTAAATAATATAAATATTTAAATGTTATTTATATGAAAAACTGAAGGTGGTAAAGTGGTATAAAAATAAATATTTAAAAACTCGGTTTATATTGTACAATTTAATATAAATAATTTAAAAAATGCTTCAAATTACTTGCAGACAAAAGCAAAATAATTCTAAGCCATCTAGAACTTTAAATACATACAGCCAATATCTTTTACATAGAATTGTAACGAAAAATCAATAAAATTTATAAACACAAGAAAATTACAAATTTTCAGAAGCTGCATGAAAAGAAACAACAATTGACGCTAAAATGTACTTGTAAATGTTTAATGATACATAATATTTCTATTAAATGTATATCATTTTTATCGGGACTTTTCATCACACCAAGCCATCATCATACAAATATTGGTGAAAATATTTTTAACACTTAAGTTTTCACACTTGCTGTATTTCAGCTGTTTCGTTCTATGGTAACTCTTGTATTTACATATCGTACCGAAGACCGTGAATTGGCCAGCGAGATTATTCCTTACGGCTTTCACGGGACAATGATTATACCTTTTGCGCCTCGTTGCTTGTTACTATCTTTTATATTTTTTTGTTTGTTTGATGGTTCCAGTTGACATCTTTTTTTATCATATGGCTTACGAGCCCTCAGCCGCTTGTACCATAAATAATTTTAGTGATATATACAGGTTTCCTGAACTAACTATTTGTATTGAATTATTTAAAAATCAAAGTAATATTTTTCATCAAGACGATATATGCGTACCACTTTCGCAGGATAAAAATTTGCTAATTTCTCAAAATCCAATCGAGATCCAATATCATCAATATAGTTTTTTTTTTAAATTAAGTGAGCTTCTGAAAACCATGGTGCAGGATGAGGAATGTATTTTTCCACGTTTTCCCGAAATCCTTATGTCAAGCCTTTTCATCTGATAACCCATTCAAGTAATTAAAAAAATACAAATGGATTACTTAATTTGCTCCGTCTGTAAAGTCCATATATTTTTTTACTATTAACTACTCGGATAAGTATATCATTTTGAAATCAACCAAATTTCAATTTTCCAAGTCACCATATTTCTAAGAAAAATGACTGCGACAAACAGAATGACAAGTAGGTGACTGATCGTACTAATATGTGGGGTTCCGTATCTTTAATTCAAAAGTCGCTTTTGCTAAGACGCATTTACACCCACATTGCGCACATCAATTGACCTATGCCACATTAAGTAATATAAAAGTGAACGACCAATTGTAATGAAACTTGGAATAGAGACGTTAATTTTGCAAAGACGGACATGAATATATAGTTTTAATTAAAAAATTGTATTTTCTAGTATTTATTTAATGAATACCACGAGCGTGGTGTCAAAGAAAAACATCTGATAAAACTATTAAATCCTGCAATTTTCACACGTGAATGACAAAAATTAATAGTAATTATTTTCACTTTGTCGATATTAAACTTTGCTCGGTCCTACACATGGCATCAATACAACAGAACCTAAAGATTTAAATATATCGTTGCATAACATTATCACATGAATTTTCATGAAAATTTATTATGATTATTACAAAGTGTTTTCAACGCTCTCAACATAACAAACTCAAAAACCGTGGCGCTCAGAAGGAGGCTTTATAACAGTCTGCTTTAGAAGACCAGGGTCCACAGAGGACTCTCGAGCTACTGATAATGATGATGATAACTACCGTTATGATTGAGTTTGGTTTGCATTTGAGTGTTTAACAAATATAAATACATCGGATGAAACATAACAATTACTAAACATAAACCCGACAATATAATTAAATTTGTAATAAAATATTAAATGATACGATACTAAGAATTACTGCTACAAAACGATGGAAATTTCATGATGGCTCCAATTACAATCAGAAGGGAGATTATGCATTGATTGATTACAATGCCGATTGTCATTTCAGACTTTCAACCTGGCTAACGTCTGCAAAGTTCGATTGATTTTTCGTTTTCAAATTAAAACAGTAGGTCATCAAAATATCGTAATGAAACTTTAGATAAGGTTTTCTTATCAGGTGTTTAAACGCTTTGATCAACTCTATTTCTCTATAGGCGACAAATTTTCCAATAAACATTCCGGTTATTAAGCTAGATAACTGAAATTTTGCACACGTGTATAAGTCCGGTGACAATGCAATACAGTCTATCTGTTCAATGCAAAATAGTATTGCCAAATATCGTTATAAATCCAATATCACGAACGTACTAAAATTGCGCTTCATATTTTTCTTCACAACCACCTTAATCATCAAAATAAAACAAAATATCTTATATAATTAATACTCATATACTCGTATATTATATATAATACCGATGTTCAATATACTCAAGGATTATTGAAATAACTTCTACAACATCTTTTTCTGCCCAACGCGTATTGTTTTTAATAATCTATATAAATAAGAAAAAAAACAAACAAGATCAGAAAAAATATTTTTTAAGATCAGAAAATTAATTTTTTAGTACATTTATAATAAGTCGCCGCCGCCGTGGTATATTGGGTAGATGACAAGACATACGGACTTTGACGATGCGATACACCGCGGGGACCCAGGTTCGATTCCCGGCCATCGGTCGAACGGGGCTGAGCTGGTGTTATGATTGGCCGTAGTAGTAAATATTGTTTTCAAATTATTTTTTTATATAGTTTATTCTATTTCGTACTATTTAATACTGGCTGCTATTTGTTTGACATATTAGTAACTACAAGTTACTATTACAGAATGACTTCATTGTTTGCCTATAGGATTTTTTTTCAGTGTTATCTCTGCCTACTTTGGTGTAAATTTATGTAAAAGTATAAAAAAAATTAATAAAACGGATTAGTTAGTTCCTTTCAAGTTTAACGTTGCTTTTCCAATTTGGTCCTCTAGAATTTGTTTTTAATCGCTTGATATTCTCTTCAACTTTAACGACAGTTGAAGTCACAATAACGACGTTGAAGACAAATACGCTTTTGACCAGGCACGTGCTAATATTAAAATTTAAGTAGGAGTTCAAACCTACTTACAACGAGTGATTTTGAATGTTTGTTCTTTTCTGCTTTTGCTTCGGTGACACAATTGCTTGGATGGGTTCTCACGTTAATTTGTTTTTTTCCATGATAGCCTGCTACTTCCCTTGTTTTCCAGTTCTTTATTTTAATGGTGTTGATGTTTTTTTTATACTATCAGCAAGAGGACATGAGCCTACGCCTACATTTTTGGTCGCGTGTCATATTGACTTAGCCATAAATAGTTTTTTCTTTCTTTTCTATTTTCATTTATTCGGATACTATGATCGTTCCTTCTTTTCTTTGGAATTTTAATGTTTAGCTAATTTTTACGCTCTAGCTAACTTAAAATTTGAATTTCTTTGTCAGACTCTATCAATCTGAATGCTACTAATCTGAACCTTGTTAAGTCTCAAAACATTTTTGGATTATTTTCCTGAATTGAAAGAGTATTTAAAATTAATAACAATCAACCCCTTAAAACTAGTGAAAAGATATTTTCAATTTGTAAGATTTACAGCTTTCTAGCTTTTTAAAAATTCAAATCCTAATTTCATAGCTTTCACCTATGAAATTAGGATTTGAATTTATTATATTTCATCCTATTGGTATAAGAAATATCGATAGCAATATTCTGCGATACCTGCCTGCTTTTTGTATTCTAATGGACAAACATATCGCCGACCACAAAACGGCGTTACAATTGGTCTAGGAGCTTTGTAATTTGCCTGATTCTCTGACAGGCTCTTAATAAAACGTCGACATTTTATAAATGACCTAGGCTCTTTGTAAATGGGCATATTAAATACCCGACCTTATCGATTGACTTCGCCTTACGAACAGCGCCTAGTTTTTTCTGATAAATTAACCGCTTCAGACGCGCTATTGTGAAGTTGCTTAGTAGTTTCCGATCGATCATCGATTAGTGTTCTGTAATTTTTATTTGTTATATATTGTACACTATTGTGAATGAGTGCTTTATTATCGACAATAGCATCGCATCAGCTACAATTTTGAAGGAAGAATACTTCTAATTTGCGTAATTTCACAAGTAATCAACTTTTAATGAGGAGATCGTTCTCTAAAAAATTATACAATTTTTTAAAATATTTATTACGTTCTAAATTTGTTTTAAAAAAATGACCGGTGTCTCCGTTCGTTGATCTATACGTACGTGTATATATGTGTATATATATATATATATATATATATATATATATATATACACATATATATATATATATATATATATACGTACATACAGATCAACGTACGTACGTGTATGAAGCCTGTAGCGTACATATATGTCGCAATACTTGACCGATTTTGGTGATTCTTTTTTCTATCGGAATAAAAGCTTACTGATTTTTATAATGATTTATCAAACAGTTTAATTTTTAGAAATACTTTTCTACAAAACCCCCTATTTTCTTGTTTTCTGCAAACCTTTTGTCTCTTATCTTTGTTTCCTTCTGTTTTTTACTTTCAAACATTTTAACTTTTTCTTAAAATTGTTTATGTCATAAACAATAAAAAAATGCAGTGTGTACACTTTTGGTTTTATCAACTATTTGCACACAATTCTGGTTTTGTTCGTTAACAATAAAAGTTTTTCCCGGTATTTTCTTGAAAATCAGTTCATATGATTAAGATGTTCTTCTTTAATTTACTGTCTCTTGCCTACGATTATATTAAGATGTTCTTCTTTAATTAACTGTCTTTTGCGTACGATTATATTAAGATGTTCTTCTTTAATTCACTGTCTTTTGCCTACGATTATATTAAGATGTTCTTATTTAATTAACTGTCTTTTGCCTACGATTATATTAAGATGTTCTTCATTAATTCACTGTCTTTTGCCTACGACCTGCAGATCTGGAGAAAATCACTCATATCTATCTATATTATAATAACTTTAATTAGTAGCATAATTTCTGTGTCTAAATTAAGAAAAAACAAAATGTTCATTAAGGCAAGATGCTAAGAATTGGATTAAGTTGAAAAAATAATTATTTAAAAAAATTCAAAAGTTTTCATGTAAAACTAATTTAACTTAACTAAATGTGGGCAACGCGCAATTTAAGCTAAAGAAAGTAATATTACTATGAAGACGATTGATTTTTGTATTGCTTAACAATTTTATACTGATTGTAATATGGCAATTTCTGGTTTTGTCCCAAACTCAATGAGACTAACGCAATATCACTCTATAAATAACATTAAACGTTTTGTGGATTTAATATATCTGACGCGCCATTTATTGACGTGTGTTAGTACTTACTATTTTTTGTTATTGAGTAAAAGCACCGAGTTTTATTCTACAGGCCTATTCATATGCAGGCAAATTAAAATATAAATAAAATAATGCACAATATTTTTACTGAAGAATATTTATAGCCATATCCTTTTGAGGTTGTATTAGTATTTCACGTACGCGTAATCGTGGGTAACTTCATCATATATATTTCATGTAATTCCATAAAAATTCTGAATTTTTAACTAATTCGAACACCGAGCCACAACCGCCCAGCGGTCGAGCAGCACGTTGGTTCCGGTCTCTGTATTTCGTAATATGTACATTATACACGATTCTTCTTATTAAACGCCCAGAAACTTGGTCATTATATTATTTATGTAACATAACCTTTTTTAAATCATGTTTCATTTTTTTGTGATAAAAGACTTACGTAACAAAATTAATCTTTTATATACCTAATTAAAAAAATTCAATACAATTTTTTTGAATTAAAAGTTAAAAATTCAGAATTTTTATGTGGATTAAAATTTTTAGTTAAAAATTCAGAATTTTTATGTGGATTACACACAAAAGTGAAAAAGAGTTTTGTTAAAAATTGTTCATTTCTTTAATTCCGCGACTAAAGATATTTTACAAATATCTACATTCATAAAGTTTTAATTAGAGAATTAAAAAGGTATTTTTCGTACGTCTGCGTGAAATTGTTCATTTTGCGCTGTAACAGTATAACAAAAATTCTAAAAACAAATGATTTATATTAGATCTTACATCGTTCTCTAATCATAACATTTCTTATAGTCTGCGTACTGTTCTCTAATACTCTAAATCATGGTACGCCCAATTGATATTTTACTGTTTTTCTTAGTACAGATTATTCAAAGACGTAGATCCGCGTGGCTGACGCGACGTCTGAAAACCCTGGCCCCTTAGGCTAGTAGGTTACAGACTTTCGTAGCGTATTAAATCTATGTAGTGGGTTACGCTCTATATGTAAGTTATCGTATCTACACTGCGTAGTGAGACAGACCTAGTTTCGGTGCGACATGGCATTTAAGCATATACTCCACATATCCTACCTCCTTCTTGATCTTATTCGAATGCCAAACGTTCCGTCCGTCAGAATTCTCCGCTCGGCCGAAGTACATAGGTACCGCGTAAGCAAACTCAAAGATATATGATTTTATTTCTAAATTATAAACGATAAGAATGAGTATAGCGTCAAAGGAACTTTTGTAGCTAAATATATTTATTTGTCGACATTGACAGTTATTTACAGAAGGATTTGTATGTTTTAACAATAAACATTTAATGGATATGATATTCAATACCAGGATGTTCATTAATAATAATTTTATTTATCATTAAAACGCTGAATTACCTATTGACGATAGGTATATGTCGTTCCGAATAGCAGGGCATTTAGTTTATGACATTCTAGGCTACTATTCCCAATCCTTCCATCCGGGTTGTCTCGGGGCCCTCCTGGGACCGGTAACAACCCACCTTATACAAAAAATCTTCGAAAGTCCCCTAATAGTGTCCCGGATCTACAGGCTCAGCGCTTCCACCCAACAGAGAGGATGTCCCTTCTCAATGAATATTTTGGGATCTCCATTTTTTCAAGAATGCACTTTGCGAACGCTCTAAATGACTCAAAAATGCACTGATCCATACTCAACCAAGTCACGGTGACTAAAGATACCACATTGTAAGACTCCGCGTAATTCTACGTTAACATTTAGACGCATGGTCTCTAACAAACGTCGTGTTCACTACAGAGGTACAAAACATGACTCTTGACCTGCGTCTTAAATCTGCAGGTACACGCCAGGCTATCTCTGAGGGCAAACCTATATAGACTGGAACAAAATGCGCCATGTCCCGTTAAAAACTGAGAAACATAATAATCGGAAACGAGCCAGTTGTTACGTAACCGCTCGGAAACATCGGGAAAGAACAACCTGGTCATTTCCCCCTTGGTATCGAGGAAAGACCACCTGAACTGCCAGTTTGCAACGACGATCTCAAAAATACGTCTCTTTCTGGCAACTACGGATTCATTAGCCAAAAACGCGGTCTACAATCACGAGGTCGGCAGGCAAGTGACTCGCCAAAACCGGCAACGCATCCGTTGCGCAG